>CAUJNA010000957.1:642500-647500 GCA_963377175.1 Effrenium voratum
TACTTGAGAAGTAGTTGATCATACATGCAACCTATGGCTGGGCTGTTCAAAATTGACAGGAAAGCCACTACAAAGGAAACCGGTTCCTTGCGTAACCTGAGGTAAGGATCTTGCGGATTACCTTTGAACAGCCCAGTATGGCGTGGGATCCCAAGCTTTTTGAGAAATAGTTGATAGTACATGCGCCCGGATAGCGTGGGACTTCCGGCCGACGCCGAACCGATTTAGTTCTTCTTCGCCTCGGTGATGGGCGGCCCTCCCTCGCGCAGCACGCCCTCCACAGGGGAGGAGAGCAGCCGATCCAAGGGCCGCAGCAGCGCCAGCCACGGCAAAAGTCCTGGCGCCGAACGAGCCGACGCCGCTCGCCCCGCTTCGAGCTTCGACCACATGCGCGCCTTAGGCCAAAGTGGGCATGAATTCTTTCATTTGGTTAAGACCCTGGGAAAAAAAAGGTAGTGACAAGTTCATTTTAAAACCACCAAGGGAAAGTAAACAATATTCTTAAGCAAACCTGGAGATTCATTCTCCATGAATTTCCTGGTAGTTCTCGTCTTTAACTTGCTTTGCCCAAATATCGTTGGACTTTTTGTGAAGTCGCCTAAAACTACTAAGACTCCTATATGTTCGTGAGATTGCAGAATTGGTTCCTTTGTGCGTTTTCCCTGCCTGGAATTCCCCGCAAAACGCCCGTAAAAAGCCCGCAAAATCCCACAAACGCCCGCAAATCAGAAAAAGACTTTTTTTGGGGTTCGGGGAGCTCCTAGAAACCATTTAGAACATCCAACACGCCCAAAACTACCAGGAAACCAAAACGCCTAGGATAAGGTCGGAGAATGAATCTTTAGAAATTGAATAATTTTAACTCGGGACCCCTCGGTCGACATCAAAACTCGGTGGGGGATTTATGCCCACCAACCACTTTTCAGAGGGTTCCCGATTCAAATCATAGCCAAGTGAATTCCACTCAAGCCGCTCAATCGAGACCGCATTGCGATCCTTCTTCAACAGGAAGTTCAGACCATGTGGTGCTGGGAGAAAATGCAAGCAAGTTAACCAGTGGCGAGATATGATTCCTTGTTCGGTTCAGTACCTGACCTCGAAAACGGTCAGGTCATGTTGTTGAATAAATTCATCATTACTAATACTATCAGGGGCTCAGGCTTTGTTTCCAGGCTGGGAGGCAGCCATAAAAAGTGCACGACAAGCCGGGGGTAGCGTCAGTTGCATACCCCTCGCTCTTGGATTGGCAAAAGGTGAGGCACAAGCCACAACCCAACAAGAAATAATCAATACAACTCCGTCCTAGTGAAGCGCCAGTGAACAAGTTGTGGAGGCACATGACCTTGGCATGTCCATCAACCAACACCAGGACTGCCACGCGTATGCAAGTGAAACACGATTTCACCGGAGGCGGATGCAGCGGCAAATACTGCAACATCAACGCCATAATCAAGAACAGCAACAGCAAAAAAAGCAAACAGCAACCGCAAGAACAGGAACAAGACCAAGAGCAAGAACAGCAGCAACAGCAACAAACCACAAACTAAAAACAACAACAACAAACAACAAAAGCAACAGCGACAGCAACAGGAAACAACAAACAACAAACAACAAACAACACACAACAAACAACAAACAACAAACAACACACAACAAACAACAAACAACAAACAACATACAACAAACAACACACAACAAACAAAAACACAACAAACAACACACAACAAACAACAAACAACAAACAACAAACAACAAACAACCAACAAGCAACAACCAACAACCAACAACCACAGCCACAACCACAACCACAACAACAACAACAACAACAACAACAACAACAACAACAACAACAACAACAACAACAACAACAACAACAACAACAACAACAACAACAACAACAACAACACCGACACCGACACCGACAACGACAACGACAACAACGACAACAACGACAACAACGACAACAACGACAACAACGACAACAACGCCAACAACGACAACAACGACAACAACGACAACAACGACAACAACAAGAACAATAACAATAACAATAACAAAAACAAGAACAAGAACAAGAACAAGAACAAGAACAAGAACAAGAGCAACAACAACAACAACAACAACAACAACAACAACAACAACAACAACAACAACAACAACAACAACAACCACAACAAAAACAGCAGCAGCAGCAGCAGCAACAACAACAACAGCAGCAGCAGCAGCAGCAACAACAACAACAACAACAGCAGCAGCAGGAGCAGCAGCAGCAGCAGCAGCAGCAGCAGCAGCAGCAGCAGCAGCAGCAGCAACCACAACAACACCAACATCACCAACAACAAGAATTAACAAGACTTGAAACAAGCGAGTCATCAAGCGTACTTTGTGCGTGTTGTTCAACGAATGCGAAGGACGCTCTAAAGCGCTCAATTGCCGGTGAGTTACACCCTGGCAACGGCAAAAAGGCATCCATTTTGGTTGGTTGAGTTTAAGGGGAACCCTTCCCAATAAAGAGAAAAAAAGGGTGCCGCTGGGCAACTGGGATGACCTCCGTATCTTTGTGCCTGCTCCCTCGATCCAAGGAATCCCCTCCAAAGTGAGGCAGTTCCCATTGGGAACGGACTGTGCTTACAGTCCTGCGGAAACAAAAGTTGACATCAAGACATGCGACTAGGTCAACCGTCCCCATTCGGTTGGGGCAAGCAATTGACTCGCGTCGGTGGCCAGGATACAACCAGCTTCGGAATAAACTTCTCCAGCGACTTCTTCCACTCTGGGAACGTACGCCAGTTCAGAACGATGACCTGGCATTCTCACAAGTACAATGACCCGCAATCAGAAACCTGGCATCCGCACAAAGAGAAACAAACCTCTTCAGACGCAAACACCTTCATTGATGTGCACCCGTGCTCACCCTGCCGCTGAAGACTTAAAACCTAGAAACACAGGACCTGTCCCTTCCCATGACAATTCATGATTTGCATTGTCTTGAGACAGAATACAACAAAATTGTATATTATATAATGTGTATTGTGAATGTGACTATGCACACGTATACATGTATAGTCAGGCGAACCATCCCACATGTCAGTCGTGACAAGTGCAGCACACAAACCAAAATTACAAGAGACCAACACGTCTCTGTGCTACAGCTAAAATGCGTGAATTCACACACGCACACACTCATCACAGTTTTCTGACTACAGGCTCAACTTGTTGCCAGTAGACACACAGTACGGTCAACCTTGCCAGCGCTTCAAGCCACAGTCAAAGAAGGCATCCCATTTTACCCGAGGAGGCAGAAAAGAAGCACGTGCAAACAACCACAAGTCCGAGGTATCACATCGCAGATTTTCCGAGGCTGGAGCGGCACAATTTTGTAAGGCAATGGCGCTAGTCCGTCCGACTGCAGTCATGTGTCCTTTTTGTAAAAAAAAAAGATGGGTTTCCCAAGTGGATGGCAGAACACCAATCTAAACCCAGTAGATTGCCCATGTTAGGTTGCCCATCTATTTCTATCCGAACTCAACGAGTCGAAAGCCTGCACCCCTTGGAAACCATGGTTGAAACCATTGTTTGTTGGTATCTCCGTTTCCCGTCAAACCCTCGGTCCTTGGCGCCGGGGCTGTGCTTAATGATCGGCTCCGTGAGTATCTCAAGGCCATCCAAAGCCACGGCGCCCATGCGGCACTTGGAGATCCTCAAGAGGCCGCCCGCCCGGAGGCCCGCGGCAGGAGAGCTACAACTTGAGATGCTGCCCGAGTGCAGTGCACTGAGTGTATGGTAGGTTCTCCGCTGATGATGATGATGATGATGATGCTGATGATGGTGATGGTGATGGTGATGGTGATGGTGATGGTGATGCTGATGATGATGATGATGATGGTGATGATGATGATGATGATGATGATGATGATGATGATGATGATACTGATGGTGATGGTGATGGTGATGGTGATGGTGATGGTGATGGTGATGGTGATGGTGATGGTGATGGTGATGGTGATGATGATGATGATGATGGTGATGGTGGTGATGGTGATGGTGATGGTGATGGTGATGGTGATGGTGATGGTGATGGTGATGGTGATGGTGATGATGGTGATGGTGATGGTGATGGTGATGGTGATGGTGATGATGATGGTGATGATGATGATGATGATGATGATGATGATGATGATGATGATGATGATGATGGTGATGGTGATGGTGATGGTGATGGTGATGGTGATGCTGATGGTGATGGTGATGATGATGATGATGGTGGTGATGGCGATGATGAGCAAAGATCATGAGCAATGATGATTATGAAGAAGGATGAATGATTTATGGCTGTGGGTCAAAACCCAGGAAACCCCTGGTGAACATCAAAATAGGTGGCAAATGGATGTTCCTCCAGCCCAACATGAAGCGGATCGCCATAGGTTCTGCAACCCATGGCCATACGGCAGGGAGACCTTTCGAGGTGGCCTTTTGGACACAAAGATGGGTTTCCCTGGTAAATGGAATCCACCCCATCTAAACCAGCGCAACCCCTCGATTTTGTAAGCAAGCCAAGCAAAAAGGACACCTCTGGAGAAAAGGATGGACAAGGACGAGGCGGAGGACCGAGTCAAGAGTTGGCAAGCTCATGGCACGAAGAAAAAAAACGTCGAGTCTTGCCGGCAAAGCAGAAAGCAACGCAGCGCCTGGCGGTTTCCAGCACAGCTTGGTGTGCTACTTTTCTACCGCATGGAACTGGCTTCTTCTAAGTCTATGGCTGGGCAAGTGCCTTTGCCTCCATGAGAACTTTCTCGGAAAAAAAGCTGGGGATGGCAAGGAGTACAGTCAACTCCCTGTTCTTGATTCTCTTAATTCCAATCAAACGTTAGCTCCGTTGTGGCCCAGAATTGTACATCTCACCTTTACCCATCCCAGAGGGTCCAAGTACCTCATGAGGATGGCTTTTAGGGGGTAAAAAGGGGTCTAAGTACCTCCTTAGAAGGTACTTGGACCCTCTG
>CAUJNA010000957.1:655000-672500 GCA_963377175.1 Effrenium voratum
ACGTTCTCCCGGCCAGAAAGCCCAATGCCCAGCATAGCCAAATGACAATGCAGTGGCTGCTCATCAAGCTTAGATGCGAAGAACACACTTCTAGAACCCTTCCAAAACACAGTGAAGGCAGCACATGGCCATCAAGGACGCGTCCAGCCAAAGTCCGTGGCTGCCACTGTTGGCTATCCAACATGCGTCGGTGTTGCCCGTTTCAAGGATTTAACATTCAGCATGTCAGTGGGCATGGAGTGCAAGTGTTGCCAAGGACTCCTTGCTTCGCGCCTTCTGACATCCCCAGTCTTGCAATGGAACCATCAACCTGACATCACTTCCTGCCAAATGGCCGTGGCTCAAAATTAAACAGGGGGGGTTACTCAGGGTTTGGTCCATGTTTCCACTTACCAGGGTTCCATTTTGGAACCGGTTTTTTGAGCCACAGCCAAATGGATCATCGTCCGTGCTCCTGTCTTCGCATCCATGAGTGCTGGTGATCTGAACATCATTCGCATGCTTCGGCTTGCCTTCGATCGTACCAAGCAGATCTCAAGCCTGTTGCAACGAGGTCAGCGATCCCCATCTGGGTGTCCCGCGACAAATGTGTCCCTCAAAAGGGCTCGCTTCATCTTCGCCTTTTTCTGAGCACCCGGCCACTATCACTATTTTTCAAAAGCGGTTGGTCCAAAGCAAACCGCTTGCTAAAAAGGTCTCAATCTGTGGAACGCTCCGAATGCAAGTTCGCCTGGCCTGCAGCTTCGCAGGCGGGATGGCGAGATGGCACACCGTGATGTATTGGCTCTTGAACGATGCATGAAGGATCGCTTCCGCTTTCTGTTGGCTGAGTTTGCTTCTACTTCCCCGCAAGGTCGTTCGATGTGAGCGCATGTTTCTTCCTGCATCTTTGCGTGGTTGAAACTCTGTCGACTACCAACTGCCTGCAGGAAACTCAGGCTGACAGCATTCAAGCTGACATGTCTGACCCTTTCAAGTGGGATACATTGATGGCCGACGTCAATCCCCGAAGAATAATGCTTTGAACATAATGGGAGTGTCTAGTCTTTGAGACCCCTCAAAAGTAAAAGCAGTGGCTTTAATTGCGGTTTCCCTTCAAAACGACCAAAACAGGGGGTACTCCAAAAAAGAAGCACAGCACCCAAGTTTGTACAAGCATGAATCAAGCTTACCCCTTAAAACTCCAAGCCCCGACAAGGTTACTCTCTTACAGACATATAGCCCATGTTGCCGAAAAAGTTGAAAAGTTGTGTTTTTTTTTAAGAGGTAAGCAAGTTCCCATGAGGCAACATCACCCCCGAGGCATACACGGAGCTGGACCGTGTTCCGGGAAGAAGCTTCCAGCAACAAACGAGCAGCCAAAGCACCGACAAGGGCTCAAGAAAGCAAATGATCCCATTTGGAATTTGTTTGTTCCTTCTCCAAGCGTCAGCAATGTCATCTACACCGCTGCCGCAACACTCAAAGACAAAGATGGCTTGCATGGTTTTGGGAATGAGTCAGGGGTCCCTTCAAGGAAACCACAAGAGATGGTTTAGAAGGGTCATTCCCTCATTCCCTGCTGGGCACCAGCAAAACAAGGAAGGCGAACTGGGAGGGGGGCTATCCCGTATTAACCCCTGAATTAAAGCCTTAAGGGCTTATCAACTGGGCTTTTCCTGGGATAGCCTCCACCCCCCCCCTCCCGCAAGAGCCCCGACTAGGGGTCCATGAAACAAGGATGATCAAGTCACAAATCATTGTCCCTTCAAGGCACTAAACCCACCCCCTGGTTTGACTCCCCACGTCTGATTGTGGTTCCAGCCACGCGAAGAAAGCAACATTTCAAATCCTGAAAGTTTGGGCAAGTGGGCTCAGGGCAACACAAAGTGGACTTGCTGGTTCCCAGCGGGCAACCCCGATAAACCATCCCCTGTGTTTTCCTTTGTGGGAATCCCTGGTTCATTCCCAAAACCCTTTGTCGTTCCTTGCTGAGCACCAGCAACTCAATCCAGCTGAGCACCAGCAAGTATAACCCACATGGACCTTGATCAAACTCGCAATCAAGGGGCAGGTTTGAGCCCTTGCAACTGGCACGGCCAGCTGCGATAAAGAAACCGACTCCGAAACCCGGAGGGAGAAGTCACTCTCGGCTTTAGGACTGCATGCAGAAGCCTCCAATCTCCAGAGTTCTTGGGTCACTGCGACTCCACTATAATTCCAAAAGCTGATTTAAGAAATGGATCCCCAAGCAACGGACCTTTGCCATGGGCTCGTTCTACCCCCCGTTTTTTTTTTGCTATAACTCTAGGGGTTGACTCCGATCCCGTTCTCTTCAACCACCGTCCTTTCCTCAAAAACCGGAGCCGTTTTCAACGGATCGGGTTTCCGGCTGCTCTTCTGGAATGGTTCTGGTAGGATTCTCCCCCAGAAGGCTTTCTCTAGAATATCCCCTAGATATTCGGTTGATCCCTTTCTTCCCTGGCTCTCTAGAATGGAAATGGAAGTTACCCCTAGAATCACACAGCCGGACTATGCCAAGACCAATGAAGCCGGGGAGGTGTTTTTGATCGCTGACCTCCATGCGGAGAAAGAATCGGAGGGCATCTGGTGGTTTTCACAGGGCCAAAAGCAAAGCTTAAAGGTGGCTTTAAAAAGGGAGCCCAACAGGAACATCGTGGTTTTAAGGTTGATTTTGAAGGGGAACCCAAAAAGCAAAATTTCAGGTCGTTGCTCTGGTCAGTTTTGGTCGTCCCCCAAAAATTAGACAGTTGAACCCCCTTTTTAACGGAGGGTCCCCCCCAAAAAAACCAACAAACCACGGAAACCACCGCCCGGGCGTCCCCGCTGTGCGTTCCTCAGCGCCTCCTGCTGCGGGCTGGTCAGCTGCCCTAAGAGCTCCTGGACGAAACTGAGGTTGCAATCTCTCGAGCGGTCGGCAGGCCGGGGCTTTGCTTGTTTTTGCCAACGCCGACCCTAACGACCCCAGGAATTCTATGCTTTTGTCTTTGGGGGCTGGGGTGGGGAGGGGGGGGGGGATGATAGCATGCTTCTCACGGCTCACCCACTCTCGACACTGCGGACCAGCGCAACATCAACAAAAGCACTCCCCTCCAAAAAGAAAAGAGGTGGTGTGTTCCTTAATAAACCGCAGGGGTTACTTGTTTTTCCTGCAAAAAACAACATCAACAGAAGGAACCCCCCTCCCCCCCAAACCAAGTGGTTGTTCCTTGAGTTTCCCTCAAAACCACAAAAAAAGGAAATAGCTTCGAAAAAGACACCCAAGTCGGAACCAAGGGGGCAATAAATGGCTGTGGTTCAAAAACATGTAACCTAGGCTGGCACCTTGGTACATGGAACCAAAGACCAACACCTGTGTAACCCTAGCTCTTTGATTTTGAGCCACACCCATATTAAAACCAAGAAAATTGGAGAATTATGGGAACCCAACTGAAGCCTGGTTGCTTCATATCCAAGTTTAGAGAGATTCTCTTAAAACCAGTCTTCAACCTGAGTTTGTTTGGGTGGTTCTCTGGTCCCCGGAAATGGTTGAAAATTGAAATTATCAGAGAAGCTCTCCCTCTTGTGGGCTATGAAGGAAACGCGAGACCAAAATAGAAGTGACTAAGGGGATCGGGATCTCCGTTGCGCTTAAATCTTGGAGTGACAAGGGAGGCCTCGCGGGAGTTCTGTCACAGCACAGTCAAAGATGCTGTAGCCCAAGACAAGAAACGAGCAAAGCAAACGGGCGGGGTTCATAACTATGAGTGGTGGCCTGGCAGAAAACGACTGGCATCTGTGCAACCCAAAAAAACAAAACCGCACGAGCCGTGGACAAGAGGCTGATACAGTAGCGTTGACATCAAAATCACCCGGATGAATTTTAAACATAACCCCAACAAGAGTGAGAGGCAACTGAGCAACTGCATCTTGGATCAATTCACATGTGCTGAATTTTCCATGAAATTCGGTGAGGTGTCAAGGTGTCAAGCTTCCCTCCGTTTGGAACGAACACTCAGAGGACAACTCCCGCGAGTTGGAGCCTGATGGGTGCTCCGGAAACCGTGGCAAAGAAAACATGGACCAACCAGCACCCTCCAACCACTGCTTCTTGGAGCGTACCAAAAAGACCTTATGGACAATTGGACATGGTTGAAAAAGCAACTCCGCTTTCCCATTTGCTTCTTGGACAGTACTTGTGATTTTGGACATGATTGAAAAAGCAATTCTGCTTTCCGATTCCGAGTCTCTGCTCAAAGGGAAACAGGACTGGAGCACAGAAGACGGAACGGGGTGCTTCTGGCACTCGCGACAGTTCGCCGAAGAGTTGCTGAGCAATGGTTGGTGTCCAACTAGCTTCTTACCCCGCACCGCTTTTTGGGAAGGCTCTGCCAAAACATTTTTCATCGGCTTGACCTGAATGCAGGACATGCAGCAGATTTCACATAATCCCACTCAAAAAGCTCCTCAATCCAAAGCTGGTAGAAATAACGAAACAACTTCTGCAGCCTTGGCTTCTGGGAAAAAAAACAGTGCTGCGTATTTCTCTCGGTTCACTGGCCTGCCTTCAACGGCTTGCTTTCCCGGAGAACTCACTACTTCACTGCACCGGATGCCTCATGCTTTGTTCGCATGGAAGCCCGGGAGAAACACACACACACACACACACACACACACACACACACACACACACATCAACAACTTTTGTCGCTCAACGGAAGCTCAGGAGACAACCAAGAGCCTTGGTTTGCGAGACAACTTGACTCGGAAGGCCTTCCCCCAACCCTGAGGAAAGCCGTCCGCGTCCAGCACTACTCGCGACTTGCGCTCGGGACCTGCGACTTTTTTCTCCCGGATCCTCGGAAGGATCGTCTTGCACCGGGTCTTCTGCGAGCAGCTGCGCACAGCGCTGCAACGTCGCCTGAGGAATTGGCCCGAGACACGAAGGGTCTGTGTGCTGAACCCAAAAGAGATATGTATGTGCGTATGTATAGTATGCATGTATGTATATTAATGTTCGAACATATATGTATATTGGAAATTTGCATGCGTCATCATGCTTTACCTGTGTTAGAATGCGGACTGGCAGCACATGTTCCCTGATTGTCGCAGCAACTAATTACAACTTGTAGCATGAAAGTTTCACCAGACTAAACCTCGAGTGACCTCAGTGTCACGTCAGGTGGAATTCCGAGCATTATAATTCGGACACCGACTAAAGACATACTGAAAGATGACAGCTATAGCTGCTTTGTACTGCCATCAACAGGGACTATTCAAAGTGAAATGAGAGTGTACACACACTCACTTGCGCAGAGGACCTGGAAATAAAAGGTTAACCTTTTGGCGCCATGAGTAAACATGGACTAAATCAGGTAACGGTTTTGTTTCTTTACTAGGGCTGTTTTTTCCTGGGGCTGGTTTTCCGTTGGGCTGGCAACATCCCCAGCATCACCAGCATCACTTGGACCTGGGGTTGCCTATCGGCTCTGATTGGGGAGTTGTCGGGCTGGTGTAAGTTAGGGGGGCTTTTGCTTGGTCTTGGGGTGGTTTGGGGTTGATTTAGGCTGACATGCAGGGTTGACTTTGAGGGCTGTGGGTCAAACATAGGGTAACCCCCAACTGGAACCCTAGTAAGTGGAAACATGGACCAACACCTGCAGTCCCCTGGTGGTTTAATTTTGACCCGTACCCATACCACCAAGTTCCTCTGATCTCCCTTTCTCGCACCCTGATCTAATTACACAGGAATGACGATGCTCAACTGTTGCACTGTAAATGAGGTCAAGAACTGCGATGCTCAACTCTAGCCGTGCACTGCATGCGTGTCGTCACGTGGCGAAAGAGCACTGAGCCGTAAGACTGCATCCTGGGCAAAATCCATTTCGCACCACTTGGAAACCATGAGCAAACCACTATTTATTGGCATTTGCGGGGGAAATCATCCGAAACTGATGGGTTCTGAACGCTGGCGCGCGACTCGCAAATGGATTTCGCCACCATCCACTGCAGCTTGAGACCTTCTTTGTGCGCTCTTGTCTCAAACCAACACGTCCATGAACACATGTTCCTGGATTGAGTTCCGTGCCTCGTCTTCCGGCCTGGCCATGAGCAGCAGTGCGAGGAATGGGTGTCCGCCACAAGTCATTCTTAGTGCCTGGTTTTGGATGCCTGGAATCTGCACATTTTACTGAAGTATCCCCAAGTTGAATTAAGGGATCCCCAGAAGCAGAATTATTTGTCTAATTCCAGAAGCTGAATTGAGAATCGGATCCCCAAGCTAAAGGAGCTACAAATCATGGTTTGAGCTCGTTTTACCCCCGAATCGGTGAGCTCGCTGGGAAATAGGCAGCTTGAATAGAAGGCGGAAAAGAGTCCTAAGATGTCCAGGCAAGTCATGCTCACTCGAGAACCGCAAAGCACCCCGCGGTCCGAATCATGCCGCCCGCACTTTTGCAACAAGGCAGGAGCCAGTGACGTGGGGCCCCAGAACCCAGCTTTTGGTGAAATCGGAAAGCAGAAACAAGGCATCACCTCTCAGGTGAACGTCAGGAAATTGCTCGGGCCAGCGGCCGTAGCCTGCCTATGGCAATGTGTGGCAATTGAACCCAACTGCCGGATGCATGAGCAATGGCACAGCCGCTGGAGCTTCTTACGTGGCCGCGGAAAGCGGTCTGGTAAGCCGAAACCTCACTGCGAAGTCCTGGCCTGGAGCACTTCTGACGGCAGATGCAACATCGCTTCTTCAACCCTAGGTCCTCCAGTAGAGAGGTCAGAATAAGGGTGCCCTTTTTCCTGTAGCCTATTTTAGTAGGGGAACCCTCTCCCCAAAAAAGAAAGGGTAAAAGGGCACTAGAACCAGTGCAAGTTGTTCCTCCCCCCTCTACTGTCCCTCTGGTGAGGCCATGCACCTTCCATGAAACCTGTGGATGGACGAAATCCATTTGGCACCAAGAAGCCCTGGTTTCTGATGATTCCCCTATAATTACACACCAACAAACACTGGCTTCAACCATGTTTTTCAGGTGGTGCGAAATGGAATTCGCAACCATCCACAGTATCATCATTGCACCGAGATGTTTCGCCGTACGTCAACATGAGTTTGAACAAGCCGAAGTTCCCTGAGGCAGGCAGCAAGCGGGCCGTTGGGTCAGCTTGTAGAAAACAAGATATACATTTGGACCCCAAAATGTGCCTACTAAGGGCCCAGAAACACAACTCGAACCGAACAAAATCCACCGTTTGGGTCCTTGTCATTCAACCGGCTTGAGAAGGGTCCATGCGTGTGTGTGTGCTTGCAGTCGCGCTTGTGTTGTTTAGAAGGGGTGTTGGGGTTGCTTCTGAAGTGAAACCATACAACCCCCCCCCATCCGGTTCCCCATTGAAAAAAAAAGGCCCGCGAAAAGCTGGCCGCTCGCCACCCCTCGCCTCCCCTCCCGCGCCGCCCACGAGTCGATGATGGCCCCTGGACACGAGGTCAGTGAGTCACAGCCCTCTCGTGTGAGTGATACTGCGGGTGGTTTTGCGAAATCCAGATTCGGATTCTCCACGAAAGGAAACGGTTGATCAACCATTAATTACTAGTGTGTTTCTTAGGTGGTGCGAAATGGATTTCGTCCATCCATAGTAGGCAAATTGTTGCCATGCTAATGTGCTCACCCCTAGATCCGGCGGAGTTCGACGGCGTCCGCGCGGGCGTTTGATAGTGTTCCTGCCGATGGATAAGGTGTTCCCGCCCTCCGGTAAAAAGGGTGAGGTGTGCGCAGGGCGCCTTGCGCGCTGGCTTGAAACGCCTCTGAGCAGAGATGTTTCCACTGGTACAAGTTCTGCAAAGTCTGCAAGCTTGTGACCAGTTGCAGGGCTTCTGCTGGTTTGCTGCTTCGCCCTTGTCTTTGCGGCGCAAGAAGGCAGCCTCGAGCTGTGTGAGCGCGGCCGTAGGCGCAGTCGGCGTTGGCATTCTGGGGATCTGTTGTTTCTTGCAACGCGCCTAGCTCCTTCCGCTTGCTGCTGAGCCTTTCGCCTGCAAAAGCTGAGCTGGCTCCGCTTACAACATGGCCCATGGTGATGCAGCTGTTTGCGCCATTCTGAAGCAGCTTTGCATGACGTGCCTCGGCTCCATCGTGCCGGGAATGCCTCCTAACACTGCTCATCCATGAAAGTTTCACAGCCTCTTCCATGTAGCCCGAACGACCCAACGACCAAGCCAACAATTCTGCTGCCGTTGCATCCATTTTGATTTTCTGGAAGAGTCACAAAGTGACTTAAAGGTGTCATCTTCACACCCTCAAACAAGAATTCCAACTCCGCATCCCCAACGTCCTTCGAACTCTACACCCGCAGAGTTTTGCACGTTCCAAACCCATGAAAACAAGCAAGTTGCAAAGTTCGAGACCCTCGAACAAACTCTACGGCAGCTGCAGAAGTCCAGGTTCCAAACGCATGAAAACCATGTCTAGGTCCTCCAGTAGAGAGGTCAGAATAAGGGTACCCTTTTCTCTGTAGCCTATTTTAGTAGGGGAACCCTCCCCCAAAAAAAGAAAGGGTAAAAGGGCACCTAGCTGGGGGACCTACATGTCCAACGTCATGGTTCGAGACCTTCAGACCAACGACGCCCGCCTCGCAGCTCCG
Source organism: Effrenium voratum (assembly GCA_963377175.1). NCBI lineage: Eukaryota > Dinophyceae > Suessiales > Symbiodiniaceae > Effrenium > Effrenium voratum. The sequence goes on from CAUJNA010000957.1 coordinate 663,608, forward strand.
GGCAAAAGGACGCCTCCATGGGTTTGACTTGCTTACACTTTGCAACCCTTTGTATGGTAGCCCAAAAAAAAGCAGGCGGTTTTGCTGGCCGACCAAAAATGAACAGAAAAAAAAGAAACTGGTCAACAACAATGGAGGAGACCAATTCACTTCCTTGGGTTGGGATGTCGGGGAGAGCATCTGACTTAGAGCCTCACTTCTACCTTGCCCATCTTTAAGTCTTATAACTTATAACGTCATGGTTACATTCTCGCAAGACAGGAGCTTGTGTTTGCATTTAAACATGTTTCCTGTGAGTGTGTATGTGACCGGATTTCCGCAAATTAAGCCGTGATTTCCTAGTGAGCGAGGACATCCCATCTTTTATCTTCTTCCTCATCCCTGTTCCCTCCTAACACCTATTAATCCTAGACAAAACACACAATGAACAAGATGAAAAGGGATGGAGCGACTTAAGACCTCGCGTACACACTCCTTTCTTACTCCTCGCTTCAACTTCCTCTTGGAATAAATCTTGGAATCTAGGCTAGGGTCTCAGGTTTGTATGCTGCGGAAAGAAAACAATTGGCCCGAAGAGATCCAATGTCATTCATTGCGGCCAAAGAACCTGGAACACCCAAGACACACCTAGCCACTTCTAGCTGGGAGAAACAAATTACACCAGCATAGACCCCAGATAGCACATACGAACCATGACGCAGCACCGTAACGGTTCCCAAGGCATCATGATGATGTTGTCAACATGATCATGATAAGTTAACATCACCATGATGATACCACGGCGACTCATGCATGGTGCGCTAAATCGACGCGCAGGCAACGTCCTACTGAGTTCAGCAGCATAATGATGATGTTGATATCCTCATGCTGATACACTAGCCGCGAACGATCCCGCGCTACATATGTAGCAAAACGAGGCAGAGACCGCGGCATCATGATGATACGAACAGCATCATGATGATGCGGACATCATCCTGATGACGCGGACAGCACCGCCATGATGCGGACAGCATCATGGTGATGCGAACAGCATCATGGTGATGGCAATGGCAGCATCATGATGATACAGCCACAAAATCATCTTGCGACAGCGTAATGAAATTCAGCATCATCCCGACGTTGACAACATCATGCTGCTACCACACCCGCGAACCATAACCCAGCATCGCAGTGATTCCAGCAGCTTCATGACGTGGTTGCCAACATCATGATGATACACTAGCCACAAACCACTACACGCGACAGAATCGGTGCAACAGCATCATGATGCTGCGGACAGCATCAGGAGGATGCCACAACCACGCTACCCCGAACAGCACCCGCCCTAGCACCCTGCCATCCATATGCGCCCGCACCGACACCAGCACCGCAAAAACTGCAGTCCCGGCAGCACCCCAACACAGCACTGTCACCAGCACCTCAACCGAACAGCGCCCTCACCTACGCCAGTACCCCAAAGCGCACGACCCCCCGCCAGCCCTCGATTGCAAAACAAGTCCCCTTCTTCACTAGAAGTTAGAACCGCTATGGCTTTCCAGCCGTCAAGCTCGCCAAACAGCACCTCCACCAGCACCCCGCATGGCCCCTCCTCCAGCACCCCAAGCCGCATGCCCTCTAGCACTCGGCCGTCAATCTTGCAAAACAGAACCTCCACAATGCATGCCCCCTAGCACCCCAAACTGCATACCCCCTAGCACCCGGCCATCAAGCTCACGGCCGCCGCCAAGCTCGCCAAACAGCACCTCCACCACCCAAAGCCTCTCGCAAAACAGCACCTCCACTAGCACCCCAAACTGCATGCCTCTTTCTAGCACCCGGCCGTCAAACTCGCCAAACAGCACCTCCACCAGCACCCACAACCGCATGCCCCCAAACTGCATGCCTCCTAGCACCCGGCCGTCAAGCTCGCAAAACAGCACCGCTAGCACCCCAAACTGCATGCCTCCTACCCGGCCGTCAAGCTCGCCAAACAGCACTCAGTCTCGCAAAACGGCACCTCCACCACCACCCCAACCTGCATGACCCCTAGCACTCGGCCGTCAGTCTCATGTCAGTCTCGCAAAACAGCACCTCCACTAGCACCCTGCATGCCTCCAGCAGCCCAAACTATATGCCCCCTAGCACCCCCAAACTGCATGCCCCCTGGCCCCCGGCCGTCAAGCTCGCAAAGCGGCACCTCCACTAGCACCCCAAACTGCATTCCCCGCAGCACCCCAAACTGCACGCCTTCTAGCACCCAGCCGTCAAGCTCGCAAAGCAGCATGCCTCCTGGCACCAGCCGTCAAGCTCGCCAAACAGCTTCAAACAGCACCTCCACCTCCACTAGCACCCCAAACTTCATGCCCCCCAGCACCCAGCCGTCAAGCTCGCCAAACAGCACCTCCACCAGCACCCCAAACCGCATGCCCCTAGCACCCGGCCGTCAGTCTCGCAAAACAGCACCTCCACTAGCACCCCAAACTGCATGCCTCCTAGCACCCGGCCGTCAATCTCGCAAATCACGTTTCCTTCTTTATTAGAAGTTAGAACCCCTATAGCTTTCAGCTATCTGGGGAATGATTTACTGGGGGAGAATATCTTATGCCCAGCGAATCCTCTGAGTATACCCCGCCGGCAAAAGAGAGGCGGCAGAAGGCGACGAGTAAGATAAAATATATGCAGGAGACGCGATCTACCACAAGAATTGGACAATGATCCTCTGTCCATCTCCTAGCCAAGACTCACAGGAGATGGAGAGAACCAACGTAGGTGAGTGACGGTCAAGCGTAGCCCCCGCTCATCACTTTGCTCTGGCCTGCCTCTTCCCTTTCCTTGTTCACCAGCTCATTCAAGATGAACAATTAACAGCTGGTGAAGGGAATAGCTGTGATGGCGCGCAGGTGGTGTCTGTATATGGCAGTTGATCAATGTTCCTGTTTCCGGAAAACGCCATCTTCGCGAGAAAAACAAATTTCTTTCGCGAATCTTTCGCGACTCCATCGCCAAGCCCTTTTGTTTGCCCTTTTGTTTGCAGCGTGCGCTCTGGCACACAGGATAGCCGCAGCTCACCTGCGTGCAGTACGTAGTGTTAAGTGCAAGCAGTCACCGTCATTCGCCCTTGCCACTTGCGCTTGCCGGCGATGTGCGGAACCTTGCAACAAGCTCCCTGGACTTTCGCCGGTCTTTCGCGGATCTTTCGCGAAACTTGCTCCAAAATAGCCCAGCCAACGTTATTGATTTGCGCCATTCCTAACACAGGCAGGGAATCAATAATGCAAGTGTAGGTGCTGCGTATCTCCCTCTACAAGGGAGCGGGGTCTGCAAATATGTAAGTACACAGGCATGCCTCCAAAAATCCAACGCGGAATCTTTCGCGAAAAAATAAGTTTCTTTCGCGAACTCCATCGCCGATCTTTCGCGGAGGGATTTAAGCCAAGACGAATGGTCACCGAATACATAACTCCTTGCAAGGACCTTTTGATCAACCCCCATATGTGTTGCTGATCGAGGAAACCACTCAGTGCGGAAGCCATTCCGGCAGTGAAATCGGTTTCCTTTAAAGCCAACAAGGGACAGTAGAAACTATTCTCAAGCAAATTGCTCACGGACGTTTGAGGGTCCAGGTCCAGATAAATCAAATTGCTAACTTTGGGGTCAAGATCCCGTGAAGATTGTATTTCAAGCGTCAAGGGTCCAGATACCCCAGAAACTTCCAAACAAACATGAATTCCTGCAAAGCGTCTGCTCACTGCAAGCACCCTGAAATCTCCAAATACCTGCATCTTTGAGTCGGCACATAGAAATAAAAGGTTCTCCACGAGATATCCCCTACTCCAATATCCTCCCTTCGTTCATGGCATTTTTTGAGCCACCTGGTTTTCCCAGGTGAATACCTCCCCTTTCAGCAACGTAGGCGTTGACATGATACCAACTAAAACCACCGGGCGTTTAAATCATTTGGGCAGACCTCTTCAGGAAACATGAGGCATCGCGTATGGGAATAGGTCCGAGTGGGCGGATTCCATCCGCCAGTGACCAGGCTGTTGCCTGTCGAAACTGAAACGCGGTGCAAGCCACCAAAATCCATTGACTTTGGGTTCTGACATTTGGGGGAATAATTATGTGTGGACGGAGGGAAAAAACACCATTGTGGACATTTGGTAAGAAACAAACTAGCAGTAAAATGGGCACTGGGGGTCAAATGGCGCATGACAAAAGGGCGGAAGTCTTCCATCTACGGACTGAGAGTGACCAGAATAATAAAGAGGAAATCCACTGTTTCAAACGAAACCCATGCAGGGCCTCGCCCGGCCCCAAAAAGCTGAACTTTTGGCGGGTTCGCGGGAAACACGCAGGTGCTCAACCAAAATCAAGGTCAAAGATCCGAACAGCCAAGGATGTGAGGGCTGGCGAATTTACTTGGCCCTTGCCATTGCGGCCCCGAAGTCTCTTTTTTGGCCGAATGGGAAAGTGGGGGTTGTAACCCGGAATACTACCTACCAAAACATCTGCCCCGTGTTCCATGATGTACTGTCAAATGCGGAAAGCACGGCAATCCGCTTTCCACGCAATGGAAGCACTGAACTCTCACATCAGCAAGGCAAACCTCATGCTGAGTTTCTCTCACAAGCAATCAAACTGATCCTGAATCCTACTGCTTTCTCCGCCATAGTTAGGATCGCCCCAAGTCACCACAGAGCCGTCCGCCAGGATGGCAGAAAAAGCGCTTGCAGTTGCTTGGATCTGCTGGACGCTCACCAACTGCCCTCGCGCCTGGCTGCTGTCACCGCCCCAGTCAGGGCGGCCCCAAGTCACCACAAAGCCGTCGGCCAGGATGGCAGCAAAAGCGCGCTGGGTTGCTTGGATCTGCTGGACCTGAACCAACTGCTCTTGCACCTGGCTGCTGTCACCGCCATACAAATGATGGCCCCAAGTCACAACGGAACCATCTTCCAGGATGGCAGCAAAAGCACTCTGAGTTGCTTGGATCCGCTGGACCCGCACTAACTGCTCTCGCACCCGGCTGCAGTCACCGCCAAAGCCACGATCGCCCCAGGTCACCACCGAGCTGTCGGCCAGGATGGCAGCAAAAGCACGCAGGGTGGCTTGAATCTGCTGGACCTGCACCAACTGCTCTTGCACCTGGCTGCTGTCACCGCCTGCATCAAGATCGCCCCAAGTCGCCACAGAGCCGTCGGCCCGGATGGCAGCTAAAGCGCGCTGGGTTGCTTGAATCTGCTGGACCTGCACCAACTGCTCTCGCAGCTGGCTGCTGTCACCGCAATACATAATATGATGGCCCCAAGTCACAACGGAACCATCTTCCAGGACGGCAGCAAACGCACTCTGAGTTGCTTGGATCCGCCGGACCCGCACCAACTGCTCTCGCACCCGGCTGCAGTCACCGCCAAAGCCAGGATCGCCCCAGGTCACCACAGAGCCGTCGGCCAGGATGGCAGCAAAAGCACGCAGGGTGGCCTGAATCTGCTGGACCTGCACCAACTGCTCTCGCACCTGGCTGCTGTCACCGCCATGGAACGGATCCATCTTCCAGGATGGCAGCAAAAGCAGTCGAAGTTGCTTGAATCTGCTGGACCTGCACCAACTGCTCTCGTACTTGGCTGCTGTCACCACCACAGCCAGGATCGCCCCAAGTCACCACAGAGCCTCCTTCGACATAAAGCGCGAATGCTCGCCGAGTGGAAGATAGCTTCGCGTGCTGCGCGATTGCAGTTATACTGTCCCCGTCTCGCAGGCCCACCTCAGCAAGAGTGCGCGATGGGTCCAGCTTCTCACTTCCGCATAGGAGCCTCAGAAAGCGGCGCTGGAGCTGCTGTTGCGCCTCAACCTTCAGTTCATGAACGCTCGACTCGAGAGGCAGTGCAACGGCGCAGCTGTTTCCACTCGGCAGGTACACATGCAATTGCATGGCGCCGAATTTGCAGTTCGAAGAGGCGACTACCGAGCCACTAAGCAACCGAAACCAACTGAAGGTACAGTCGGACATTCCCTTTGTTGCCCTGGTTGCCCATACACCCGACACACAACACCCGCTTTATTCAGGGTACTCCTGGAAAAACCAGGTTGGATCAGCGAGGAGTCAAGGGGAAACAAAGCAGAAAGACAGATACACTGGGGCTCTCGTTCACTCGACTCAGCAGCTTCGGAGCCGCTGAAGTCACACATTTCTTGCCTGGAAGTCCAAGATTTCAAGTGGTTTGAGCAAGAGGATGCGGGCTCATCTCATGAGCCGCGTGGCAATCGTGCAATGGCTCCACACTTCAACGTAGGTCAGGAGGCCCCTTGCAGAAAAGCATGCGCGCAAATCACTCTTCGTGGGTCGCAGACTCCGCAGTAGGCTAGCACACTTCTCGGCCGTAGCATAAACATCACCAAGCTGCTTCTTCCCTTCACACACCCCGGGTCTGTCTTTTTTTCTGAGGGTAATTACCTCTTTTGTGGCTAGGGATACCCAGGAAACCACTGACGCTGGACGGGTCCAGTTCCTCAGCCCGGCCCCGAGAAACCTGGCCTCGGTTTTTTGTCTGCTCCGCTAAGAGTGAATCGGAAAACCCCACGACGTCGGCGAAAAGTGAAAGTCCCAGCATCCCTTGGCAAAATGGCACCACATGTAATTCCGTTGTCCGAACTCTTGGTTGCTGTTGACCCCTGCAAAAAGCTGAACTTCGGCCACAAATGAGTCGCAATCAAAACCTGGGATCGTCCCTTGCTAACCTTCATCTACCCAGGTTTTGATTGTGGCTCAAATCTACATCCAAGCAAAACGCACCAAGGCCGCCGTGGCGCCTTCTCCTTCCTCGGCAGCTTCCGCAAGGCCTCCCGCTGCCGGCCCGCGATGGTGGCATAGGTGGCCTCGGCCCCAGCGCGCTGCTCCATTTGGTGAAGGCCCCAGGATTTTTTTTTTGTTTGTTTGCAGTCTTGATGAATTCCTTTTAAGACCAACTCTTGGGGGAAGAATGTTAAGCAAATGGAGGGTTGTGAGACAAAACTCGTGGCCTTGAGCTGGTGGGAGGGAGCTGTTCCGGAGCTGAAAGCTGCTCCAAATTGGTTTCGACAACCCCCCTGTAAGGTGTTTGTACTAGCGGTACTAGGGGGTTGATTCCAAATTGTGATTTGTTTCCCTTCTTCCATGGTCAACGGATTTTCATTTTTTTTCGCTGGCGCGCTCATTTTTTGCCTAGCCGTTGGTTGGACACCTAGGAGCTGTGGGCTGGATCCGAAAATTTGCTTCCAAACACGCAGCCTTTCGGAGCCGATCGGAGGTCTGGAGCTCTGGTTGGGGACGTCGCAAAAAGCGCCTTCACCTTGGTGCGATAGGGAATGACCCAGTCCGGGTCTTGGGAATGAACCTGGTTTTGACAAAGGAGTCTCAAAAGGAAACCACAACGAACGGTGAAAAAGGTCTCATCGAACCAAGCCTTCTACACATCTCTTGTGCCAACCAATCCTTCCACAAAGTTTCAGAGACTTGGCAAGGTGTGGTTGAGTTCGTTGAGCAGTAGTGGACCAATTGAGGCTGATACCGGGCCTCTTACGCCTTGCGCTGCGCCTTGCGAACGCACAGCGCTGTTCTAGGGGATGATGCCCCATTCTTTTCAGCCTTTGTTCTTTTCAAAAACCAGCCATTTTTGAAGGGTGTTTGGTGGTTTTCTAGAAAGATTCGGATCCTGGAAAGAATGGAATTGGAAGGCACCCCTTGTGCATGGGTCGCACACATCTTGGCTTCCGCGCCAGAAGCTGGCACGATAAGCGCCTGGCCCAAGGCGTCGAAGGATGTGCAAAACGGGCTGCACTGAGATGACTCGGCCACTCGCTAGAAATGGGGATGGGTCAATGTTTTAACCAGCAAATTGGAGCGCAGGTGAAATCGTCCATGCTTCCACCAGGGTTCCTTTTCGTGTACCTATTGCTGACCCACTGCCAAATTTGTCAAATCGCCACCTTGGAGCGCGCGGACAGCGCGCTCTTACTTGAAGCTTGCCTTGTTACAACTAAGTCCTCCACTAAAGGGAATAAGGGTACCCTTTTTTCTGTAGACTATTTTAGTAGGGGAACTCTCCCCCCAAAAAAGAAACGGTAAAGGGCACGAGTGGGGGACCTAGACAATCATGGCGATGACAGTGGTACGGCCAGCAACAGAACCAGAAAATGGACACCAGGCTGCCGCTACGCTCTATTGGCCAATGCCAGTGCTTGTTTGCCACAGCGCGGTGCCAAGCAAACAGCTCTACGCTGTCCTCAGATCCCCCGCTAAAAGTGACTAACTTTTAGTGGGTTAAATGGAAATCCCCGGTAAACACTAAAAAGCTAAAAGGCTCAGGGGATGGCTGGGAGCCACCAAGAGCTGATTGACCCCGGGCTGTTGCAAGGTGGCTCTTCTTGCCTTGAGTCGCTTTGGTTAGGTCACTTGCGAGAGAGCATTGGGGCCACTAGCAAAAATGTCTAGACTACCTGCCTACTCAACATATCCCCTATTCAAAAATACCGGTTTTTCCGGGTATTTTTGGGAAAAGCTGGTTTTCCATGGTAAACACCTCCTTTTTTAGTAGAGGGTCGACACAATACCCTGAAAAAAACGGGTATCTGGAGTGGGGGTACCGGTATCCAGAGGCTTGACGGCCGCCACGTTGCAGAAAGAGTGGAATCAACGGCCCAGCTTGGAAAATTCCACCGACCTACACCGAAAATGAGACTCCTGCCAAGCCACGCGATTGCTGCTGGTACGGCCAACAAATCAATCCAGTATTCCCAATACCCAAAAAAATCGTGACCCTTTCATTCATCGCCTCGCACAAACTAACTTGCAGAAAACTAGGACCAGCTATTCGGTCTCCCAACTCGTTGAATCTGAAGCGCTTGTTGCTTCGTGTGAAGCCAGCACTGGCTTACTCTA
>CAUJNA010000957.1:682500-875000 GCA_963377175.1 Effrenium voratum
TCTCCACTAGGTTTTCCAGTAGAGAGGTTAGAATAAGGGTACCCGATAATTGTTTTTCTGTCGTCTATTTAGGGGCACCGAATCTCCCAACCAAAAAATAAATGGTCAAAGTTGGCACCAAGCTGGGGGACCTAGTCCGTGTTGGCTCATGTACCTCAACGCCCGCCTGAAGTGCGCCACCTGTCGCCTCGAACTGTTCCTCGCGCATGGTCTGGATGGTTCGGTAGACCTCGGGCGACAGCTTGGAGCTGAGCCTTTGGCTGAGCTCGGGGGTAGGGTTCCCAAGCTCTTGCAAGCTGTGACCCGGGTGAGAACTTGGTCGTCCGTTTGGAGAAGACCCCTGGAAAAAAAATGACATATTTCCAGTAGTCATAAATTCCTTTCAAAACCAACAAGGGAAAATCAACTGTTTTCTTGAGCAAATGGAAGCCACTGCATGAGGATCATCTACTGCCAAGCCACAGCCAACAGAAAGAAACCATCCGACGGGTGGCTCCCAAAGGCTCCTTGCTTAGAATCTTCGGAAGAAAACTTGGATACCCCCAGCTCCGGAACGGCTCCCTTCCAACCAACAGATAGGAAAAGATCATCCTCCAAAATGATGGCGAAGCGCCGACTCCGGCAAGACTCCGGCATGGTCCGGCGAAAAACCCCTCCCAACTCGAGCGAAACTTCCTTCGGCAAATGTGAAAATGATGCGATGGCGAAACTGTCCGCTGGACCCAGCTTTTGGGTCTGACCTTACCAAAGAACTCGAGGCACCTGGCTCATGGGTGCCTGACCAATGGCTCCAAGACGGAGACTGAGCTACACCGAAAGGAAGCCGAACCATTTCTACTTGTAATGAGCTGTGAAAGAGAAACCAGGAAACCGCAGGGCCAATTGGAAGGGGTGGGCCCCTTTTCCTTCTAAAGACCAAAGGTACTAAAAGACATGTATTTGAGACAGGCCCCCTTCGTCTTCCAAGGACCCAAACAAAAAGAGGGGGCCCCTTCCTGATGTTGCTCTCTCTATCTCTCTCCCCTCTCTCTCTCTCTCTCTCTCTCTCTCTCTCTCTCTCTCTCTTTCGTTAAAATCGGTTGCTACTTTACTTACAAGTGCAAGCGCTGTAGTGTTCAAACAAACAGTCAACCAATGTAGTCTGCAGCTGCCAACCTTTTGACTCATGCGATGTAGTGAGCTCAAGGCCTGCAGTACATGCAACACAAATGCAGGAAGTGAAGCATGTAGTTTGACACGGCCCCTCAGTTAAAAGGTCTTTGTAGTACCTTTTCAACTGAAGCGCAAAACATGGATTGACAGTAGTGATGAAAACCATTGTTGTTCATCAGTTCTACTGTAGTGGAGGTAGTAACCTGCGCTCATTAGTTCACTCTGTTCATGTTCCAGCTCGATGTAGTGGCGCTGGATGGAATTCGTGAGGCAGTTACTCATTGTAGTAGAGCAGGAGCTCAAGCATGTAGTGCCCAGTTCTGGGCGCGGTAGGCTTGCCTGGCAACACGGCTTACTACAACCCGGCAACTGTCATGGATCAACTACACATCACGGAGTACCAGACAACCACTACTCCACCACTGCCTGACAACACACCCTACACTCAGTTTTTCACTGCGCAGTGAAAAACTGAGTGTAGGGTGTGTTGTCAGGCAGTGGTGGAGTAGTGGTTGTCTGGTACTCCGTGATGTGTAGTTGATCCATGACAGTTGCCGGGTTGTAGTAAGCCGTGTTGCCAGGCGTGGAGTGATTGAAGCGGTAGTTGGACTCGTTGTAGGTCTGAGGGGACTGGAGTCTGTAGTGACCGCCGCCTCAGGTGTAGTCGCCCTGTCAGGCGTAGTCGCATCTCCCATCGTAGCATCTGCAGTAGATGGAGCGGCCATGGCTGCAGTGGAATGCAAAATGTAGTGAAACGGGGCAAAACAAAATGAGCCTGAGTAGTAGCTATCAGGCAGGCGGCGCATGCAGACATGTAAAACAAAAAACTGTAGTGTTGACTCAGCCGCCAAAACTGCAAGTGAAAATACATGTAGTTACTGTTACTTACATACCAAAGGTGTCGTGTTACATGTAGCTACTTACATACAAGAAATGTCCAAAGTCGTTGTTGTTGTTGTGAAACTGTTGCGCTGGTCGTTCGTAGCGCTAAATGCGTATCCCAATGCTCTGGATGAGCCTGTGTAGTGTTTCTTTGCTGATGTATTTGGCAATCAAATCTGCGCTGTTGTGAAGTGTGTTGATCTTAAGGATTCTGATGATGTCGTGTTTGATGAGGTCTTGTGTGTAGAGAAATTTGAGGTCGATGTGCTTTGCTCGTTCGCTAGTGTCTTGTCGTGTAGCAATGCTCTTGCCTGTTGTGGAGTCTGTGTGGATGCGTAGGTTTAGCTTGCTGCAAATGTTGGTTTCAAGTAGGAAGTTTCTGAGGTGTAGTCCCTCATTAACTCCTGTGCAGATGGCGTAGAGTTGAGACTCTGCTGAGCTGAGTGCTATTGTAGCTTGTGTTCTGCTGCCAAATGCAACTGTTGTTCCTAAAAAGATGATGTTGAAACCTGAAGTTGATTTCCTGGTAGTAGGGCATCCTGCCCAGTCGGCATCGACATGAACGTCGAGATCCAGGATGTTGTTGGTGTTTTCTCTGAGTGTTGTTGTTGGTTCTATGGTGAATTTGTACTGTAGGTGCTGTGAGGTCTCGTGCCAGTTCTTTTGCAGAGTGTGCGATGTCTGGTCGTGTGTATGCTAACCATTGAAGTTTGCCAACAATCCTTCTGTACCTTTTGTGTAGTTCGTGCTCAAGAAGTGCTTCATCTTCTATTGTTGGTTTGTAGTGGGCGATTCCTGGAGCGGTCACTGTGTTGCAGTTGGTCATTCCAGACTCCTCAATCATGTTGTCGATGTAGGAGCCCTTTAGTCCAAGGTTGCAGTAGTTGCCGAAGTGGTCGATGTTGCTTCCAAGAAATTGTTGTGGTTTGCCAGGTTCGAGGTAGCCGATGTGCTTGAGTCTGGACGGCCTCGAAAGTGGAGTCGACCGCAGTCTTGTCTCCAAGTACCAGTAGATCGTCCACGTAGACCATGATGTAGCAGTCGCGAGTCGCATTAGTGTAGACGTTAGGTTCTGACTTTAGTCTTACAAAGCTGAGCTTTTGTAACACTTCAGCCAGGTAGTCCTGCCATGCTTTTGGTGAACTGCGTAGTCCATACATGGCTTTCTTTAGTCGCCAGATTTTGTCCTGTTGTGGACAAAGTTCGTTAGGTGGCCAAAGGTAGACGCCACGTTGTTTACCGTCGTGGTCTTTTGCGATGGGTGCGTGTAGAAATGCTGTAGAGACGTCACCTAGTCGCGCGATCCAGTTGGGTCGTGACAAAGTGTCCGGAGTGTCGTGAACATTGGTGTAGAGGCGTAGACGGAGTCTTCGTCCTCGATCTTCTCCGTGTATATAGCCTTTTACGACGATCCGGCTTCGTACTCCTGGTCCTTTCTTTCTGTGTACCCATCTTGTAGGTATCGCTTCTTTTCGGATGTTGTCATCGACGGTAGACGCATCTACTTCGTCGTAGACGTCGTGTAGTTTCATTTGGTTTGACTCGTGTTTCATTCCTTCCAGTAGTTGTGTTTCGTCATAACCTTCGTTGTCGAAGATTATGGGTTGGTCTTCTGAGGTGTCGTCGTTTGTGTAGGGATCTGGATGTTCCGTTGGGAAGTGTCACTGCGTTGATTTTCTGTCGTAGTGGTTGGTTCTTTGGTTGCCTGCTCCGTTGATCTGATTGTAGTGTCCTTTGAGGTCTTCTGTGCTTTGGTTGGTTGCATTACTTCTTCCGGAGTTAAACGTCTTAGTGTTTGTCGAGGTGGTGCTGGTAATGGTGGATGTTGTCGTCCGGTTGGTGAAGTAGCCATAGGACTATCCGGTAGTGGTCGTGAACTTGACGCCGATGTAGACGGAAGTCGTGGAGGTGGTGTAGTGCGTTGTTGTTTTGTTGCCGGTTCCGCAACGATGTCGTCCGTCGCGTTCGTCTGTTGTCCGAAATCTTGCGTGGACCTTCTTTTCTCTGACGGTTGTAGTTGCGTGTCCAACAGTGTTGCGAACGATGGGTTGTAGGTGTTCCGTCGTGGTGCCCATGGTGCGCCGGAAACTTTGTTCAACAGTGCGAGGTCGTATTTGAAGTCCGGTTGTAGTCTCCGCACTGTTCGTACCTTTTGTACGCCTGATTCCGTTGCGACGTAGTTTTCTCCGGTTTCGGAAACTTTTCCGAGCCAGATGCATTTCTGCATCCGTAGGTCTGCTTTTGGAAGTTTCTTGTGTTGTGGTGGAAGGTAAAGTAGTGTCTCGCCAAATTCGCAGATTGCTCGCTCGTAGTTTCTTCCCCAGCGGCGTTCAAAGCTTGTGTAGCCGTCTGAGTGGATGACGTAGCGATTTACCGTCCATGCTGCATGTCGTACTATCCAAGGTAGTAGACAGTGCTTTGTGGACATCGTCATGCTGTAGTTGCTTTCAACCTGCGCTTTGACGACGCGTACTTGTCCGAGGAGTGTTCGGTGTAGTCGCTCAACACTTCCTTGACTGTTACTGCTGTAGGAGAGGGTGCATGCCTAACAGTCATTGAGCCGACTTTTGCTGCTGTAGCTTTTAGAAGTGCGTTGAGTGTGTCTTCGTTGTCGCTTTGTAGTATGCCTTGTGTTCTTCCGCACTCAGTATAAAAAAAGGGTTCTGCTATTTGTTGTGGAGTGGGCTGCTGCGGTTGTCGTAGTCCTCCTGATGCTCGTATTGTTGTTCTTTATCGTGGTTCTCCTGGATGTACTCGTAGTCTTTCTTCACGGTGAACCTTGTTGTTCCTTTCCATTGAAATGGTAGTGCTGCGTTGCCCATGACTGTCCAGTCATCTTTGCGTTGTGAAACTTCTCCAAAGTTGTTGTGAGTGATTGTAGTTCTGTGAGGCTCAAGTGTGCTGATTGGTGGATGTCCTGGTCCATCTGTTGGAATTCTAAGGGTTGTGTGGTGTCTTATCCAGTGTTCACCTTGTCTTTCCCAGTAGTCTTGGTTGTCCTCCTTTGCTGTGAGTGGTCTGTGGATTGTCTCCTTTGGTTGTGTGGTGTCAAGATTTGTAGAAGGTGCTGCTTTAGGTCTCCATATCTTTTGTGGTGCTCGTAGTTGGATCTTTGATCTGGTTGGCGGTGTGTCCATTAGCCGTTGTGGTTGTGAGCTCTGCCTTGTTGGTGTGGTCTTTGATGTTGCTCTGCGTGTAGGTATTATCTTTCTTCTGAATCTGGTTTCTCCAGTCCAGTTGTGTTGTAGTTGTAGTTCTTGCTGGGAAAGTTGTGTTGGGTTCTCTCGTAGTTGTTCTTGCTCTTGCCCTTGTCTGTTGATGATGGTTAGTCGCCAATCATCTAGTTCTCCTTCTGGTATTGGGCAACCTGGTGTGAACAATGCTTTGCGTAGTCGTTTGTGTACTCTGATGGCGTAGCCACCATCAAGTTTCCAGTAGTCAGTGTTTCCACCAAGGATCTGTCGCAGTCCTTGGTCTGTGTGTGTGTGGTGCAATTTGTTCTTGTTGTTTTGCTTCCTCTGTAGGTTGAATCACAGCAATGGATTTTCCATTGTCTGTGGTCATTGGGTAGATGTCGAATCCTGTACGGATGTCGATCTTCTCTGCTCGTAGGTAGAAAAGTCCTGAGTGCCTTATGAGGTGTGCTTGTTGTTGTCCATGTGTGATGCTGCAGTGTCGTGGGTTGAAGTCAAGTCCGTATCCTCTATCAAGTAGTCTTGATGCACTGAGGGTTGGATACTTCACATCACAAACGTAGTAGGGTATCATGATCCTGAGGTTGTCCTGCTTTTAGGGAACATACTTAATGCCGTAGACAGCAATCTTCTTGTTGGTAACCTTGTAGAGTTGTGGAACTGATTCTCCACAATTTCGTAGCGGTATTTCTGGCGCGTAGTCCTTTCGACAAACATGTGTATATGCTCCTGGCTCGATCAACAGGTTCTGGTATGACTTGAAGTTGGAGTACATGATGTAGTGTGTGATACTGTCCTCAATCTTCTTGTTCCTTTGCTGTTGTGTTGCTGCTGCTGCTATGTCGAAGTGTAGCTGTGTGGTGTCTTCTTGTAGGAATTGTTGAAAGCTCTTGCTGCGGTCGTTCCATGATGTTGTGTGTGTGTTGTTTCTTGCCAAGTAGTGATTTGGATTTGTGCTTGTGTAGTCGTGACTTTGCTTGTCTGATGTGTTTTATGGTGAGGTGTGACTCGTTGGTGCCTCCAATGTAGTTTGCTGTGTCCTCATAGTTGTTGTCATTCCAATCCCAGCTGTTGTCATAGTCGTAGTCGTTCCAGTTCTCCTCCATGTAGTTCACCTCGTGTTGTCCTTCTTCTCCTTCGTAGTACCAGTCCCAGGTGTCGTTCACATCCTGAGGTAGTTCTTCATTGTTGTCCTGATTTGCTTGTTCTTGTTCCAGTGGATGTAGTTCTTCTCCTTCTCCTATGTGCCATACTGGCACTCTGCAGTCTTGTGCCCAGTGGCCAGGCTTGCCACATCGATGGCATGTTGTGTAGTTGTTGTTTCCTTTTCCTGTTGATTTGCTGTAGTTTCCTTGGCCTTTGTAGCCTTTGCTTGATCCATATCCTTTAGATCCTGAGTAGCCTTTTCCTTTGCTCTTCTTATATCATCCTTTGTTGTAGTTTCCTTTGTTGCCTTTGTCGAATCCTTTGTAGTGTCCTTTACTCCTGTACTTGCCTTTGCTTTTGCTTCCTTTGTAGTTGCCTTTTCCTTTTCCTTTGCCTTTGTAGTTTCTTCCTTTCCTCCATATGTTGTCAACATCCATTGGTGCAGCTCCTCCATTGTAGTTTGTTCCTACTGCTGAAGTCGATCTCGAGAAGGCTGAAATCGTCTTGTAGTAGTCCAGGATGACTGCTCTGATCTCGATGTAGTTCGTGATCTGTCCAGCTCGCAGTTGGAGATGTTGCTGCAGTGCTCCTTTGGTTTTGTTGAGTAGTCTTGCTATTTTGACTCCATCTGGTAGCGCTGCGCCGTTGTCTTTCTCGTAGCGGTTGATGTCGTATTCCCATTGTAGGAATTGTTCTTCAAACTGCGCTTCGTTGAATGTAGGTTCCAGTAGTTTGGTAAGGTAGCCAACGCTTCTTGTTCCTACTGGTAGGCTGAACCTGTTGTGTAGGGTAGGAGTCGCAGTGTTTCGCATTGTAGCGGTTTTGCCTTACTACTGTAGCTGCTGCTCCCTGACAGATGTTGATGAGGATGTAGTGTAGATCTCTGGAGAGGTCTACTGCTTTGCTTGCTTGTGTAGGTTCGAGTATGTGTGTTCTGATGTCTGTGTCCTCAACCTGTCGTGTAGCCACTTGTGCTAGCTGTAGCACCAGGTCGAAGTCTCGGTCTATGAGGCCGAGGTATGCTTGTAGTTTGAACAGCCGTTCTTCATACTGGGAGTAGTCACCAGTGAAGAAGGGTGGTGGCAGTTTGTATCTATGTAGTCTCTGAACGTCGTTGTCTTGTTCTGTTCCTGCTCCCGTAGTCGTGGCTCCTACTGTGTCTTGCTGTTGGCCCGTTCTCTGCTCCTGTAGTTTGTTGTGCTGAGGGTGATGCTGCTTCTCCTGGCATGTCGTAGTAGTTTGGCATGTGACTGCTGTTGCTGTGGTTGTAGTACTTACTGCTTACTGGAGCTCCCCTATGTTTAGGATCTCAGCTCCGCTACCACGCTAAAATCGGTTGCTACTTTTACTTACAAGTGCAAGTGCTGTAGTGTTCAAACAAACAGTCAACAAATGTAGTCTGCAGCTGCCAACCTTTTGACTCATGCGATGTAGTGAGCTCAAGGCCTGCAGCACATGCAACACAAATGCAGGAAGTGAAGCATGTAGTTTGACATCTTTTTGAAAAATGGAACATCAGCCCAAAGACATAGTTTTCTCATGAAGATCAAGGCCCATGCTGATTCCTGGAAGATGCTTGCCAAAAAAGCCAGTGGTGCTCACACACGCACATAGAAAACACTAAAATCACCTATGTCATTTCGTAAGTCCCCATGTCCCTCCCAAATGAACCATAGGCTGATGATTTTGGCTTCAAGCGGCTGTCGAGATCTCCTCTTGCAGCTTATCTGTCGCCTCACCTCACTGAGTCACTGAGCGAGCCATCAGCGCAACATGTGATCCAGGATGAACGTTGTGGATTCCCCAAAAAGCCTGACCTCTGAGCCCTTTGTTTTCTTTCGAGGTCAGTTGCAGGAGCACCCCCATTCCATACCTCCAAACAACCAAAATCCCAAAAGAGCCTTTTGATCAACCCCCATTTGAACTGGGCAGTGTTTTGTTGGTTGTGTATGTCCTTATCACGCCTACGCGAAACGCAGTCCTACAATAGACCGACCTGACTAGACACCTCCCTAACGCCAATTTTCCCGAGCCAATCTAAACACCCCTTGGGCCGTTTTAAAGTCAGTTTCCTTGGGCTGCAGGGAAAATATCCTGAACAAGTGGTCCGATTGCTTTGCAAAGCAAGCACTGTGCATACCCCCTACTCCAAATACCCACATGTCTTTAGGGTATCATGTCAACCCCTGACTCAAGAAGGAGGTATTTACCCTGGAAAACCAATTTGTTGTTGGTCCAAAACATTTGCAAATGGGAGGAGGGTCTTGGGAGCTTTCGGGGGAATTGTTCGCCCATTTCCTAGGTCTTTCGGAGAGCTGCCTTGGCCCGCAAGGCCGCCTTTTGTTTCTATGGGTCTGCGTAGACAGGCGCGGAACCCCAAAGTGGGTTGGAAACAAAGACTAAAACCTGCGGTACCCTGGTGTCTGCATTTTTGGCTTTGACTCATTGGCATATTTTGATTCAACTCTACACTCTATCGGCCACAACAACCTGACTATGTCATACAACAGCAGGTAGGGAAACTGCAACATCCCAAAGCTGCTGTGTCTCTCTGCTCCCCTCTGAGACCCTTCTGCAACAAATTGTTCAGTGATGAAAAATTATGCTGCAGGATTGCGCTGTATGCAATAGCCGCTTTACTCAAAGCCGCGAGAAACATGGGCCAGCGCGAAAAATTGACCCGCACAGCCAAATACCCCGTCAAATACACCAGGGTGAAAGTAGATGGTTTTAGGGGAAGCCTCCTTTTCCATTCTCTCCAGGGATCTTTCTTTCCAGGAAACCTCCGTAAACCCAGGGAGAATGGTTGAAAAGAATGGGAATTTCTAGGAAACCTCCGTAAACCCAGGGAGAATGGTTGAAAAGAATGGGGAATCAACACCCTCCGTAAATCCAGGGAGAATGGCAAATTTGTCGAAAAGAAGTGTGGTTGAAAAGAATGGAAAAGGAATCAACACCTAGAATGGTACTCCCTTTGCCGCCTTAGTGAAGAGGGAAGAGGGATGAAGCTTCAATGGGGGCCTGCCTTCACCCAATCTCTCGAAAGGCACAAACCTGCCGTGAGAATGATCTCAAAATGCAATGGGGTGGATACCACCTTGGGCACTTGGGGGTTGATCAAAAAGGTCCGGTCTCCATGGGATGACCGTTGGCTAGAAAATTCCACGAAACAATCTTGATGTTTCAACCACCGGGGAAAAGTTGCCCATGGGCTTAAAACAGGGGGCCGAAGCTACATCTTGGTTGTTGACCCCCTTGCAAAAAGTTTAACTTTTTGGGGGGGTTAGTGACCCAATAGCCAATAGCAGTCAAGAAATGGAACACACTTTTCTCACCCCCCACTTGGCCCCAAAAGGCGCAAAAAGCCTCGCTCCGAGCGCCGCACTGGTCCGCTGGATGATGGTTTGCTTCAAGATCCTGCGCGGTGATAGAGCACTGGATCGAACCGAAGAGAGAAAGGGAGAGAGGGAGAGAGGGAGAGAGGGAGAGAGGGAGAGAGGGAGAGAGGGAGTGAGAGAAGTGGCAATGTTCAATGAAACTCCGAAAAAGGCACCTACTCTGGATGGACAAACAACCAGAAATCGCACCACTTGCAAACCACGGAGTTGAAACCCACAAAACCTTGTTGCAATTCACGTTGGGTACTCATCAGAAACCCTTGGGTTTCATGTCGCTGCGAGCCTCGGCGGATTTCGAGCTCAACCAGAGTAATTATGAGACAGGCTTCCGTTTCTTGACGACCCCAAAGTGGTCCTACACCCCAGCTGGTCACTGGCTGAGTGGATGGCCCAAGAAAAGCTCAAACTTTATATCCGCCGACCGCCCTGCCTGCAAGGAGTGTTCGTTTAGCGTTGGAGCGTGACTGTGGCAGCCTTCTCCCTCCCTCGCCCGTTCAGCCCTGTACCTTACCAGCCTTCTTTCTTTCCCTTTTTTCTTGTTCTTCTTCGTTTCTTTTCTTTCCTTTTCCTTTCGGCTGCCGGCGCACTCCTTTGGTTGGTGCTCGCTGTGGACAAACGAGTGCGGCCTGGAAAAGCGCGGGAAGCGAAGCTTTTGTGGCTGGCCGCTCCCTCTGGACCGATAGCCTTACTGCATATTGGACTCAAACGCGACGTTAGGCACCCGGCCGCAGCGGAGCAGGCTGCCGGCGCACTCCTTTGGTTCGTGCTCGCTGAAGCGAGTGCGGCCTCCAAGCGCGCTGGACGCGAAGCTGTTCTTGCTGGTTGCGCCCTGGGGACCGAGAGCTTTCTACTTTCTATATAGGATTCAAAAGTGACGTTAGGCACCCGGCCGCGACGGAGCAGGCTGCCGGCAAGACCAGGGATAGGCAAACTGTGACAGACGCAGGCGCACATGGGCATGGACAGGCCGGGGCTCGCATGCTGAGCGGGTTTGATGCCACTACACCAACTGCCCCTGAGCTGAGGAGGCCGAGAGGTTTCTTTTCTTTCCTTGTCCTTTCGGCTGCCGGCGCAATCCTTTGGTTGGTGCTCGCTGTGGACAAACGAGTGCGGCCTGGAAAAGCGCGGGAAGCGAAGCTTTTGTGGCTGGAACGCGACGTTAGGCACCCGGCCGCCGCGGAGCAGGCTGCCGGCAAGACCAGGGATAGGCAAACTGTGACAGACGCAGACATGGGCATGGACAGGCCGGGGATTGAACCCAGTCCCTCTCGCATGCTGAGCGGGTGTGATGCCACTACACCAACTGCGCCTGGGCTGAGGAGGCCGAGAGGTTTCTTTTCTTTCCTTTTCCTTTCGGCTGCCGGCGCACTCCTTTGGTTGGTGCTCGCTGTGGGCAAACGAGCGCGGCCTGGAAAAGCGCGGGTTTTGTGGCTGGAACGCGACGTTAGGCACCCGGCCGCGACGGAGCAGGCTGCCGGCAAGACCAGGGATAGGCAAACTGTGACAGACGCAGGCGCACATGGGCATGGACAGGCCGGGGATTGAACCCGGCCCCTCTCGCATGCTGAGCGGGTTTGATGCCACTACACCAACTGCCCCTGAGCTGAGGAGGCCGAGAGTGCTCATCTACGTGCTGGGCACAGCTTTCAGCGCTGAAGCTCTGTCACGGCCCGTTCGCCGTGTTTTCTTCCTATCTGCTGCCGGTGCACTCCTTTGGTTGGTGCTCGCTGTGGGCAAACGCGTGCGGCCTGGAAAAGCGCTCAAGCACCTGCAGGGCACAGTTTTCAGCGCTGAAGCTCTGTCACGGCCCGCCCGTCCGGCCTTTTTTCTTCCTTTCTGCTGCCGGCGCACTTGGTGCTCGCTGTGGGCAAACGAGTGCGGGCCCGCCCGTCCGGCCTTTTTTCTTCCTATCTGCTGCCGGTGCACTCCTTTGGTTGGTGCTCGCTGTGGGCAAACGCGCGCGGCCTGGAAAAGCGCTCAAGCACCTGCAGGGCACAGTTTTCAGCGCTGAAGCTCTGTCACGGCCCGCCCGTCCGGCCTTTTTTCTTCCTTTCTGCTGCCGGCGCACTCCTTTGGTTGGTGCTCGCTGTGGGCAAACGAGTGCGGGCCCGCCCGTCCGGCCTTTTTTCTTCCTTTCTGCTGCCGGCGCACTCCTTTGGTTGGTGCTCGCTGTGGGCAAACGAGTGCGGGCCGCCCGTTCGGCCTCTTTTCTTCCTTTCTGCTGCCGGCGCACTCCTTTGGTTGGTGCTCGCTGTGGACAAACGAGTGCGGCCTGGAACAGCGCGGGAAGCGAAGCTTTTGTAGCTGGCCGCTCTCTCTGGACACATAGCTTTACTGCATGTACGATCCCTTCCCATCTTTCTTTCCGTTTCCTTTCTGCTGCCGGCGCACTCCTTTGCCTGGTGCTCGCTGTGGCAAAACGAGCGCGGCCTCTTAGCGCGCTGTACGCGAAGCTGTTCTTGCGAGCAGGCATGCAGGACCGATGCGCAAGATTTTTGCGCTGCGCTGCCAGATTTCCGCACACGTCATTTCGTGCGCCAGTCCTTGGTCTGGCAAAAGCGTTTGCTGTTTAGTGCTGGACCCGGATCCGGCCTTGCCTCGTGCTCGACTGCACTGTCGCTCCGCAGGTCGGACACGCATGCTCGTACCTCGCGCCATCTTCTCGGCGCACAACCTGTCCCTCGCGAACTTGCAAGCGGCGCCCGCAATGCCGTCGCGAGTCAACCGTGCCGCTCCAGACGCCTGACTCCACGTCGGCGCTGCAGTGCGGGCAAGTGTACGTTCGCTGCGAGCGCTCTGCCTTCTTTTCGGCCTCCTTTCCTCGGTCGCGTGGCTCCGACGCTTGCACCGCTGCGCTGCGCCTTTCCCGCGCGCGAATAATGTCTGCGATGCATGCGCGGATCTCGGCCAGCGCCCGGCGCTTCTGGGCTGCGCGTCTGCGCGCTAATCGCGCGGCGCTCTTCTTGGCGATCGCTTTTGTGTCACGTGCTCGGAGGCAGGCATTGCACTGTTGCTTCCCGTTCCGCGCCCTCTTGTACCGCGAGAACGCGGCAACTGCGCATCTCTCCTTGCACTGCACGCATGTCCAATGGCCTCGTTCGTTTGCGCTGCAGTCCTTGCACACTTGGCGCGCCTTGCGCCGTGTTTGCCACGCCGCCTTGCTGAAATCGCTCTCTGTTTTCGACTCTCCGCAACGCGCGCACGCATGGGTTTCGATGCAATTGCAGCAGACTCGTTGCAGCTCGCTTCGCGTTCTATGCCACTTCTCGAGGAACCCTGCCCGAGGCTGCCAGTAGTAGCAAACGCAGCATTGCCACGGGTGGCCTGCGCTTTCGTGCCGCCCGGTGCATTCTTTACACACTCCGCTGGCGTCCTCTCGTTTCCATCGCCCCGCAGTGTACGCGCAACGACCCTTCCGCTGCAGGCATTCGACGCACTCTTTCTCGATGAGGTACTTTTTTCGAATGGCTTCCCAATCGATGACCTCCCCCCTCCAAACTCGCAAAAGCAGGTTACGGCTGAAATCGTCTCCGCGTTGAAACGGCTCCAAGTCGAACGGGCGAAATATCCCCAGCTTCTGTCTCCCTTCAACCCGCGTCATGGCCACGTACGATGTCAACGGGTTGTCTCCCTTCTTCATGGCTATGTCCACGACTGCGCCGTTGACTGCTGTTATCCCTTGCGCCCCGTGCGCTGTCAACGCGAACGCCGGGCTCAGGGGCAGCTGTCGGCGAGACACGCGAAGCTGTGGTTTCTTGCGTTTCCCATCGAGGAACCACGCACTTCGAACTGGCGCAACGGGCAGGACGCAGTCTTCTTGTATGCCATCGACGCGCCATGTCTTGCTCGTGCGGAACTTCACGTACACGGCCGCTGGCATTTCCGCCCAATAACGCACATGCCCGTCCGCACGCGTCACCTCGCTTTTGTCGCCCGTGTGCGTCCAGCCACGCACAGTCCCCGCGCAGCCGCGAAGCACGCGTCGTTCGCTGTCCAAGTGGTCAGTCGCTGATACCGGCATGCCAATGCATAGCGGCAGCCCGTACAAGTTGCCGCTTTCGCGGTCATGACGCTGCAGCCACTTCACTTTGTCTTCCTCCAAGTGTGGCTTCTCTGCGAGCACTGCTGCCGACGCTAGATCTTCAGCAATTGAATAATATATCTGCTGCCGAGCTTTGGCCGCAAACTCTCGCGCGCGCGTCCGGTTAACATGATACTTGACAGCGTTCGTCGCAAAAATGCACGTGGCATCTTTTCAGTTCGTTCTGTAATCGCGGATCCTGCGGCGTGGCTGCTACGAGCGCTTTGGAGCGCCTCTCTGATTTGCACACCTTGCACTCCTCTTCCAGGATGCGCTCCGGCGCCACCTGGTCTGTTGCTAGAGCTTCACACGTCCGACTTCCACAGCTCGCGTGGCCATTGTGCCAACTGCCTGGCACTGCCGTCGCTTTGCCATGCAAGAACGCATGTGTGACCGCAGTGAGGCGTGACGAAACTGATCCTGGACTTCCTTTAGCAACGCATCTTGCGTGCGCTCGAAGCGCACCAATTCTGTAACTCCCTGAACGCCTTCCGTCGGTCCCCCCCACACAAGCCTCTGCCCGTACGCGGCGTGCGGCAGCTTGGTTTTCTGCCCACGTCTGCGCAGCATCTCCGCTGGAATGGCTCCCAGGAATGTACCACGCGGAGGCAGAAAAAAAAACTGGGCTGGCTCCCAGTGGAGGGGTCGGCGGCACTGGGCGGCAGCCCTTAAATCCGGCCACCGGACGTGATCGGGCCGCAGGCCAAAGCCCGTTAGGGCTTACCTTCAGGTATAAGGCCGCGCGCCCCATGCCGCCGACCATGCGCGGACCATGACCAGAACATGCGCATACGTTTTATGCTGGGCCCTCCCTTATAAGGGGCGAAGGATTTGCGGATTTGTTTAAGCGATTTTTGAGGAGTTTTGTAGCATCTCCCCGCAGAGTCACAAAACGAGCGCTTCTTGGGGGGTGCCTAATACTGGACAACACCCCCAGCATTGCCAGCATCATTCCGGATGATGCAGATGATGCTATGCATGCTGGCGATGCGAAACAAGGGGTTGAGGGGAAATGCAAGGAAGCAGGAGTGACTGGAAGTGAACAAAATGAAAGTCAAAGGAATGGCACGAAAAATGGGGAGGGCACTGGAGAGAAACCGAGATGCAGGAAAATGCAAGGGCAGAACGTGAAGGGGACCGGACAGAATGCGAATAAAGGAGTCTTCAAGGAAATGAAGGGAGCTGAAACGGCAGTGAAGTGGAAGTGAAGGGACATGCCAGGAAACTGTCAGGGCAGACATGCAAAGGAAAAGTTCATTCCAATCATCCCGAAAACTAGCAGGACTTGGAGGGAAAGGAAATCAAAGAACGGGAAGGGGTGCCCGGTGGCCGGCTGTGTCGCGTCAGCGTGTAAATCCGGCCACCGGACGTGATCGGGCCGCAGGCCAAAGCCCGGTAGGGCTTACCTTCAGGTATAAGGCCGCGCGCCCCATGCCGCCGACCATGCGGGTACGTTGCGGGTACGTTTTGGGCTGGGCCTTCCTTATAAGGGGCGAAGGATTCGCGGATTGGTTTAGGCGATTTTTGTAGCATCTCCCCGCAGCGCCTAAAAACGAGCATTTTTAGGGGGTGCCTAATACTGGACAACACCCCCAGCATTGCCAGCATCATCCCGGATGATGCGGATGATGTTATGCATGCTGGCGATGCGGGTGATGCTGGGGATGTTGTCCCCTAAGTCGGGCCAATTTTGCTGAAAACGTGCAACCTGAAAATCTTAAAATCTAAAGTGGATGGAAATTGATGGAAAATGGCCTGGATTGAAATCTCAAAATCCCAAAGTCTTAGATTCTTAAAATCTTAAATTAAAATCTAACAATCAATCTTAGAATCTCCAAAAACGAGTCCAAAAACGAGTATTTTTAGGGGGTGCCTATTACTGGACAACACCCCCAGCACTGCCAGCATCATCCCGGATGATGCGGATGATGCTATGCGTGCTGGCGATGTAAAACAAGGGGCTGAAAATTGCAGAAAACGAAGGGGAAATGCAGGGAAACAGGAGTGACTGGAAGTGAACGAAAGCCAAAGGACTTGCACGAAAATGAAGAGGGCACTGGAGAGAAACCAAGATGCAGGAAAATCCAAGGGGAGAATGTGAAGGGAGCTGGAGAATTGCACGAAAATGACGAGGGCACTGGAGAGAAACAAAGATGCAGGAAAATGCAAGGGCAGAATGTGAAGGGGAGCCGGAGGAAAGGGAAACAAAAGAAATTGTTGGAAATTGTGGGAAACGAAGAGCAACTCATGAGAAATGAAGGGATGTGCAGGAAACTGACGTGAAATGGGACGCGAGGAAATGAAGGAAGTGAAGGGACATGTCAGGAAACTATCGGACAGGCAAAGAAAGCGAAGTTCAAATCCCGGAACTATCTGGAAGTAAAGGAACAGTAAATGAACGAACGGGAGGGCAAGGCGCCCGGTGGCCGGCTGTGTCGCGTAGCGTGTAAATATTTACCACTAAAATGGTCCAACCCCAAAAAGTTTAAAGTTCATGAACTCAGGAAGTGAGTTTCAGTCTACCTTGATTTTGCCCACAAACGGAGCCCTGGTATGAGATGCATCGAATGGATTCCAGGCGATGCGCGCCTCAGAAGCTCGGAGGTGTCTTTCACGCAGGCGGTATTCTGCCCCCGGCCATTAAGAACCTGAGCCCGATCCAAGGCGCCGGTTTGTTTGCCCCGAAAAGAGCCTCTGCCAGCAGATCAATCAGCACATCTGCCGACACAAACCGGCGAAATCTCCCGAAAAGAACATCTGCAAGCAAAAAAACCCGACACAGATGCGGTTGAGAAGACTGGCTCATGAGGCCTTGTGCTTCTAGCAGAATTGAGGAAACTGGCGAATTCGTGAGGCATCGTGCTTGTTCGCAGACATGTTGCACACGACTCCAAGCACTCAGGGTTGTTGCCAAACCTCGCTTTTCTCTGGAGGCAGCAACTCTTGCGTGGAGCAAATCCACATGTTGTTTTCCATGTCGCTGCTTTGAGATGCCAAGGGGGCAAAACGGCTTGGTTTAGAACACTGGAAGCAATACGGATGTGGTCTTGAGGGTACTCTGTTCAAGGGCATAAAGAAAAATCAAAAGGAAAACCGCAATTGTTGGCGTCCCCCTATTTTGACGCATAGCCACAACTGCTCAGTGCAAGGCGCCTGAAAGCTTCATTGAACGCCTACGACCCCACTTCATTGGGCTGGCTATCACAGATGGGAATCCTCTTCTGGCGGCGTTATAGTTCAAGCCCAGTTTGGACACATACCCATATGGCTAAGGCGATTTAACTGATGCGTGGCCCCCGGCTTTTGTGGATCATTTGGGTGGGCCTCGCGTGTCGCCGAACTGACAAGCACGTACTAATACTTGGTTGCTGTTGACCCCGCTGCAAAAAATGATTAACTTTTTGGGAGTTTAGTGCGGAAACCCCATTGATTTCCCCCAAAAGTTCAACAAAAGTGCAAGTCTAAAGATCCAACCCAATAGCAATCAAGTAATAGTTTTGTCAGTTGCTCATGTGATGCAGTTCTAGAATGATACACATGCTATGTCCTTTGTGCAAGCTGGAACCTTTTGATTGGAACCAAGGCTGGTATGTTTTCTTGAATGAGGTACAGCATGATGAATCTGCCTACCAAGGAGGGCCATGCGTGTAAAAATCAGACGCAACGGCGGCACCACGTAAAACAAATTGGCTAGGGGCATCTAGTAGTTTAAATCCTCACGCATGTGAAACTTGCGGTCGGTGCGAAATCGGTAGGGAATTAGACATGGAATGAATTTGGGGGGGCCCGAAGGGAATGAGAAATGGAATGAATTTTGGGGGGTCCCCGAATAAAGGAAACCACCAGTTGGAGGGATGTTTTCTCGGGGTCACGAGCCATTTCTCATTCCCTGCATCTCTCGCAGCAAGGAAGGGATGCTCTGCTCCTGTAAGGCCGGTACGAGGCTCACAATCCTCAGGCAGCTGTATGACCGCATGCATGACTCTGACGGGGTGGACACAGCGGCGCATGCACCACAAAAAGATGCGCTATGAAAATGAAACCATAAGACCTATATAGGTATTTCTAGGGGAATCATCAGAAGCCAGGGTTTCTTGGGTACATCATGGTTGACAGCATAACGTTAATTTGTATTTTTGGGGGAAGCGAGTCAGAAACTAGGGTGTCTGAACGAGTCAGAAACCAGGGTTTCTGAACGGTGTGAGTGCAGATTGACTAAGCGCAGCTTCAAGAGACCGAACAAGGCCATTGCTTTCCCTCTCATTGGCAAGAGCACCGCAGCTTTTTGAAGCCACGGTTGCCAGTAAAACATATTCACAATGACAGTGTGGTCTCAGAAAATCGATGCATGCTCGAGGTTGCCTGTTGCCGCAGCATGACTGACCTTGGAATCATGACGTCCATCATCATGGCACCTGACAGAGGTTCCCTCCAAAAAAAATGATCTTCCAGCTCCCACACATGCCTTCGGTTCGTGGTTTCTAGGGATCCTTCTTTCCATGAAACCATCAATAACCCAGGGGAACCGCTTTTTTTTTCTCCGAAAAGAACGATGATGGAAAAGAATGGACAAGGAATCAACCCCTGGAACTGGCGTTGTCCCCTTGAAACTGCCTCATTTTACTGGTGCTTTCCATTGAAACCGCCACCATGTTATCCGCTCTTTTTCTTGAAACCCCTGGGTTTTCTTGTTTCCCCAAGGAAACCCATGGAACTTCTCGTCACCGCCCACCTTTTAGCGGTGGTTTCCGGTTGAACCCCGCGGGTTTGCAGGTCTTTCCCTTTTTCGGCCGACTTCCATTTGCTTAAGGCCCCTGGGGTTTTCTCCTGACCTTTTGGGAGGTCCTTCCCTTTTTCGGCCTTGAAATCCATGGGGTCTTCACCTTTCGGGGATTCCGGGTCCTTCCCTCCTTCCTCTTCGCCCCGAGCGGCTTCTCGAAGGTCATGGGGTTCCCCGTCTTCTCGGAGTCCTCATAGGCGATGTTCACCAGCTCCATCAGGGCCACCCTGGGCGCGCGGGGAAGGAGACGTGGAATTCGAAGCACCCCAAGCCATCCGAGTGGGTGTCCTTTTCCGCGGGAATCCGGCCAAAACCGGTTATGTGTCCAAGACATAATATAGTTTCCTTTCGAGAATCCTGTATCAAAACCAGGTTCATTCCAAGACCCGGACTGGGTCATTCCCTATCGCACCAAGGTGAAGGCGCTTTTTGCGACGTCCCCAACCAGACCTCCAGACCTCCGATCGGCTCCGAAAGGCTCCGTGTCTTGAAGCAAATGTTCGGATCTAATTTCCCCTGAGCTTTCCAAACGGCGAGTCAAATTTTGAGGGCGCCAGTCTTTCGCCTTGGCTTTACAGAAACCAAGAGCAAATTTGGATGTCCCCTAGATCCTCAGGTTTCCAACCAACGGCTAGTCAAATGTTGAGCGCGCCAGCTTAAAAGAAACCAAGGGAACACGCCGCCTGGTGATTTGAAAAGAAGCCTTGACCATCAGGGATCCTTACATTCTACACCTGGACATTGCCTTGTAAATGGTGGTGTCCCTTTAATTTGGTGGAAAAAGCCATGTTTCAAATGGTTGCAAAATGTATCTTTTAAGGAGCCCTGACCATGTACAAACACCCAAAAAACCCCAGGCCCGAAGGATAATCACCATTTGGGGGATGTGCTTCACCAACCTTGAACCGAGGCAAGCTGAAGTGTTTGCCATTGTTTCTTAGCTTATCGTTCGGAAACGAGCCCTCATGTTACTTAGCCAAGTGAAGTGATCCTACCAGTAGACTCGTTCCACGTTTCAGCCCCTCATGTGACTCACTTCTTCGTTTAGCACACTGTTCCAGCTGGCTGTGTCCACGTGGAAGTTGCCGTGCTTCGATTCGACTTGGTGCGACCTGAGCAGCACATCGACCTGCACAGACTGCAGGACCTAGGTCGAGCTCCGAGCTCCGAGTCGCTTGATATCGATAAACCGCTCAAGCATCGAACACTTGCCTGACACTTTGCTGTCCACCAAGCACGGCTTGAGGTCAGATGCGCAGCCTCGAACTTACAAGAAGCACATGAATGCAGGATGGACAACCCAACTGAGCTAGTTCGTGCTTTCCACCGCCATTGGAGACAACGGGGCCCCGTGTCTCGCCGTACAGCAGATTTCCCAATTCCTTGAAAGAGAAAGCACCCGGAGATTGGAGGCAGGGAACCTCTTGTTCCGTTCGTCCGCAACAACTCCCTCTCCTCGTGGATACCTCCAACTTCAACTCTCCAAGTTACGTTCTACTGGGCCCATTGAAGTGACAGCCTCAAAATACTGTGGATGGACAAAATCCATTTCGCACCACCTGAAAAGCATGGGAAACCATTGCTTGTTGGTATGTAAAGGGGAATTATCATTCCAGGGTTTCTTAGGTGGTGCAGAATTTCGTCCATCCATAGTATGACCCATTCAATCGTGGTTGAAATGGACACCGTCCCTAAAAACCAACTTCAGAACACCTTCCAGCCCGCTCGCTCCCCTTGCAGCCCAGTCCTGGGCCTCCCTTGCCAACTTTTTGTGCGATGCGCCAAGGCACGTCGGTGATGTCTGGATCCAGGAGAACATCTTGCAGTTCGGACTTGCTCAACGGAGACTCCTGAGCTAGCAGCCACATCCTCTGTCACAATGTCAAGCAACGCACGTTGACCCTGAAAAAGCGGAAATCATCCCGGCCAGTGAAAAATTGGCGGTCTAAAGTGATGATTGTAGAATCGCTGAGAACGAAGCGTACCACTTAGCGCTTCAATGCGTGCAGCGTGAAATCCCTCATCGATGTTTCTGTTGTTGAGGTCCGCTTTTTGCCAGTGGCGTTTGAGGTTGATGACCGCAAGTGGTGCGTTGTCCATACGCGCTGTTGAAAATGCTGGCGATGCTGCTCGGGGTTGCTCACAAGCAAACCGAACGGAAAACCTGAAACTGCCTGACCCCTCGCGGCTCACCAAAATCGGGCTTCAGGACATCCAGCGCTCCTCGCGTCTCACCAAAACGCGGGGGGAAGGGGGGAGATGGGGAGGTGGGGCCTTTTCTCCGTGGGACATGTGGGCGGGAGGTCTCCTTGGGACATGTTCCGCGATGCGTCCGGGAGGTCTCCTTGGGACATGTTCCGCCATGCGCCCGGCTGATCGGGCAAACGGGGCCTTACCCAGACGCCTGGCTTTGGCTTCCACTGGAAGACCCAGACCCTCCATTGGACACCCCAGAGAGGTGTTGGGGTCTCAAAACCTGGCGGTTTGAGGGAAAAGTCATGTGATGCATGCAGAACCTGAAAATTATCGTTAAGGTGTATTTTGGTGTGGCCAGTGTATCCTTCGAGAAGCCCTGTATTTAGCAAAATAGACGGTGTACAAATTCAATCATCTATCCATAAATCGGGAGCGTCTGGGTAGCAAAAAAATCCGAGGCGCGGTGTCGTGGCCGAAGCTCTCCATCTTCTTGCGCAAAGAGGAGGCAACCCAGCCCACCTGGGCGACAAAAACCGAAGGGACGCCTCGAGGGAAAGCGGGGGGGGCCACCTGAGTCACAATCAAACCCGGTATAAACTAGGCTGAATTAGCGGGGGATTTGAGGCAGCCCAGGAAAGGAAACTATGGTTGAAACCAAAATGTTGGTGGGTTTTTTACAGGAGAAGGAATCATTATTGCAGGGTTTCTCAGGGTTTCCAGCGTATCAGTATTCCAAGGTCCAAACCATAGCGTCGACCTCCCTATGAAACTGCAGTTCATTACTAGCGGGGTGTTCCCCTTCAAAGGGGATGATTGCCCAGGGACACCCCCGTATCAATAAACTGGGGCTGACTAAAATGGGGTCAACATTAACGTTTGTTAGTTGGTTTTTGCAGGGGAAGCATCATTCCAGGTTTCTTGGGTGCAGGATTTCGTCCATCCACAGTACATTGAATATTGTAAGCAACGGAAGAAGGAAACCGATTCTGCAATTGACCGCAGTTGGGCATGGGTTTGCGATTGAGTATGGTTTACTGGTATGGAGGGCATCTGCCATAGTCTTTTTCCAAGTTGTTTGACCCCAGCAAAAATATCATCGTGTTTTTTGTTGCCTGGATAGTGAAAAACAGAGGGACCCCAAAAGAGCGGGGGGGGGGGGAAAAAAAGGGGGAGCTAATTCTGGGAAAGTTAAAACGGTTTATTCAGAACCATGTAAAGAATTAAGAAGGCGGCCGAAACTATTTCTGGCAGGGACTGCCCCTTACTAACCTTCATCTACCCGGGTTTTGATTGGCTTACTTGTCTTTGAATGGTCCGGAAAACAACTGATTGGGTGGATTAATTGAAAGGAGTGGGTTGGGTGAATTGAACAGATTGGGCGGATTGGGGTGGAATTTGTAGATTGGAAGCACTCTGTGGGTTGGTTGGGGTGGGTTGGAATTGGGTACAATTGGGTGCAGTTCGATAGAATGGGTGTGGGGGATGGGCCAAAAGCATTGGGTTGACTGGATTTGGCTGGAGTTGAGTGGACTTGGGTGTGGCTGGAATTGGGGAGCGGATCCAATATGTTGGTGCTTCTAAGATCGTTCGCACCTAATTTCCATGGACGCTTGTCTGTTGGTTTCCCTCCGCCAATCCGGATGGGTCAAGCCCCATGGCTCCCATGTTCAAGCCGCACATCCCAAAAGCTCGTTGCCACAAACACAACCCTTGGGTTCTGCAACAAACATCGAACCATGAGAGCCATGATACGCCAATGCAAAGACAAGCTGCCAGTCCTCAGTACAAGTTGAAGTTGAACAGGGATCCTTGCATTATACACCTGAACATTGCAACTTGTAAATTTTGGTTTCCCTTTATTTTGGTGTTGAAAAAGCAACATGTTTCAAATGGTTGCAAAATGTATCTTTTAAGGAGCCCTGTTGAATAGCCAATGCATTTCTCCGCATTTGGTTCCAGTCCACTGCCAAACAACATCCGTGGCATGGATCTATTTTCCGTCCATGTCTGCGGCGATGCCCACTCCCCATCACGGAAATGCGTCCCAGGTGCCGTGAGGCTCTCCTTCCTCAGCTGGACGAGGCAAACACACACACACACACACACACACACACACACACACACACACACACACACACACACACAAACGCCATATAAGGAGTCTCGCAACAAATCAAGCATCTGTACTGGATTCAACCCATAACATGCCATAACGATCTTTCATGCCACGGTTGGCTGTGGGTCAAAAATAGGTACCCCAAATGGAACCCTAGTTGACCAATATCCAGTTGGCCACCCATCAGGGGATGAAGCCCACAAATCCCACTTACAGCTCGTGTCGATCGCTTGGCCTCAAACCCATTGCCCCAAAGGGAGCTGCCCCTGCCCTGACCGTTGGACAAGAAGGCGATAGAGATTCCTAAAATTGGAACCCAAATCTGGGCTGTCCTCTATGGAAATCCCCACTGAACCCTAAAAAGCTGGGGAATGGCTGGGAGCCACCAATAAATGGCGGGCTTGCTTCCCTTTCTTCCAAGAAGCTCAGCATGCGCCAGTGCGCCAACCACCTCCACAAGCACGCCCACCAGCATGTACCTTGTATATTTCGTTGAGACTGCCGGCGCCTTGGAAAAAGCTGGCTTTTTGACAAGCATCAAGTCTGGCTTCAAAAAAAACGACTCCATTGCTTGTCTCCAAATGGGGTCCGGCTTCGCTCTGGCGTTCCTATCCACCCATGGGTGAAACTAGGGTACCTCTGGCGTTCCTATCAACCCTGGCGTTCCTCTTAAACCCATCAGGGTACCCTCAAATAGAACCTCCGTTTCTTCAGGCCCAAGCCATGGTTGTCAAAAGCCCGTACGTGAACCTCCGAATCCCAATCCAACCACTAAAACAGGTCCCAAAATGGGTGGTGACTTCACCTACCCCAACACGGGATCCCAAAACGGGTTTGACCAGCACAGCCACATCGAACACCCAGTCCTATGACCAGTTTTCCGACCGTCAGGCGGCATGATGGTGATGGCCGCCAGCAACACGAAGAAGAGCAGCAAGCCCCACCTGAGACGCGGAAAAGAACCGCAGAGAGTCCAAGTACCTCCTGAGGACGGCTTTTGGGAGGTAAAGTACCTTACAAAGGTACCAAGGGACCCTCTGAAAAACTGTTGTCTCATGCAGGGTTTGCCGAACCCCACTGAAATGAACAGCCTCCCTTGAAAAGGGTTTCTACCAGGAGGGCTGCTTTTTCATCCCACAAACGATGGAAAAGGCAAACCATGGAGTCTCAAGTGTAAGAGAAGTCGACCGCATCTTTGAGATGGTTGCTGGTTTTGTTTGGCAGTTGTCATACTTGATTATGCAAGTGTGAAAAGCAATGCTTCGATCTTGAACAATCGTTCGGATGAATGCTGATGTCATGATGCTTTCCTTACTCTATGTTGATATTTTCGAACTCCTCGCACTGTCGACGAGCCTCGATTAAAACATTAAAACAAACAACTGCTAATATGACCTGCTGAGTCCATGCAAAGGGCAGGCCAAACACATGTCCTCCAGTCGCATTCGGCAACAATTGTGTTCAAAATCTCTGTGACAGGCAAAGGAACCCCCAGAAGCTCTGTTGTTGATGCGGTCACGCTGGCAAACCCATAGAGGGAGCTCTCTGACTAATGTGGGCCTCCATAATTCTATCAATTTTCACAAGTTGACCCCATATTCATCAACCCCAGTTTATTACTAGAGGGGCTTCCCTGAGTTTAGTGGGGAATCAGACCACTGTTGGAGGGGCCCCCACCCCCATTGATCAACTGGTTGGTTGATTCACAGGTCAACAAAATTCAGCTTTGGCCGTTCGGAGCCGTCACCGGTGGACCTCGAGGCATCGACTTGGCGAAACCGTGCGCTCTCCGGAACGTACACAGGGCGGAGTCCGGGTGTGAAATCACAGGGGAAAAAGCCGCCTCGACCGCCTGTTGTTGAGTACAGCAGCTGTTTTTTTCTCCAAATTTCTATCCAATCCAAATGGTATTCTCAGTGAACATCCCAATCCCCACAAAAATAGGTTCGAACATGTGGGTGGTGCACCCAATCCCCAAAATGAGATCCCAAAACGGTTTTGCCAACCGCATCCAGATCTTGCTAGGACTGCTCCAGCTCACTAGTGCCCTCATTCCAGTTTGGGCCCCCATGAGTCACAATCAAAACCCAGTCTTAAAATGGTCTACCCAGAACCATGTAAAAAAAAGCACAAAAAAAGAAGGCGGATATCCGCAACTATTTCTGGCTGGGACTGCCCCTTACATCTACCCGGGTTTTGAGCAAGTGGCTCAACGGGCTCCAGCACCCAGAGGCTCCAATTCGATTGATTTAGGGCCTTCAAACCACCTGGTTTTGAGACCGGGTCCCAACCACCAATTCCCGGGGTGGTCGGGTCTTTCATTGAACGCCGGCCGATCGGAGCCTTTGGGCCGCGAAAATGTCCAGCGCCCTCATGAAGCCCAAGGCCCAAGGCGCTCGACGATCTGCCCTTGCGGCACTGCGTCCAGCAAGGGCGCGTAATCTGCCAGGATGCCGTCCATGAGCAGCGTGTCCATCCTCGGCTTCGGATATTTGCTCCGCTTCTTGACGACCAAAAGAAAAAGTGGAGTTACACCCAGGGGTGGTGAATTTTCCAAACCCCAAAAGGGCAACCCCTGGGTTGCAGTCTATCTTGGGGTGGTCCAAAAACGGAACCCTGCTCAGCTGTCATGGCAGGGCCATGGACGAATCCTTCCGGCAAAAACAACCAGGCAAGGAGGAACCGGCTCGGGCACACCTGGCCGGGCAACTTGAAAGAAGTTCTAAGGGCCATGCAACTGCTGGAGCAGTGGTTACGTTTAAGCATCCTCTACCGTTGTTTTTCCATCCGGCCATGCCACTGAGATCAACCAGCACCAAGCGTGTCGTGGAAATGCAAGCATGAAGGCTTAGCATGCCAACATATTGCACAGGCTCCCTGATCACTTTCAGAATTCAGAGATGCGTCCAAAAGACGCATCTCTCCGCTTTCGCTGGGCAATGTGCTGCATGTCAAGTGCCAAGGTTGGCACTCAAAACAAATGGAGGTCATTGCTGTGATCCCTTTTAGCTTGAAGGGGAAGCTTCTGAAATAGCCCAGGAGAGCTTCAGGCGCTAAAAGCTAATAAATGGACACAACATGGAGAACTTCCACCCCAGTCACCAGAATGGCCTCCCCGGCTTCATGCAATTGGAAATCCCAGGTGCCAGCAAAACAAAAAACAGGAAGGGACCTCCTAGAAAGCAGAAATACTCGGCTTCTCACTAAAAGGTCGTTTGGATTGGTGGTTTGGATTTGGATTTGAACCCCGCTTCTTGCAGACGCTTAGTGGGAATAGCCACCAAATCACCAAGCCAAACCACCAATTAGTGGGAAGCTAAAATGATCTTGCTCATTAGAGCCACGGGTGGAACACAAGCCGAAGCAAGAGGCCTCCACCTCAACGCAGCATGGATACAGACATTTCAAACATCTCAAACGAACCAACCTCAGGCAAGTAGGTGGCAACTATGGTTTTAACTGGGGTAGGGGGTAGTCGGGGTTATAACCTACTAAGCTGGTTCTTTTCAGTAGGTTGCAACTATGGTTATAACTGGGTTAGGGGGGTCGCGAGGGTCACAACCTACTCAGCTGATTGAACAGAAGGAAACACCACGGCCGGCCAGACGGCTCTCGATCTCGGCTTGCGGCCCGAGATGCGCCATGGGAACAGAGACGAAGAAGGCGGAGCCAAAGTCTGTCCCTTGTGTCAGCTGCCTGCCAGAGTCACCGTACCCCCGGCTGAGCACACCGTACCCCGTACCCCCGGTTGAGCATTGACTGGGTCCTCCAGATTTGAGAGAAGTTAGACTGGGTCCTCCAGATTTGAGAAGAAAGAAGAGGTTGGTACCAACTTTTTTTCTGTGGCCTCAAAAAAAGGGTCAAAGGGCACTACTGGGGGACCTAGGAGTGAAGGTTAGAACTACGTCCGGGGCTTCTTGGGGCCAAAATTTGTGGAAAAAACTGGCTTCGCAGCAAGACTGTGGCTCCGCTGAGTGGCTTCGCAGACGCTGGTTCCACAAACATCTCCGACGTTTGTGCTCTCATTTAGTTGAATCAAGTTGAATCTATGCGCAAGGGAGTGATGAAAGGCGGTAAAAGAGTGATTCAGCCTCAGGACTGATTGTGGGCATCCTGAGCCTTTTGCAGCTTGAGACTTGCAATCTCCCGAAAATTGCGACGCAGGAGAAGAGCTTTCTCCTTCGCAGAGTTTGTCTCTCCAAGAAGGGCACGGCCGAGTGCCAAAACTCAGGGTGCTTGGGTTTATTGAGCCTTTTGAATTCTCTCAGAAACTGCGCCATGCCAAAAGGAGCAGGCAACCCTCCACGAGGAATAACATTCTCATATGAGTTGGTTTAGTTCGCGGCGCTTG
The DNA here is from genome assembly GCA_963377175.1 of Effrenium voratum. Lineage (NCBI taxonomy): Eukaryota > Dinophyceae > Suessiales > Symbiodiniaceae > Effrenium > Effrenium voratum. The sequence continues at coordinate 709,797 of CAUJNA010000957.1, forward strand.
TCTCTCCGAGAAGCACCCGGTGCCGCTGGCTTGAAAGCTTCAAGCATAGAACACTTGCATAGCACGAGCCGCCGGCACCAAGGGCACCATCCACAAGGAAGAAGCAGAATTGCGAGCGCCAATACAGGTTTTGGAGCATGTCTATTCAAACTAAGACACAATTCGCACCGAATTAGTATCCCAATAGTGCCGAAAACTACCGCGAACTACTGTTTCCTGCAGCAGAGCAAGGTTTTGATTCTAAAATCCACAACAAGAAAGAGGAAATACGAGCGCCTGTGCATGTTTTGGAGCATGTCCACTCAAATTAATACTCTAATCCGGTCCCCTGTATAATTAATGGACCCTATTAATAAATACTACTTTCCAGACTGGCTGAAACAGCCGAGTTCCCAATACTACTTTTGGAATAGCCCAATTCAAAGCCAATACTAAGCTGTCCGATGTCTCCGCCCAGATCAGCCCCAGCCTTATTAGGGGGTTCCTTGCACCAACCCAATACCAAATTCCACATGCATACCTTTTACTAATTTGCATTTATTTCTTAAATTGTACTTCTGAGTTTAAGCTGCGCCCTTTACTTTTGGACCGCAAAAAACAAAACTATTTAAATTACTCGGAAACTTGCTGTCCGGGAAGCCCATTTGGACAAGGACCGAAGAGGAAATCCCGTCGACCAAAGGACTCTATGAATAAATATGCTTTGTCCCGCCAGAGAGTATTTATTAATCAGGGGTTCCGCGTTTACTATGAGGGGGAACGGATCACGCAAGTTCTGAATATCGTGTCTTCGCATGTAGTGCAAGATCCAGGCCAACCCTCGCTCTGCAATGCCTTCGGGAGTTCAAACACCCAAACCGCCGCAAACAGCCGTGCCTCAGGATCACAGCAAAGACGTAGATCAGAACCTCGTGCGTCCAGTTTCCCTTTTGGTGGCTTGGATTGATGGTTTGGCGGATAGGCTTCCCATATACCCTTTACGAGACCCAGGAGTTCCTTTGCCCCAAACCACCTATCGAAACCACCAATTGCAGGGACACTGCACCGAACTCGAGAGAAACTGATCCAAGTGGCAATGACATCAGTTGCCACAGCATGCGGCTGTTCAAGCCCATCAGCTACTAGGTGAGCACAAAGGCTTCTTACTGGCCCTTGCTGGTGTTGGATGTGAATTCCCCAAACATTCTCGGGGCCATGCCCCACGCATGTCGGCGCCATGTCTTTTGCTGGTTAAATTGCCCACAGGTGGACCTGATGTGACCATAGTCAGCTGTTCAAGATCATTAAACAAAAAACACAGATCAGAATGTGACAAAAGTCAGCTGCTCAAGCTCCGCCGAAACACCAGTTTCCCCCTGCGGCCACCCGGACTCTCCCAGAATTCGGCCCAAGCGGCTAACCACAGCAAGAAGAAGACGCTGACAGATCGGGCCGAGAGGCCGATGGCCTTCCTGGGGCTGAACAACGAATCAAAAAAGCGCAAAAGCGATGCACGCCTGGCATGAATCGTTGCAGCTGTGCCAAGTTGACTGGGCTGTCCGTTTTCAGAGCCCGCTAAATTATTAACTTTTAAATGGACATCCCCACTAAACACTAAAACGCTAAGAGTCTTATAAGGTGATGGACTGTCTGTGTTCAGATCCGCTAAAAGTTTAATCAACGTTTAGCATGAAAATCCAACCACTAAACACTAAAACGATCTAAAGTCGAAGGAGATGGTTGACTGCCCGTTTTCTGATGCGCTAAAAGCTTCATTAACTTTTCGTGGGCTCAAATACGAAAATCCAACCACTGAGCACAAAGCCAAAAGTCTTTCTGGGGATGGCTGGGAAGGTTGATGAGAACTGAATGTTCAACCCGGAATCTCCAAGACGACTTTGCTGAAGGCCATAGTCGCCTTGCCCGGGTGATTCGACTCCAAGCCCCAAGTTGGTTTTGTGCCAGCTGGACCCAAGACATCCCTCCTGAAAAGGGACACCAACTATGGAAGCACGCCAACGGCTGCACTTTCATTCCCCGAGTCAAGCTCATACTGTGGATGGACGAAATCCGTTTCGCACCACCCAAGAAGCCCTGGTTTCTGATGATTCCCCTGCAAGTACCAATAAGCGATGGTTTCCCATGGTTTCCAAGTCGCGCACAGGAATTTGTACATCCACAGTATCTCCAAAGGCAAGTTCCGCTCCCTTGGCTCTAAGAACATGTCCGGGTCAGTGGCAAAAATAGCTGAAGTTGCGCGGCGCCCAGTAGATCTAGCCACTACGATGTAGGCCCGTGAACAACTCGAAGTGTGCACATAAGGGTTTGTCAATATTCTCGGCCCCCAAATGACCATAGGATTGTCCCGGTTCGTGCGGAAAGTAATCTTTTCTTAAGATGGTTTGGTCATCCCACGTAAAGGACCTTTTGATCAGCCCCCACATGAAAGCCGTTCCGCTCAACTGACAATGTTCTCAGCGTCAGGTGGCCAGGCCAGCGGGATCGGATAAAATGGCGCTCGAGCTGTGACGTAAGACTCCCCTTGCCACAGCATCCGTAATGCACTTTCCCAAAACGCGAACGAGTAGGCACAATTCCTTGTGATAGCTGTGCTTGCCAAACCGCTACTCAATACTCACTCGGGCAAATGAACGTCTCAAGCTGTTTCGCAGTTCAACAACTCGATTTTGTGATCTACCAACCAACCAATCCATCCCCCTGGAGTCTCCATGACCCGTCAAATATGGGTCAATGACCCCATGATTTTGGGTAATGACCAACCATTCTTTAAGGGTCAGAAGCAGACTCCATCCCTGCACCTAACCCTTCCCCCACTTCGCGCATCGTGCGATCGCATGCGCGCGAGCGGCACGATGATCGCCAGCTCCGGCACCGAGCGCAGCAGCCGGGTGACGCGGCTGAGGCGGGTGAGCTTCACCAGGCGCAGCATGCCTCCAGCGACTCGAGCCATGCGAGTGAGGCGAGCCATGAGGATCCGGGAGAGCTGTCAGGACCCCCCAATGCCTGGCAAATCAGCCATTGGGAGGTCATTCCACAGACCATTTGCCAGCCATTGGGGGGTCCTGGCCGGTATCCCGTCGCGTTTTCCAATGGAACTGGTTGGTTATGGCTCTCTCAAAATTACATAGTCGCCGGGAATCTCGACCGCAGGAAATTCAGTCCGTGTTTCCGCTTACCAGAGCCATTTTGGGAGTACCAACAATTTTTGAACCCACTGCCACTTGACCTTCACCTTGATCGCTTCGCGATCGTCAATTAACCCTGAGATCTTCGACCATGATCGAAAATGAAAAAGCCTCTGGGAGAAGTTCGGAGCCCTCAAAAAAAAACCTTGATGTGGCAGGGCCAGCCCCTGCACCCAGACTTGGACATGATGACATGAGTACCATGGATTGAACATCGCCACAAGGGGTAATGGTTCACTTCTTCGGATCCCGGGCACTGGTAGCCCGAACTGCATCTTGGAGGCTTGATTGCCTAGTAGGACCAATTGTGAGTGTCCTACAAGCAAAACATCCGCCAGGTAGGAGGGGGCTGCTCTCAATCAAGATTCCGTAAGAATTCTCACCAAAATGGTCGGCATTCTTATCACACATGATTGGCGCAGTCGGGTAAAAAGGTCCAGTTGAGCATAGCTCGTGGGGTGGAGCCAAGTAGGCTCAGCTGTACCCTAAAGTGATTTTTTTTGTAAAAAAAAAACAAGTACAAGTCCAGGGGGACACAACGTACTGGCTTCAGCTCCCCGAGTGTGGTGCAACTTTTTTTCGCCAACACCTGGCAACCAAACAAAACCACCAAAACACTTCAAACAAAACAAAACAACAAAAACAAAAGCAACCCAAAAAAAATCTCCCGGAAAGTTGGGAGCTGTTTCTTCTCTGGTGCCGAGGTTGAACAACATTTGCCAGGCGAGCTGAAAGCCTCGGAGAATATTGCGCAACATCTGAGCACTTTGCCAAACAATGCATTCCCCCCCGAGCGTGGTCGAAATCAAGATTCCTTTTTTTGCGGTGCAATTAGCATGCTCAAATTGAAGTTGATCTTAACTTCAACTTGCAACTTCAAACGTTGCTATTTTCTTGCCTAGGGACATGCATTTGCTTAAAGCTGAATTTGGTTTGAACTTGAAACAGCATTTTAAATGTTCAACAAATGTTGTTAACTGGATCAAACTAGATAAGCAACACGTCCATCTGCTTAAGCCCCCTGGAAAACTACAACATATTTCCAGTAGTGACAGATTCCTTTCAAACCAACGAGCAAAACACGCATATTATTAAGCAAATGGAAGACAAACTCATTCGCCTAGTGTTGCTTTCCAAACATATTTTGTCATAGAGTTAATAATTAGAATGCACATAGAACTGCGCAAGGACATGGAGTGTCTTTGTAATTGCTTTGGGTTTCAATGTCAAATGGCAATTTAGATAGGAATGAACCCATGTCCATATATTAAAGGTGTTGCTGCTTTTCCCTGCAACATGATAGGAGTAAATATCACAGAGCTGTTGCAGGCACGTTGAAGCTGCCAAGGTGTACTTTGCGTTTTGTTTCTTTTAAGCCGGAGCTGCCAACGATTCAGCATGCTGGAAAAAGATGACTGGGGAATCTTGAATCCCATTTACTCAAAGTGGCTTCAAAGTCACGCTGCTCAAGATTCAGGATTCAAGTTTCTAAAGAAAACTAAAGAAAGATGCTTGGGAAATATTGAATGTGAAAACGCTGGACACATGCAATGTTGGTCGGAATTGGGAGCGGGGGGGGGGGGGGTTGCAGCATCCCTTTGTATATGCCCACATACACACACAGAGCCCGGGGCGCTTGCAATATACATGTAAGAGACATATTATATATAACTATGTATCGATATATACATACATAGAGGTGCTCACCCCCACCCCAACCCACGTGATCTGCCTCTGTAGCATGGTGTAAACCTTTGTGGGGACTTGTCAAAATCCACCTAAATTGCAATTTGTGTTGATGAACATCCCGCTTGCTGACTTAAATCCTCCAATAGAAATAGAAAATCAAATTCCATGGATATTGCAATTAACGTTAAGTAAAGCCCTACTCGTGTATGTGTGTATACCCATATATATATGTATATATATATGATAGATATATGCCAATGGATGTATATATATATATATATATGCATATGCATATATGCATCGTGGACCCATGGTTGCACTTTGTTTGAGTGCTTGCGTGTTTGGTTTTATTGTCTCTCTGTGCGTGACTTGCTTTGTTGCGTGCTTCGAATGCATGCCAGGTGCGCGTGCGTGTGTGTGTGTGTGTGCGCGATGTGTGTATGTGTGTCCGTGTATGCCTTGCGCCATCACTGCTAATACAGCAACTATAGCAATAATGGTTGGAACAAACAAGCAAGAGCTGGGGAAGAGACCAGCCAAGCGAGGGATGATTCAACCACTTTGGCGGGAATCATGTCTGCCTGAGGCTGCATATGGACCAGTTACAAGACCAAAACCAAGCTGGACTCTCAACCTCTTCAAACAAGACAGCAGTGCAACGCACTTAGACTTGGGTGTGGCTCAAAACCAAACGATCGGAGGGGCACACCGCAGGTTTTGGTCCACCAGGGCAGCCCATTTTGGATCCCGGTTTTTTGAGCCACTGCAATCGAGGTGCGCAGCATGGAGACATCTATGGTGTTTGCAGAATCTTCTGAGCTGAACGCCATTAACCTGCAGTGCCGGCTGCAAGCCGCCGGGCAAGCGAAAGGCAAGGAAGGCCAATGCGAAACCCGAAGCGCCTTTGGGACAACTCTTTGCCCCAGGCTTCAACTGGAAATGGATGCACGCTGCAAGCAGTTCTGCGGTTTGCATCACCAAACCGGCCCCATCTTGAAACATGCCAATTTCTTTGTCCTGGCATGGCAAGCACAAAAAACGGCACTACGAAGAGCGCTCCATGCTATCCTTGCTGTTAACGTGATTCGCCCAGCGCGAATCAGCTGCTCCATGCAAGGCACGCAAGTGGCAAAACCCAGGTCTCTATGACCATATTCAGCACCAGCACCGCGTCGAAGACAAACCACCTGAGTGCTTCCCTGTTCAATTGACAAGCTCGATTCAAATGCTCCAATGACATCCCGAACGGCAAGCACATGTTTTCTGCAAGGAGTCCTCAACTTCCATTTGCTTAAGCGCCCGGGAAAAAATAATAACATATATATATATATTTCCAGATAGTGATAGATTCCCTTTAAAACCAACAAGGGAAATATTATTAAGCAAATGGAAGTGAACGTGCTTGGAGGGCCACGCACTTCTTCGCCATGGCACTTGTCCATAAAGGCCCGCTTCTTCTGTGCGAAGGCACCAAAGCGGATAAGGACCTCCTGATTCAATGGGAAACTTCAATGAGTGCAATTGGGCTAAAATCGAACCACCGGGGGACCGCAGGGTTTAGTCCTTCTTTCCATTTAACAGGGTTCCATTTGGTACCAATTTTTGACCCACAGCCATTTCGTGTGACTTGACTGTTGCTGGGGGCTTGAGAGTGCCTTCTGTTGCCGAGGCTCTTGCCTGGTGTTCCAATACAGGCTTCCAAGGAATGTGGACAAGAAATGCAAGTCAACCTCTGAGAAGTTCGAGCAAAAGCAAATCTGAAGATTGCTACTTCCAAGCCCGCGTTCTTTTTCAACCAAGCCCGCAAGCTGCGGTTCGTTAAAACACCAAGCTGCCAAGTTCGGACCAAGCTGCGGCGAAGAAGTAGGTGCAGAACCTCGCGGGAACCCAGGGGTCCACACCGTGCACACCGCTTGCCTCTCAACAAAACCTGCTGATGGTGGTGACATGGGATGGTTAATCAATATTCCATCTATAGGGCCCCAAAATGACCATGGCTAACTTTTCCCACGTCTTGTTTGGTGGTTTCCCGAATGAGCCCCCCATGTAAATCACCGTTCGAGCCACCCCTAAATCTGGTTTTCACACCCGAAAGGACTCAACATCCGTTGAAACCAGTTTATGGGTATTTCCCGTTGAATCGCATCAGAATCCTCCACGCCTCCGTTTTTCTTTATACGCGAAAAGTGAGACCTTTCGAAAAATCCCCATAGAGGGTGTGCACCAACCACGCTTCACAACAGCTTTCCATACCATGACAGAATTGTCTCCTATTTACCACTCCCCACAACCCTATTTGGTGATGCCCCTTGGGCCGCTACAGGTTCTCCACCACCTGGAAGACCGGCGCAGCCTGGCGCCAGACGCACGCGCAAGGCAGGCGGTGCTGGGGCCAAGGCTTCCGGTGACACCTTCCGAAATGAAGCCGGCAAAGTGCTCCCTACTCAAAATACCTGGGGTCTCCTTCTGACTCTGAAAAAATCGGGGTCATTACCCAAAATCATGGGGTCATTACCCAAAATCATGGGGTCATTACCCAAAATCATGGAGTCATTCCCCGAAATCATGGGGTCAGCAACTAGGCATGCCTCTTACCATCGCGGCGACTCAATCGGCTGCACACATGAACTCCAAATAGGACGCAAAAGCACTTGGAAACCAAAGTGAGCACAAAAACATAAATGGGTGGTTTGATGCTACCCTTTGTTGGTGTTTTTTTTAGGTGACACCAAAAGGAACACCACCATTTTCGAGGTTCCCCTCAAACAATGACAGACCCCAAATATCAATGATACTGTGGATGGACAAAATTATGCACCGCCTGAAAAACATGGGAAACCATGGATTGTTGGTATGTACAGGGGAATCATCATTGCTGCAGGATTTCGTCCATCCACAGTACGGAGGCAAGATGCTTGGCTCAAGCTGCCTGATAAAGGAGAAGGGCATCGTTGTTGTCCGCATCAATGGCCTGAGCTTCGCTTCAAAGGTGTTCCGTCTGATTTTTGTTTCAGGTTGGTGCCATCAGTGCCCTTTTGGTAAAATAGATGGCCCTGGTAAATGGAATAAAACCAATCTAAACCAGTGGAACCAATCTATTTCTAGCCAAACTAACCTAAAAAGGGCACGTATGGCTGGTGGTTTGAGTGACCTGTGAACGGTATCCTCCAGCCGATTCCATGGAAGCACCTGAATTCTTCCAGGTTGGGGGTTCAAGTGACGTGTGAAAGGTATCCTCCAGCCGATTCCATGGAAGCGCCTGGATTCTTCCAGGTTGGTGGTTCAAGTGACGTGTGAAAGGTATCCTCCCCCAGCCGATTCCATGGCGCCTGGATTCTTCCAGGTTGGGGGTTCAAGTGATGTGTGGAAGGTATCCTCCCCCAGCCGATTTGATGGAAGCGCCTGATTTCTTCCAGGTGGGTGGTCCCAGCCAATTCCAGCGCCGAACGGAGCCCGAAATGAAAGACTTGGCTCCATTTACAGAGGCCTTGTGGGAGCTTCTGGCTCTTAGTCTGAGTGTAGGTACAAAACTGTTTCAAAGTCCACAGACTCAAAGCAGGCTTGGCCCAAGCAACCTACGCCTGGCTGGAGTTGAAACATTCTATAAAAAATGGGATACACCTCCTACCCACTGGTGCAGGATTTCGTCCATCCACAGTATCAGCGGATTCCTCTTTGCTCATTAGCTTTCCGCATGGACAAACGTCCCCTCGCAGTCAACGCATTTGCTGAAGAGTTGAAACCCAAGCGACGGCGGCTGTCTGGGCTGCCCCACAATCCAAATGGCGTTGATGCTGACAATGGCCACTGTGAACTGGTCAAACATGGACGACCTGCCGAAGGACAACGCGCTACAGTCGAAGGCCCATAGCACTAGCAACAAACGAGAACATTTCTTAGGCTATATCCAGAGCTCTGAGTTGTCTTACGTCCATTCAACTCTATTCCCCTTTGCAGCGGGTCTGGTACTGCTTGCAATCGCCAGCATCAGCCTCTTTTGACTTGGTGCTTCGCGGCGGAAAATCTTTGTCAGTATGTGAGCATCTCTATCAAGCCTGACACTCGGGAGAGTCATGCCCTCGCAGCATCGCTCAATGCTGTTGAGCAAACTAGGCAGCCACCGGCTATTCGGTAAAGTGAAGGAAACCCGTGACTCGGAACAGCCTAATTGCTTTACTTATTTGTTTTGTTGTCCAGTCACAGGATCCAGCATTTCGTCCGCAAGTGAACCCTTAGCCCACATGACACTGACCTACTGACAAAATGCTTGCCTCCCCATTGCTTTGCAGGCAAATGCGGCTTTTCGAGGTCCGCCTGATACTAACCTGGCGGTGCTCCTTTTATCTCAACTTGTGCCTTGCACGCTTCAAGATTTCCCATCAAACCCACGCCATGCCATCTGCAACGTGCCTCCAACTATACTTTTGTTTGACATTTCTAGCGCTTGCCGAGAACCACAACAATGATGCGCGGCAAGGCAGGAGTGCCAGGGGCACTATCTCACCTCATAAATGTGCCGTCCCACCCGCATAGTTACATCTGCCTGAGGAAAAAGCGGTGACAGTCGAAAGGGTCCAAGGTCCTCTAATGTTGGACCACTTCAGCCCTCCTTGTTCAATTCGGCGGTGGCATTCCCGGACACACAAACCGAACAAACAAAGCACAGTATCTGGTTGATCAAAAGGTCTTTTACATGCGATGACCATTGGGGAAAGCCACCAAAAACATGGTGTTTCCTATAAAATGGGGAAACATGTCCACGGTCATTTTGGGGCCAAGTGGCAAGATTAAGGCGCGATGAGCGATTTTTCGACCCCGGGTCTGAGGCTGGAAGAAGGGTTCCGGGGTCGACAAAAAAACTCGTGCGGGTCTGAGGCCTTGCAATTGCTTGGAAGCAACCCTCGGTCTTGTAGAAGTTGGTCACGTCGTACTGCCTTGCGAAAGGCTGCAAAGAGCAAGGCCCTAGCTGTCCGGGTTCATCCAATTGAAACCTTCCGTTGGCAGCCAAGTCTCGGCTTCATCAAGGCCTTTCCTCAGCAGGCACTCAAATGGCCATGGGTCAAAAACCCCATCCCAATCCCCACTAAAATAAGCTAAAATGGGTGGTGCACCTATCCCAAAATGGTACCATTGGTTTTGACCCACAGCCAAATACCCCGGAAAAAGCTGTGCGCGCACGAGCCGGACACCGGTCTGCGCTCTCAAACAAGCGAATATCACAGGCTTGCGCCCGCTTCCAAAGAGCCTGCGAGGAATGATGTATGTCCGAAAGGCTTTGCTCCCCTCTCCAAGTCCTTACAGGACCAGCTTTCAATTTCCTAGCTTCTTGGGGTTCATGTGGGTGTTCGGATATCTCCTGCGTTTTAGAAGACAAACCCAAGGTTGCATGCACCATGGGCAAAGGAATCAAGCTTCCAGATCCATCAAGCTGCCCTTCCGCGAAGCTTGCCATAGGAACATCCCAACTGGGCTGCCCTCAGATCCCCTGGAGAGTGAAATGGAAATCCAACCGCTAAACAAAAAAAGCTAAAAGGCCAAGGGGATGGCTGGGAGCCACCAAGATAAAAGGCCACTGGTGCTTCGTTTCAACCCCCACTGAAATAACCAAAAAGGGTACTTAGCAAGTGGTTAGTAAGCCTGGCTACAACCCGGTTCGCTTTAATAGCGTTGCCCCCCCACCCACCTGCAAAGAGCAAATTGCGTCTGCCCCCTTCGCAAGGCTTCGCATCGCTCCAATACTGGTGGCATTCGAAACATTCTCTCAACTTCCCTCTAATTGGTGGCTTGGAACCCGGTGGTTTGGTGGTCTTTTGGAGGGGTTTCCCATGTGCCCTCTACAAAAGCCACGGTCCAACTCACAAGCCACCAATCCAAACCACCAACCAAGGAGTACCTGATTGTTCGTCACGCACTCCGATTCTCGCCGAGCAGCGTGCACGTGCCTTCATGGTGTCCAAATCGTTCATGGTCATCTTCCGGCCCATGTCCCCGGATTTTTCCTTGCGGCAGCAGCAAATCCGGTCACGGCAATTCAGACGAAGCCGTCGATTCCAACTTGACATTTGCTGGCTCATGAGAGACCACCAAGCAAATACGCAAGGTGATAACTGCCCCTCATCTCCTTCTTGCCAAAGAGGGAGGCGGCAAATCCCGGCCTTAGATAGCGGCTTGGCTTGGCTGCGTGATTTCTCTGAAGTTTACCAAACTGCCTGCGGCCAAACTGACTTGAATGTCACCTGTTTGAATCAGGAGAAACAAACGAGGCTCAGAAACAATGTTCCCTACATGTCTAGCAACTGTTATGAAAGAACCACTCATGAGAGAACTCGTGGCAAAGACTCCCGAGCCCTCACTTTCCAGATCCATCATGGCTGAACTAGTTCCTTTCAGACTTGTGTTTCATGTCGATGGTCAATGTGGTGGAACTTGTCCTGGTTCAGCTTGCGTCATGCAATTCGCATGCCATGTCTCCTGGCCAACACAGGGATGCATTGCTTCGAGTCTAGCTATGGATGGTTGCGAAATCCACTTCGCACCACTTGGAAACCATGGTTGAAACCACCGTTTGTTGGTATTTACAGGGAAATCATCAGAAACCAGGGAGTTCTTAGGTGGCGCAAGACTGTTTTCGTCCATCCACAATATGGATGTTCAACTATGTTCATGCCACGCTTCCGAGCAAACAATTGCACAGCTGGCTCACAAAGTTTGAAAATCGATTGGATGGCATGAAACCGTGATTAAATAAGGGTGGGCGGTACCAATCAACGCCGAATAAACCCCAAGCTAATCCAAACATATCTCGGCTTGCTGGAAACAAGCCAAGAAAGTTGGATGCTAGCCGTCGTCGTAAAGAGACTCTTCACGCCTCTTCGCTTCAATGGGGCACGACACCAAAATATACAACACCTGGACGTGAGGAACATTGGACAGGGCTTCCCTGTAATTCGGAACAGTCCTGAAAAGCATACGAATCAGGGTTTGCCCTTGGTAGGGACAACAGTCTTGATTTGAGTGCATGGTCCTGCGGCTTGATCTAAAGTTCACATTGATTTCAACCTGACCCCACCCTGAAAGGTATGCTTAAACCAGCAGGCAAGATATGAGGACCACTGACGCAGGCAAACATCATGCTCACCGGCTTCTGCAAGAATACGCAGCGAAAATCGTTTGTCTGCTGAACTATGCATCTTACTTCCAGGTCCAGGTGCTGTCACCGCCTGAGGAAGGATGGCCCCAAGTCACGACAAAGCCATCGTCCCGGATGGCAGCAAAAGCACCACCAAACAACTGGCAGTACGCTGACTGAATCTGCTGGACGTGCACCAACTGCTCTCGCACTTGGCTGCAGTCACCGCCGCAGTCAGCAAGCCCCCAAGTCACCACAGAACCGTCGTTCAGGATAGCAGCAAATGCATTAATATTTGCTTGGATCTGCTGGACACACACCAACCGTTCTCGCACCTGGCTGCTGTCACCACCCCAATCAGGATCGCCCCAAGTCACTACAGAGCCATTGTCCAGGATGGCAGCAAAAGCAGCCTTAGTGGCTTGGATCTGCTGGACCTGCACCAACTGGTGTCGCACCTGGCTGCAGTTACCGCCGGAGAGGGACTCGCCCCAAGTCACAACAGAGCCGTCGGCCAGAATGGCAGCAAAAGCAGCCTTAGTGGCTTGGATCTGCTGGACGTGCACCAACTGCTCCTGCACTTGGCTGCAGTCACCGCCGCAGTCAGCAAGGCCCCAAGTCACGACAGAGCCGTCTGCCAGGATGGCAGCAAAAGCTTGCTCGGTTGCCTGGATCTGCTGGACGCTCCATAGCTGCTCTTGCACCTGGCCGCTGTCGCCTCCGTGGTCAGGAAAACCCCAAGTCACCGCAGAGCCGTTGTCCAAGATGGCAGCAAAAGCGGTCTTATTTGCTTGGATCTGCTGGACACCCACCAGCTGCTCTCGCACCTGGCTGCTGTCACCGCCATAAGCAGGATGGCCCCAAGTCACCACAGAGCCGTCGGCCAGTATGGCAGCAAAAGCAGCCATAGTCGCTTGGATCTGTTGGACCCGCAGCAATTGCTCTCGCACCCGGCTGCTGTAACCACCTTCGGCGGAAGAGCCCCAAGTCACCACAGAGCCGTCGTCCAAAATTGCAGCAAAAGCTTTTGCGGTAACTTGTATTTGCGGACACGCACCAACTGCTCTCGCACTTGGCTGCTGTCACTGCCGTAGATTCGACAGCCCCACGTCACCACCGAGCCATCGCCCAGCATGGCAGCAAAAGCACCGACATTTGCTTGGATTTGCTGGACCTGCCTTAACTGATCTTTCACTTGGCGGATGTCACCACCATATAGAGGAGAGCCCCAAGCGAGTGCTGTGCCACCATCTTCATGCAGGGCGAAGGCTTGCCCTGTGGAAGCTAGCCGCTTGAAAGGCTGCACTATTGCAGTCACACTGTCCTCATTTCTTAAACCCGCCTCAACTAAAGTAGACGATGGGTCCAGCATCTGACCTCCGAAGGCGAGCCTCAGAGAGCGCTGGAAGTGCTGTTGCGCCGAAACCTTCAGTTCTCGGACTGTCGACTCCGGCGCCACTGCAATGGGGCAGCTAGTCCCATTTGGCAAGACCACATTGACGCGCATGGCGCCAAGTCTCGCCCAAACGATCGCAAAGCAAACAAAAAGTTCGGCTACGGTGGGTGCCCACATTAAACTTAGGAAGTAATCAAGGAAGCCGACTCTCTCACGACTTGGAGCCATCTTCAGTCAATATTCAGCCGGTTGCCCTTGGACTTTGAGTACCACCTCCCACTAACATGGGGTAGAAAGCCTGGCTATAACCCACTGAACGGAGACTTATAACCATGGTACCTGGGTTATAGCCATGGCTACTATCCACTTACTAAGTACCCTGCCCCTTAAAGTAGTTACCCTCCCTCCCACGCTGCCATGGCACCGGTAACCGGAAACTGATCTTCCGGGTACCCTCCCATGTGGCCGTGGCAACGGAGGAACGGTACCCCTCCATTCAGCAGCCTGCGGCCAAGGCGCGTCTTCTTTGCCACCCTGCACAGCATCATGGGCAACGCAACTCGAAAAAGTCCACCGGTCGACTGGGGGAATTGTCCGGTTTAGGATGGTTGGGCCGGTGCTTTGCCATCCCAACTTTTAGAGGAGTCGGTTTTCTGGTACTGGGTTCCCAAGATACAATGCTTCAACAAGTTCCAAGTTGGTATTCTGATTGGAAACCAGATCTAGCTAAGCTGTCAATCAATATTCCCTACCACGGACTCGACCTCCATTTGCTTAAGTCCACTGGAAAAAGAACACATATTTTTAGTAGTGAAACCGATTCCCTTTAAACCCAACAGGGGGAAACACAAACTAATCTGAAGCAAATGGAAGCAATCAAACTTCCCTACATCCCCTGGTTCATCGACTCATGCCCACACCCTGCAAACCGCGATAGGTCGCCTGAACAGGAAATACCGACAAACGATGCATGGGTGTGGCTCAAAAATAAACAGCTGGGGCTACGCAGGTTTTAGTCTATCTTTCTATTTACCAGGGTTCCATTTTGGACCCCCATGTTTGAGCCACAGCCACATGGTTGCCCACGTTGTGTTGACGTCCAAGCATCGCCATTGCACCACCTATGACGAGATGCAGCCATCAAGGTTCATGACACATGAGCTTAAGCCCACAAACGTCCTCTACGTGGCTTCAGAAAAAACAGGCCCTAACCACGCCTTTTGTTCCCCTCCCGTCCTCTGCATGGGATCCGTCTGCGCTCCCCTCTCTTCGAGCGCTATCTCCGTCTGCGTCCACATCTCCCGCACCCGCTTCCAAATGCGCTTCGGTGCTTCGACCACCCCTCCGGGACCTCCGACAACGAGCGTGGGGCCCGGGCTGGTGAAAAGGAGCTTCAGATGGCGCAAAGCCGCAAGTGAGAAACTACGAGTCCCAAGTTCGCAGACCAAACCTGTCAATCGCGGGTCGCTCCATGCCTGCTTAAGCATCAAATCAATCGAATGGCACAGCTTCCAGAAGCGGGATTGGCGGCAGTAGCCCATTGTAGCCCTGAAGCAATTGATCAAAAGTACACGAAAAACTACCTGTGAAGTCCATTGCTCTTTGCTTGGCAACATCAGTGGTTTCAACGGTACCAGGTTAGGGTTAGATGGCTCCAGGATATGCGTTGCATCAGTTTTGATCCTTCCGAACGTGAGTGGACAATCGGCAACTTTCACGCAACTGTTGACTGGGGAGGACAGCCTACATGATCAAGCTTTGCCCACTGAACCAATAGCAGGAAACGATTCTGATTTTCCAAACCTGATGATTAAGCGCCTCATGAGTTAAAAATCCTGCAACAAAGATGTTGCTGTCATGGAAACCTGAGCTAACACTACATAGTGACCTTTGCAAGGGGCTATCTAGTGCCTATGTTTGTGAACGAGCGAACATTTGGCTGTGGCTTCAAAAACCAGTACCCAAAATGAAACCCTGGTAAGTGACCAACACCTGTGTTTCTCTGAGCTCTAATTGTTTCTGGGATTTCACTAACCCGTCACACCTACAAATCTAGAATAATAATGGTGGACGGGTGATATGACAGCGACCGGAATCCTCTTCACCAGGCGGTACACCTATCCTCATCCTTGAATCGAGGGAATAGGAAAGAAAAGGAAAAGCATTCTCCTCTCCTGTTTGATTTTGAGCCACAACCATTTCACTTACACTCATCTACGAATGTTTGTCTGCTTCATGACCCCTTCATTGCAGGGCTCCGGGCCCTCCAATGAAGAACTCGAACCTTTGAGGGGCCCTTGAAAACAACCTATTTTGAGGGCGGAGCCTTGGGGTTGCTGTATCCCGCCTCGCTCTGCCTCTGGCTCACGAGATCTTGAGCGATTGCTGCGCGAGGGGCGCCGAGTGTCCTGGTAGTTCTCGTCCTCAGAACCCCGACACTCCCGGTGGCGCCGAGGCATAATTAGCAGAGGTGGCTCCTCTTTTTCTGAGTTGGTACTAGTACGCCTTTCTTGTGGGTTTAAAGGGACAAGGGCACGCCCATATGCTTGATCCTTTGTTGTTTCAGCACGGGACACATTCTTAGTGCCTCGGGGTCGAGCACCGCATCGGCTTATCACTCCTGAGCTGGTCTGGGAGTGCCCCTTTCCGAGTTCTCCCGCGACTCCGGCAGCAGGGATCTGGCTGACCTGACCGACGACAAACCTCCCAGCCATAACCTTCTTGCGAAAACCTGGTCTTGGGCCAGGAACCTACCACGCAATATGTGGGTATTGATATATATATATATATATACATAGAGGGGCGTGGTTTAGGGTTGGTTCAGGGTTGGTCTAGGACCCCTCCCTGTGGCAGGGGGTCCCTGCGGCAGGGGGTTGGGGTAGGCTTGAGTTACGGAAGGCAAGGGAAAGCACGGGGCATCAAACGGAGAGCCAGGGAAAGCAAGCAAAAGCAAGAGAAAGCAAGAGAAAGCAAAAAGAACCAAAGAGAGCAAGAGACAGCAAGGGAAAAAAGGCAAAGCAATGGCAAAGCAAGCAAGAGCAAAGCGAGTCGGCAAGGGAAAGCAAGGGACAGCAAGGGAAAGCGAGGGACAGCAAGGGAAAGCAAGGACAAGCAGGGGAAAGACTAGACCACGGTTGGCCCGAAAGCAGAACATCGCAAGCGAGGTCGGCCCAACGCTGCAGGATGCGTTCTTTTTCCCTACACTTCGTGAAGCAAGCGCGAGACAGCACCAGGCAAGGTGCTCTGCGCAAACTGGTCGGTGCAAGTTGGTCTGCGCAAGTTGCTCTACGCAAGTTGCACTGTGCAAGTTGCTCTGCGCAAGTTGCTCCGCGCAAGTTGCTCCGGCAAGTTGGTCCCTGCAAGTGGCTCCCTGCAAGTTGCTCTGTGCAAATTGCGCTCCCTGCAAGTTGCTCTGTGCAAGCTGCTCTGTGCAAGTTGCTCTGTGCAAGTTGCTCTGCGTAAGTTGCTCTGCGCAAGTTGCTCTAGGCAAGGCGCTCTGCGCAAACTGGTCGGTGCAAGTTGGTCTGCGCAAGTTGCTCTGTGCAACTTGCTCTGCGCAAGTTGCTCTGCGCAAGTTGCTGTAAAATGCAAGTTGCATCTTGCGACGCCCGCCCGCGGACCAGGGAGGAATCGAACCCGCGACCCGCCGGTTCCGGGAGCAGGCGCGCGAACCACGAGACAACTCCCGAGGACCAGTTCGAACAACAAAAGTCGCAAAAAACCTCGAGGGCGCGCGCGCGAGCACCGCAGAAATCGCAAAAAACCATGGGTTTTTGCACCTCGACCACGCCGATCCCCGCAGAGGGTCGCGCGAGCACCGCAGAAATCGCAAAAAACCATGGGTTTTTGCACCTCGACCACGCCGATCCCCGCAGAGGGTCGCGCGAGCAGGTTAGAAATCGCAAAAAACCATGGGTTTTTGCACCTCGACCACGCCGATCCCCGCAGAGGGTCGCGCGAGCAGGTTAGAAATCGCAAAAAACCATGGGTTTTTGCACCTCGACCACGCCGATCCCCGCAGAGGGTCGCGCGAGCAGGTTAGAAATCGCAAAAAACCATGGGTTTTTGCACCTCGACCACGCCGATCCCCGCAGAGGGTCGCGCGGGAACTTTAGAAATCGCAAAAAACCATGGGTTTTTGCACCTCGACCACGCCGATCCCCGCAGAGGGTCGATTTTCGTGTAGTGTCGTCGGCACTACCCCGCCGCCCTAAGAAGAGATTTTAACTCCTCGCAAGTCAATTGCACTTGACTCCTTGCACTTGCAACTTGCACTTGACTCCTTGCTTGTTTCAAGGAGTCATTGCAAGAGTCATTGCAAGGAGTCATTGCAAGGAGTCATTGCAAGGAGTCATTGCAAGGAGTCATTGCAAGGAGTCATTGCAAGGAGTCATTGCAAGGAGTCATTGCAAGGAGTCATTGCAAGGAGTCATTGCAAGGAGTCATTGCAAGGAGTCATTGCAAGGAGTCATGAGAGCCATTGCAAGTTGCAAGGAGCCAAGCGCATGGAGTCAAGTGCAAGTCGCAAGTGCACGGAGTTAAGTGCAAGTTGCAAGTGCAAGGAGCCAAGTGCAAGGAGCCAAGTGCATGGAGTCAAGTGCAAGTTGCAAGTGCATGGAGTCAAGTGCAAGTTGCAAGTGCAAGGAGTCAAGTGCAAGTTGCAAGTGCAAGGAGTCAAGTGCAAGTTGCAATCCTTGCCATGACTCCTTGCAATGACTCCTTGCAATGACTCCTTGCAATGACTCCTTGCAATGACTCCTTGCAATGACTCCTTGCAATGACTCCTTGCAATGACTCCTTGCAATGACTCCTTGCAATGACTCCTTGCAATGACTCCTTGCAATGACTCCTTGCAATGACTCCTTGCAATGACTCCTTGCAATGACTCCTTGCAATGACTCCTTGCCATGAATGACTCCTTGCAATGACTCCTTGCCATGACTCCTTGCAATGACTCCTTGCAATGACTCCTTGCAAGGACTCCTTGCAATGACTCCTTGCAATGACTCCTTGCAATGACTCCTTGCAATGACTCCTTGCAATGACTTTTATGATGATGATTTCTTGCAATGACACCTTGTAATGACTCTCATGAGAACAACTCAAGTGAGCCCAGCGGAAGAACCCTTCGCCATGCTTTCGGGAAAAGGGACACCAGGGCTAAAAAGGAAAGCAAGGGAAAGCAAGGCAAAGCAAGACAGCAGAGAAAGAGAGAAAGAGGAAAGCAAAGGAAGGCAAAGGATCGCAAAGCAAGGCAAAGAAGAGAGCAAGGGAAAGCAAGCGGAAGCAAGTTGTACGCACGCTCCACACCACAACTCATTCAGGCAAACGTCATTGGATCTCTCAAACAGGCGAAGCCACAGTCCGGGCTGCTGCTGCAAGCCGGCAAGACATCAACGGATAGCGACTGCGTTGCCAAGCAGAGGCCGCTCGGCGCGACGGGCTCCTGTGCCAATGTAGTAGACAAAGGTTTACAGGTGAACCTGGAGATGGTGGAAGAACATGTCTGTGATGCTTCTCCACACCCTGACCTGGCATAGATTGCCCGCGCTCCGCTAACACTACTTGCTTGTCTGTGCTTCAGATGGCTGGCGGACATACAAAGCGGATTCCACAAACACGACTGTGACGCATCTCACGACGGCAAGGATGTACTTTATGCGCGCAAACTCGACAAAAGCTGCGGGCCAAGGCCCGGAAGTGATTGGGCGTCATACGGGCATGGTGACAAAGGACTTGGCGTCAGCGATGTCTAGGCGCCGAGCCGAGGGATTACTATGAAGGAAAGCTGTTGGGTGATGTTCTTGACACCCTGTAGCCGAGTCGCCGGATCATAGCCATGTTCAGAACAGCGAGGCAGGTGGTAAATGAGCCGGACAATGTGCTCCGGTTGCTCCGCGAAACCGGCTATCTTTTTGGGGGCGGCTCCAAACGCGTTTTGGGCTTTGTTCGGACACATGAGTCTGCCTTTCACCTCTGGCCAGCCACGGGAAGCTCGACGATCCAGCATGCGTGCTTTCGGAGCGCGTAACACCCAGGCGCGAAGGGTTGGATGCAGCGGATGCACGCCGCAAGATCATAGTCACAATTTTTAGGCACCTGCTGGCTTGCGCTTGACTTCTTTGAGCTGCCTTGCGGCTTTTTGTTCAGCTCGTGCCAGTGAACATTATGACCACACACCGTGGCTAACGCCGATGGCCTTGATCACATCCATGCAGCCGTCACCCATGTTGTGAATTGTGAATCATGACACACGTGGTTGGAATTGCAATAGAAGCCGCGGAGTTGGTTTGCAGACATTGGCAAAACTTTGGCCAAGGCGGTGCCAGGTCTGGAGCGCCAAGAAACGCCATGTGGGAGCCCCATCGCGTGAGGATGCCCGCACGTTGTCCTCCTGCGCCGCGGTGTCCTCTGGAGGAGGCGCATCTGCGATGGCTAGCTGTGGCTGCTCAATGAGCAGCGCCTTGCCTTTCTTCCTCTTCGGCTTTAAAGCTCCCAAGAGCCGCGCGTCAGCACAGGAGTTCCAAGCACCGCGTCCGACTGCATCAGGCGGACATCTTGAGTCCTTGGAAGCCGCGACTGATGTACAGTGACAGAACCGTCATGGATGCACTCCAGAATTTCCTTGTCTGACCTTGTTGCGAGGCAGGCCAGGGAGCAGTGGCAGCATTCGACAGCGGCAGTCTCGAACGCCTCGGCCTCGGGCGAGTTGAAGAGGACAAGGCCCCTTCACCCAGAAGCACATGGCGCCAAAGTACGGTCGGGCAAGGTATCAATGACAATGACTGCAAATGCTGGACAAAGGCGCGCTCATTCAAACCAGCTCCCCCTTCACCCGACTGAAATGTTAGTCTGGCCCGTGTTTCAGCTTCAAGGTTCAAAATCCCCTAGAGAAGTCTTCCCTGCAAATCTGAATCCGGGCCCCGACTGCAACCGACTGAAATTTCAGTCGGGCCTGAAGCTTCCAGATTGTGCTTGGAAATACGCAGTCTTTTGCTGCTTGCCCCAACGCCCCAAGAAAGGCGGAAAAGACTTTGTCTATATATATATATATATATGTATATATTATATATGCATGCATATATATATATATATATTTATATATGGCGCAGCCTCCCCCCATGGTAAGAGAGGATAGAGCCCCCACCCTGTGGTGCTGTGGTCCTGTGGGGTGGTTTTAGGGTTGGTTTAGGATTGGAATTCGAGTTGTTTTAGAGTTGGTGGCTTGAGATTCAGCTTGGTATACGTGGATTAAGGGATTGATGGGTTGGATTGCGCGGGTTGTGGGAGTGGCGGGGGCCGGGCTTGAGGCCCTCTGCGAAGACCATGCCATGGGGGGGTGGGGGGGTTGGAACACGGGACACGGTACCATATATGTAGAACATTGTATATCTATATATATATGAATATATATATATATATATGTGTAACATGATATATTTATATATGTACAACATAATATTTATATATGTAATGGTCCAGCCCCGAATCCCTCACGTCCGGGTTGGTAACCTTCGTTAGACAGATTTGGCTACACTGAAGCCATAGTGTTTCCCACCCACTGAATTAGCCTAACATTTTGTGTGATTCAGCGAAAACACCGGGAAACTTGATCATCTCTACTCTTGGTATGGTAGCTAAAAACTGTCTGTTTGTTGCAAGACCCCCCAGAAAAAATGAACAGAACCCCAAAAACTCCAAAAAACCAAACAACATGATCCAAGAACAGCGAAGTGATGTAGGGTAAAAGCACTCCCCAAGTGCTGCTGCTTCAAGCTCCGAACCGAGCCGATGACGTCTACACATCCGATCCTGCCGTAAGTCACTGACTAAACTCGCAAAGCAGGCTGAGAGTTCCCCCCCCTCCCACCCTTGGCTCCAGAAACAAATGTTTAGGGTTAAGGGGTTCAACTTTTTCTAGTAGCCCCTATTGACTTTTATCAAGGCCTACTAGTACTAGAACCCCAAGAGTTAAGGTTGAGGAATTCGAGCTTTACGTTTCCGCGCCTGGAACTTGGAACTTTGCTGTCATGCCGCGTGGGCACCGACGACGACGAGGGCAGCTCCGGCGCAGACGGCGCGGGCTTGGCGCTCGCCGCCGCCGCCTTCGCCGGGGACGCCGGCGGAGTCGTCTCCCGCGACAGCGCGGGCGACGGCGCCGCAGAGGGCGCGGACGGCGTGGCTGCGGCCTCGCTGCAATTCAAACAGCATCAACTTGCTGGCGCAATACTGTGGACGAAATCCATTTCGCACCTCTTGGAAACCATGGCAAACCATTGTGCTTTGGTATTTACAGGGGAAACATAATTCCCAGGTTTCTTAGGTGGTGCAGGATTTCGTCCATCCACAGTAGGGAATGACCGAGCCCGGCAGCCCGGGTGTTGGAAATGAACCTAGACATTCCCTGCAAGGAAACAAACAATAGGGGATAGTTGATAGCGCCATTCCCCCACTCACTGCTGAGAACCAGCAAGTCAAACACACTGCAAACGGAAGATGTTCATTCTCAGACCCGGCTTGAGACGGAGCCCATTTCGGGGAAATCTATAGCAGCTTGCATTCGAATCCTCAGCCCAAGTTGCCCAAAAGGAGTTCTTGTTGACTTTCCCTCAGGGGTCCCTCCACGAAGCCAGAGCGAGAAGTCAGTCCCACCAGCAACACAAAGAGGTCTCTTTCTCTTGCCGCGCAACTTCCTGACAACTCAAACATTTCCGCTCCCCGAACTCTTCATGCACAGACGTCTTGTCAGGTTTTGCTTCATGTATTCTCAAAGATCTAGTCTAAGAGCGTCGTGTCTCGCACGCCATCTTGTAGGATCCGGACAATTTTTATGTAGTTTCCAAGCAGAGAGCCACGTGACAACAGAGACCTGTTATCGCAGAGAAGGATGGCGGGCATCAATCAAAAGTTCAAGCCATGGCAGTCTTCCGCCCTGTGCAAACTAAAATTCGCGGGACGTCTCCTCCAGTGAAACCAGGGCTAAAGAAAGAATAATTTCCATTGAATCCATTTTTCAGACTTGTAAAGGGCACATTCCCACACAGATACTGCTGCTTCGGTCCATGACCTGGTTGCACCTGGTTGGCCTGGCGACCCAACTCCATCAGCTTCATTCATTCAACAGAATGGAAAGGTCCATATGAACCCATGGGCATTTTGGACCACGGGCTGATTTTTGAGGAAAAAGCCAGAACTAAGGGCAAACTCAGGCCATGAAGTAGGGGTTCATACCAGGGGTTCATATATGGAGGCATACAGCGGCATACACTCAGCTTTTGATTCATTGCTAACAACCAACAGAACCATGATTGATGGATTCATTCGGGAATACACTTGGCTGCGTCAGTCTGAACTATAGACCGGCGGCCGAGCAGTTCATGGTTGAAGGATACTTGCGCAATCAACAAACATTGTGAGCATTGGGGGGCCATTGGGCCTATGTTGTCCAGATGGATGCAAAGAGCGGCGCGCCATTCCATTTCGGACATCCCTACAAAACGGGCTTTGTGTCGGTGAACACTGCCGTCAAGATCACAGCACTGAGGCGGATGAAAACCCATACTCTAGAGATCCAGTGCTCACCGCATTTGTGACAACTTAACCAAAAACATAGTCCTACGAAGCACCTATAGGTTTAGAACTTGCGTCCGAAAAGTTCCCAGGCAACGCTCGTTCCGAAGCCTTCAAGCCTCGCATTCATGACTTGCGAAAGGTTGTGCTGGCTCCAACTGCCTGGGGAATAGGCGAACCTGGAAGCCAGGCACCCAGTTGGGGCCGAAACATCTCGATTTTTTCATTCGAGCTCCCGCGCTGGCCGTTGTTTAGGTGTGAGCGAAAGCCACAGAAAGAACCTGTTGTTTAGCAGGGATCCGGATGCATTACACACCTGAACATTGCCTTGTAAATGGTGGTGTCCCTTCATTTTGGTGGAAAAGCAACATGCTTCAAATGGGCAAAATGTATCTTTTAAGGAGCCCTGTTTAGTGAGGGAAACCGCAGAATTTGAAACCCTCGAGAGAGCCCCACAATGGGTATTGAGTCCCAACTTTGAGACAAACAGACACGTGCCGGGGAACTGCGACCGTCGCCACCCGCACATGCACCGAGGCTGCAGGAGATGCTCCGTGTGATCCTCCTAGGCACCGAACTGCCCCAAACGCATCCGCACCGCTTTTCCCCGCAAAGGCCCAGTGTAGCGATACAGAGCTAAGGAAAGCAGAACCCGCTTCTTCTGGTCCACAAAAGGCATCGATTTGGGACAGGGTCCCGCAGATTTGAACGATTCCTGTGAGGACCTGGTGCTAACAAACAAACCGCTATGAACTCAATGTGAAGAACCGACGCGCCCCAAGATAGGCTGCAAAACCGAACCCAAGCCACACGGTAATTTGGGTGTACATAGGCTTCGAAACCGAACCGACACCACACGGTAGTTTGGGTATACATTCTCAAGTTATGGCATCTTGGGGTAGCGTTTCCCATTTCGTCGCGAAAGTCATTCCATGGACGTCCATGATCAACCCCCGCATGGGGAGTCATGCCCAGCTTGGAGAGATTTTTGATTCGTCATAGATGGCGTCAACTTCTCCTGCTGAAGGCTCACAGATCTCACAGCTTGGAACAGTTCGGTGTGTCTTTTTTGAGGTTGACCCCCCCAAAATGGCTTTGGCTTTCCTGTTACGGTGTCCCTTTAAAACCACAAAGAAACATGCGCGCCCCCAAAAAAAACGCGTCTCCGAACAAAAGAGCTAACTAAAAGTTGCCGTCTCCTTCGGGAGATGCGAGACGTATGCTTCGAAACCGGCGCTGTCTCCCTGCCTGCGCTTGCGCTGGATCCGTCTGACTCCGTCTCCGAAGCAATCGCGTAATCCAAGTTCAACGCCTGCTGGATGCGGCTGATCTCCTGAACAGCCAAGCCAAGAGTTGTCTGGGTGTCCGAGAATTTCAGCAGCATGTGCATGCAGAAAGCATTGCTACATCTCGATTTGCGCCAGGTCAAGAAGAAGAAGCAGGCTAGGCCAGCCAGCACAAGCGGATTGAAAAACGTACAATTTAAAGGCGCGCCGGACATATTAGGCAATATCAGTCAAGCCACCAACATCAACAAATGCGAATCAAGGCACAAGAAAACAACAACTGTATTTCCCCGCCACTCTCTCAATTAGCGATCACATAGCCTATCAATTGATTCTTGTATTCTAGCTTACGGTCTAACTCATGAACAGAGAAGAAGGATGCGGACCGTGGTCAAGAGCGAGGCAAGCATTAGTTAATTTGCTTTTACTTGTCCATCACTTCATTCTTATAATATCCTGTTGAAGTAGTGGTCAAGTGATGGACTAGAGGATTCCAGAAGCCATTGTAGGAACTCAAATGCAATCTATTTCATCTTGGATTGGATTTTATTTACCCATCACAATTCTCAATATTGGAATCAAATAATTTGTTGCTAGGATTCTTGGTCACATCCTCCATCATCTCCCTCCCAATTACCAGAGATTACTTTAGGATGTGAAACATGTGCAACCAAAAATGAGAGAGATGAGTGGGCCAACAATCAATGTTTAATATCTAGAATCCTGATATTATACAAACAAGACTTGGATGAGAAGAACGGCTCTAGAATCTACAATATGAAAACAACGAACCGTGAGTCAAGATAGTCGGCCTTTAGGCCATTAGAATCACGGTCCATTCCTTCTCTCGTCCGACCACAGCTCGAGCTTCAAGTACTGCCTGACGCGCATACGGGTGAAAGTAGATGGCACTATTCCGAGTAAGTGGGACAAATTGGCGGAATGGTGCTATCTACTTTCATCCAACTGCGGGCTATCACTAACGTGAAAGTAAGATCCGCTGAGAGCATGTTTCAAGAGTTCCTTGGCGGGAATGGCGTATTTTGCCTTGCCATCTTGTCTCAACTACTGTGGATGGACACAATCCTGCACCACCTGAAAAACAGGGGAAACCATTGTTTGTTGGCATGTACAGGGGAATCATCTTTCCAGGGTTTCTTCGGTGGTGCAGGATTTCGTCCATCCACAGTATCACAACAGCACGATACCCTCATGGTTCCTACACATTTTGTGCTTCAGCTTGTTCCCGGGCAGTCTGTACACGCAGCTGGCCTTCCCCCTCATTCCCAATCCCAACTTGGAGACACGTCCTTGATCGTGGAGCGGAAGTTGCGGTTCACCAGCTTCCGAGATGCTTTGATTTCCTCATACACCAGAAACTCGTCTCTGTGTATGTGTGCGCACACCTACACCTCTTTCTCTCTCTCCCTCTCGCTGTCTTTGTCTCCTGTTTGCTCTGTTCCAGCTCAAACTCATTGCCAAACTCATTGCGACAGCACAGGAAGTGACTCGTTCCATAGGAGCTATTCTAAACACTGAACACGCCACCCACATCAACACTCAGTGACTGACAATGAAGACATATCATGGGCTCACATTGCCCCCCATACACGCATGAGCACACTTAGCTTCTTGAACTAGCACCGTGCGCATGGTCCAAACCTTCGGTCTCTGAAACAAACATGGACGAGACCGCCGAGTCTGGGCCCCTCACGTGGTACAGCTGGTCAACGTCGTGCTCTGCTTCAAAGAGCCTCGGTACAAAACCATCCAATTGCAGGTTGAAAACCATGTATCTAGTAGATAGCAATACCCCCTACTCAACATACCCGCCCTAAATCAGGGTATGGTTGAGAAAACCGATCGGTGGTCCATGGTAAATACTGTGGATGGGCGAAATCCTGCACCGCTTGGAAACCATGGGAAACCATGGTTCATTGGTATGTACAGGGGAATCATCATTCCAGGGTTTCTTAGGTGATGCAGGATTTCGTCCATCCACAGTACCTCCTTTTTTAGCAGAGGGTCGACATCATACTCAGAAGGAAAAAAAAGGATTTGGAGTAGGGGGCAGGCGTTTGAATGAAAGCTGATGTCGCAACTGACCAACAAACATTGAACACCAAGGCCATCAGCATCGGCACATGTGCTCTGAGTACATGCTTGGCTGCGATCAGAAGGTAAAGTTGATTTGATTCAGGATCCGTCTCGGCCCAACAACGCCTATCCTGTCAACCATGGGAGTTGATCAATATTCCTGGCCCCAAAATGACCATGGGTACTTTTCCCAATTAGTGTTGAAAGTCATCTTGTTTGGTGGTTTCGCTGATAGTCATCCCATTTAAACGGACATTTTGATGAGCCCCCAAATAGCTAAATAGTAACCGGGACCTCACGTTGGTAAACACTTTCCGGGCCCTTGGCAGCGCGAGTGGGTTCTCAGGGAATCACAGGAGTGCGAATAAACCTGGGGATTCCTGAAGCCAGTTGGATGGTTCAGCTAAAGGCGTCATTCTCGAAATTATCATTCCCGAAACTCATGGGGGTCATTCTCAACCCAAGGGATGGATACATACCACATACTCCACTCACATAGCAGCAGGGGGACCCTGTACCCTCCAGGTGGTACTGTGAATGGGCTCCGTTTCGCACCTCAGAAACCCTGGTTTCGGATGATACCCCTATAAATATACCATGACACCTTCTGGTTTCAACCCATGGTTTCCTTTCTTGGTGCGAGACTTGCATGGAAAATCGCGAAACCATGCACAGTACGGGTCTCAAATTTCAAGGGACTCTCACCAAGTCCAAAGCCTCAAGGCGAGGCTCACAACAGCTCCGCCTTCACCACACCCGCCCCTGTCGCGCCATCCACAGTATCTCGGGGCTCGCCTTTGCACACGGGGCCAGGAGTGCTTTTCATCTGCGCGTGAATTCGGAAACTCTATTTCCACGCGGCAAGGCTTTGCGGCAGCCTGCCTCCCAAAACCAAACAAGCATCTATGCTCGAAACTCACAACCGAGCTAGGTAGGGTTGCGACCCTAAGCGTGCTCGCCTCGCGCTCGGTTCGTGCTTGTGCTTGGTTAGTGCTCGGTTCGTGCTCAATTGGTGCTCTGCTCTGCCGGCTCGCGCTCTGTTCGTGCTGCTTGGGTTGTGCTCAGGTGGCGCTCTGCTTGGGAGGCTCGTATTTGGATCGGGCCCGGTTCGGCCCGGTTCGTGCCCGGTTCGTCCTGGTTCGTGCACGGATCGCGCACGGATCGCGCACGGATCGTGCCCGGTTCGTGTCCGGTTTGCCCGGCTCATGCCCGGCTCGTGCTCGGTTCGTGCCCGGTTCGCGCCCGGTTCGTGCCCGGTTTGCGCCCGGTTCGTGCACGGATCGCGCGCGGATCGTGCACGGATCGCACCCGGATCGTGCCCGGTTCGTGCCCGGTTCGTGCCGCTCGTGCCCGGTTCGCGCTCGGTTCGTGCACGGATCGCGCACGCCTGGTTCGTGCCCGGTTCGTGCCCGGCTCATGCCCGGTTCGTGCTCGGTTCGTGCCCGGTTCGTGCCCGGTTCGTGCCCGGTTCGCGCCCAGTTCGTAAACGGTTCGCGCATGGTTCGCGCCCGGTTCGCGCACGGATCGCGCACGGACCGCGCACGGATCGCGCCCGGCTCGTGCCCGGTTCGTGCCCGGTTCGTGCCCGGTTCGTGCCCGGTTCGTGCCCGGTTCGTGCCCGGCTCATGCCCGGTTCGCGCCCGGTTCGTGTCCGGTTCGTGCCCGGCTCGTGCTCGGTTTTTGCTGCGAGGCTCATGCTAGTTTGAGCTTTGCCTTGGCGAACGGCTTCCCCATAGCAATCATGGGGTACCCCCCTTCCCCCCTTTTAATCAATATTCCGTGGGGCAAAAAAAACTATTGATTGGGTACCACAAGGGCGCTGCAGGGTGCCACCTGGCACAAACGCCTTAAACAGCAATATGTCCACTAGCGATTTAAAAGAAAACCGCTCAAGGCAGTTTTGTTCATATTGAACTTGAACAAAACAAATCGGCGCAGTTCAATCTGATTTGCTCACTCTAGATTTGAATTTGCAATTCGATAATTCAAACGTGAATGCAATCGTAAGTCAAACCTGGTTTGGAGAGCTAATAAGTTCAGGTCTGGACGAGGGGTCCGCGAAAAACAAATTAATGATAGAGCGCATTCTTGATAGGGGGAAGTAATTGGCAGCTCAGCCTAGAGCCTTTGAGAAATCTGGCGTGTTACAGAAAACGCCGCAATCCGGCCACCAGCCCCCCCACCCCCCTTCCTTTGTTATAACAACCCCAATGGAAAACAATGGGCACGTGGGACTCAGAATTGAGCCTAGGGAGGGGGGGGGAGGGGGCAACTCCAGAAATCACGGCGTTTTCTGTAACACCTCAGCATTGCGTATCTTGAGCCGGGCGCTGTTTGTAAGATTGTTGTGGGGAGCCTGTTCAACCCAGTGTCCCGGAAAACACAAAGTTCGGTTGTTAGTTTCACGCTAAATGCGTCTGCGCCAATGTGCTTGGAGCTGGGCGGCCATAGCAAATACATCTTTGTAAGGCTTTTCAATTCCAAGTCTGGGGGTGGCAACTTGGCTTTGCGGCGATAGCGTTTGGCGGCGTTCCTTCTGGCGCCTAGAAGCACCAGCCACTGGCCAAATAAGAGGCAACAAGGCCCACGGAAAAGAGAATAGACGCCCAAGCAGAAAAAGCATTCTGGAGAGTACAATTGCTGAGCAGACCCACAAAAGCTGAGCTGCGCGGCGCTTTCACCTTTGGCTGTTCAACGTAGGGCTTGAAATCACGCATTTGAGAAGGCATGCCTGTTTGAGCTGGCGCAAAGCAGAAACCCTCAGAGCGCTACGTGCTTCCAAAGCTTTGTCAGGTCCAACCATGCATCAACAGCTTCTTGCTGCGCGTAGAATTACAAATCTATCATGCCTGGAAAGCCCAGGGCGCCGAATTTCCGCCACTGATTGAAGTTAAATAAACGCGCTTGGTGCCCAAAAACGTCGTTGAAGCAAGTCGCGAATATTCAAGAACTTGTGTGAACCGTTTGATTGCCAAAAAACGCCGTTTGATTGCCAAAAAAGCCGTTGGCAAACATCAGTTGACCAGCTTGACCTTGGCACACTTTGGGATATATGCAGGTATTCTGTGACAAACCTTCTGACTTCACTGCCATGCTACACAAAACCACGCATCTTTGGAAAGCTCTCTGGAGGCCGTCTCGCACGACTATGGCTTTGCATTGCCCGCGCTTGCCTGCGAAACAAAACATTGGCCTGTGCGCAAACAAAAAAGCACTCTGGGGTCTGTGATGCCCAGTGCTATCAAAGGCAAGCCCCGTATCTCTGAAGGCACGGCGAGAACCAAAGACTCCAAACGGATTGGATGCGCTTTCTGTTGTTTCCCCATCGAATTGTTCAACTCTTTTACGGTAATACTCTTTTAGCACTCTTTTGCTCTCCAAGGGTGGATCCACAGATTCACCGCACCCAAGCCTCGGTTGCTTTCTGCTCCCCTGCTAAACGTTCAACTTTTAGCGGTTTAGTGGAAAAAACAATTAAATGTTGGATCAAAAAGGCAAAAAGTCCGAACAGCCCTTGGCAAAATGCGCCAAAGTACTCTTTTTGTCTGGGCATCCTACTCGTTGTGTCTACCTGGATCGCCAGTTGCTGCTTTTGTTCCATGAACTCGACTAGAAACCGTTTCCAGCACCAGACTTCCCCCAAGGGACGGCGTGGGAGCCTCCTCGGTGGCGCTGGGCGCCTTGCGCACCGACGTCATGGACCTGGCGATCCATGCAGGCGTCAGGTAGGTTATTACCATGGCGAGATAACCCGCAAAAGACGTGGTTTTATGTGGCTATACGGGGCTTTACCCGCAAAAGCCGTGGTTTTATATGTGGTTATGTTGGGTTTTACCCGCAAAAGCCATGGTTTTGTATGTGGTTATATGGGGTTTTACCCGCAAAAGCCGTGGTTTTACAATGTGGTTTTAGGGTTTTACCCGCAAAAGCCGTGGTTTTATATGTGGTTATATGGGGTTTTACCCGCAAAAGCCGTGGTTTTACAATGTGGTTTTATAGGGTTTTACCCGCAAAAGCCGTGGTGTTACGTGGTTATATGGGGTTTTACCCGCAAAACCATGGTTTTATATGTGGTTATATAGGGTTTTACCCGCAAAAGCCGTGGTTTTATATGTGGTTATATGGGGTTTTACCCGCAAAAGCCGTGGTTTTATGTGGTTCTATGAGTTTTACCTGCAAAATCCGTTGTTTTATGTGGTTAAATGGGGTTTTACCCGCCAAAGCCATGGTTTTATATGTGGCTATATGGGGTTTTAAAGCCATGGTTTTGCATGTGGTTATATGGGGTTTTACCCGCAAAAGCCGTGGATTTATTTGGTTGAGGCATGCGCAATTCGTGGCGGCCCTGGGCCTGCTCCTGCGCGCGGAGGTCCTGAGCGCGTTTCGCGAAAAACGAAAAGCGACCGGAAACTGCCCGGGCCTTTGGGCGCCCTCCGCTGCGTGGGCGCTTCCACCTGCCGTGCGTGAAAATCTTGACTGCGAGAAATTGTCTGTGGGCCGCAGACTTGCCCGCCCTGCCGCGCGGGGGCGGGGCAAACCGGCTTGGGTCCTAGGCAGCCCCGGCAAGATGCTTGCGAAAAGGAACATCAGTTGACCCAAGGCGAGCGCGAACGCCCTTACGCCAAATCCGCCGACCTTAGATCAGAGCGCTTGCGGCGCAGAAAATTTGCCAGGACGCGCCGAGGCGCGAGCCCAAACCACGCGCCTTTCGCGGCGGCGGCTGCGACGCGTGTCCAACGCGGCTGGAGTTGCCACCTTGGTAAAAATGCTGACTGACCGCAAAGGGGCCCTGCTAACGTCTAACTTGATGAGAAGCTCGCGGCGCCGGACTGCAGCCAGTCCAAGAAGCTTGGCACCTCCGCGGCGGGCGCTGCTATTGCCCTGCCCGCCTGCCCTCCGCAGCCCAAAGCGGAGCCTCTTGGAAATCTCCGCCGCTCGCCTTGGCAGAAAACGGGGCTTCAACTTGCGCGCGGGACAGCGGCTCCAAGGGTCCGACCAAAAAGGAGGCGTCAGATGTCACCTCAAGACGTGGAAAAAACGCAGCCGAGCAAAACGGGCTCCGGGCGCCCGGCCCACAACTGCTCAACATCCTGCGCAGACGCGCGGCTCGCGCTTGCAACCCTTCGCAACAAGTGCGCCTCCAAAGCCAAATCTTCCCAGCGCGCGGACATGGCAAAGAAGACGTGTCGCGTGCCTTAGCTTGCAGGATGCCCGCCTAATGCGCCTGACCCCAACCCATGCCAAGGGGCGCAAGTTGCAAGCAAGGCTTGATGCTTGAAAGCTGCAGCGGCCGCCGGTGAATTGCATTTCTTCAACTAGCTTGCTCAGACGACGCCGACTTCAAGACTTGAGCCGTGCCTGTGGCGAGCCGCCCCCGCGGCGCGCTGGGCAAGCCGCGCTGGCCTGAGAAGCGAAACTCGCCGGCCGACTTGCCCCTCAAGGGGGTGCTGGCAAGGGCAAAGCCGCAAAGCTAAGCCCGTGACGGCCTGTGTAGCCTGACGGTCCTGACAGCAAACTTGCTTGAAACGTTGGGCCTCCAAGCGGCCCGGGCAAAGAAAGTTCTGACAGGGACCGGCTTAAGTTCCTTGCCACTCCGGCGCCCCGTGTCTCTTTTGCAGGATTTAAGGATAGCTTCTTTCCTGTCTATATGGGGTCTTACCCGCACAAGCCATGGTTTTATGTGGTTATATGGGGTTTTACCCGCAAAAGCCGTAGTTTTTTTCTGGTTATATGGGGTTGTACCCGCCAAGCCATGGTTATATATGTGGTTATATGGGGTTTTACCCGCAAAAGCCGTAGTTTTATGTGGTTACATACCCGCCAAAGCCGTAGTTTTATGTGGGTATATGGGGGTTTTACCCGCCAAAGCCATGGTTTTATATGTGGTTATATGGGGTTTTACCCGCAAAAGCCGTGGTTTTATGTGGTTATATGGTTTATTACCCACAAAAGCCGTGGTTTTATGTGGTTGAATGGGTTTTACCTGCAAAAGCCGTGGGTTTAAGTGGTTGTGTGGCTTTTGCCCGCAAAAGCTGTGGTTTTCGGTGGTTATATGGGGTATTACCCGCAAAAGCCGTAGTTTTATGTGGTTGTATATTACCAACAAAGGCCGTGGTTTTACGCGGTCGAATTGGTGTTGCCCGCAAATGCCGTGGATTTATGTGGCTGCATGGGTTTTACCCGCAAAAGTCGTGGGTTTAAGTGGTTGTGTGGGTTTTACTCGCAAAAACCGTGGTTTTAAGTGGCTATATGGTTTATTACTCGCAAAAGCCGTGGTTTTACTTGGTTATACATGGAACCACATAAAACCACGGCTTTTGTGGGTAAAACCCACATAACAACTTAAAACCACGGCTTGTGCGAGCAAAAAAAACATATAACCACTTAACTTAAAACCACGGCTTTTGCGGGTAATAAACCATACAACCACATAAAACCACGGCTTTTGCGGATAAAACCCCATATAACCACTAAAAACCACGGCTTTTGAGGGGAAAACCCATACAACCACATAAAACCACGGCTTTGGCGGGCAAAAAAACATATAACCACATAAAACCACGGCTTTTGCGGGTAATAAACCTTGTTGGTGGTTTTATGTGGTTGTATGGGTTTTACCCACAAAAGCCGTGGTTTTATGTGGTTATATGGGGTTTTACCCGCAAAAGCCATGGTTTTATATGTGGTTGTAGGGTTTTGCCCGCAAAAGCCGTTATATGGGGTTTCCCGCAAAAGCCATGGTTGTATGTGGTTATATGGGGTTTTACCCGCAAAAGCCTTGGTTTTATATGGTTATATGGGGTTTTCCCGCAAAAGCCATGGTTTTATATGTGGTTATATGGGTTTTACCCGCAAAAGCCGTAGTTGTTTCTGGTTATATGGGGTTTTACCCGCAAAAGCCATGGTTTTATATGTTGTTATATGGGGTTTTACCTGCAAAAGCCGTGGTTTTATGTGGTTATGTGGCTTTTACCCGCAAAAGCCGTGGTTTGATGTGGTTGTAGGGTTTTACCCGCAAAAGCCGTGGTTTTATGTGGTTACCCACAAAAGCCGTGCATATAAGAGTGGTGAGATATCCATAACCATGGTGAGATACCCCCACAAAAGCCATGGCTAGAAGTCTCCGTGTGGATTAGTTCACTAGGCTTTCTCACCACTTACCTCCCTTTAAGCAGTGGCAGACAATGCCATGGGAGGTGACCTTTTAGATCGGTGCTGGTAAAATGGATGGCATAAGACCCCCATCTAAACCAGAACCCATCTATTTCTAACCAAACGAACCGGTCAAAAGGACGCCCATGTACATGGGTCTGTCTCAAAGGGAATGGCCCCACCTTTTCACAGCCGGAAACGTTTGAAGTTCGGAACCAAAGGTCCCTTGAAAAGAAAAATGCTCCAAACCAGGAACCCCCCGAAGGTCAGGTCCCATGTGAAAAGGGTGGGAGGGTACCAATTGGAAGAATGTCCTCTGAGGAATCCTCGGTTGACGTTGAAAGGGGAGCAACAATTTAAGTTTTAGCACTTAAGTGGGGATTTCCCAATAAACGTAAAATGCTTCCCAACAACAACCACGAATGTGACCCAGAAGGAGACTTCTTAGCAAGAAGCCCTGGCAGGGAAAGCCACGCTGGATTACAAACACATGCGGCGGGCGGGCGGGCGGGCGGGCGGGCGGGCGGGCGGGGTGTTCGGGTGGGTGGGTGGGTGCGTGTGGGTGGGTGGGTGTGGGTGGGTGTGGGTGGGTGTGGGTGGGTGTGGGTGGGTGTGGGTGGGTGTGGGTGGGTGTGGGTGGGTGTGGGTGGGTGTGGGTGGGTGTGTGGTGTGGGTGGGTGTGGGTGGGTGTGGGTGGGTGTGGGTGGGTGTGGGTGGGTGTGGGTGGGTGTGGGTGGGTGTGGGTGGGTGTGGGTGGGTGTGGGTGGGTGTGGGTGGGTGTGGGTGGGTGTGGGTGGGTGTGGGTGGGGGTGGGTGGGTGGGTGGGTGGGGGTGGGTGGGTGGGGGGGTGTGGGTGGGGGGGTGTGGGGGGGTGTGGGTGGGGGGGTGTGGGTGGGGGGTCGGTGGGTGTGGGTGGGTGGGGGTGGGTGGGTGGGTGAGTGGGTGGGTGGGTGAGTGGGTGGGGGGGGCCTGCCATCCGAGCGGGGTGTGCAGAACACTGCTGAGATGGACGATGGATGGGTTCAAAAGCGACCTTGTCACTGAGTGGAAGAAAACTCGCTGTCAAGGCATGTGATCTTGACTACAAGCATTCTCGGGGTGTTCTGCCTCAGCGCTGAGTGTTCGCAGCATTAGCTTGTCTTTCAAACTTTGAACGAGGCAACCGTGGTAAATCATAAACACACGTAAGTCCATCAGTCTATCTACCAATCGATCGACCCATTGGTATATCGATGTTTCAATATATCGATCCAATGTAGTACAAACTGCGGGTGCGTGAACAAACTGCTTGCCACCATCAAGTAAGGTGAGTGGGTCTGTCTTCTTTTGGGGGTACCAACTCTTTTTTGGTGGTTTTAAATGGAAACTAAAAGGAAGCCCACCAACTTCGGGGGTGCCCTTCATAATTTTGACCCCATGCCCGTATTCATCAACCCCAGTCAACAAAAAACGGGTGCGTCGCTGGGTAAAATGTGGGGAATCCGACCACTTTTGGAGGGGCCCCACCCCCCTTGTTGGTGAACTGCTTGGTTGATTGATATTGACCCCATACTGTGGATGGACGAAATCCTGCACCACTGAGAAACCAAACGAAACCATTGTTGGTTGGTATTTACAGGGGGGACTCATCATTCCAGGGTTTCTTTGGTGGTGCGAAACGGATTTTGGCCATCCACAGTATAACATCTCCTCCATATTCTGTCGCCAACAGCGCGCGCTCGGCAGCTCGACAACTCCGGCAGGGGCGCTCGGCTCGGTCCAACATCCGGCGCTCCCGGGGGGAGGCGGGCTCCTCCTTCCGCGCAGCCATGGCTCGAAGCAGGTTGTCCTCAGGCGGATCTAAGTCGAAACCCTTAAAAAAAACATATAAAAACACGGGGAGGGAAAAAAAGAACGAAACAAAACAAAAAACAAGGGGAGAGCTGGGGACCATCAAGAAGACCAGTGTGCAATGGCGTCCATGTGCATTTTTGTGCTGAGTGCCCTGGTTGTCCTCAGGTCGAAGTGGTCCTTTCGGTCCAACACCCCAAGCGAATGGAAGGCTTTGCTAGGTCCTCCAGATTTGAGAGGATAGAATAAGGGTACCATGCTTTTTTGAGTTTTGTCTATTTTAGCAGGGGAACCCTGCCCCCAAGAAGGGTGAAAGGGCACTACTGGGGGACCTAGGTTACCTTAAATTTCACCCAAACACTCCATGCAACATCTACCCACAGTTGCTGGCATGGGTCAATTGTTGCTTCCATTGGCTTTTTCGCCCCCTAAGAAACATGCGGCACTATGTTCACTGGTGATAGATTCCCTTCAAAACCAACAAGGAAAAGATAACAAACCTCTTCTGAAGCAAGTGGAAGTGGGGCAACTCCGAAAAAGTGCACTTGTTGCACGTTTTGAACGGTCTGCTCCTTTTGAAGTGCGCGGAAAACAATGATCAGAATGCCGCAATGACAAAGGAAATGGACTTTCACTTTGTACTGACCAGCAGAGAGGCAATTGACATCTGGAGTTGGTTCTCCAAGGCAAGATTTGGGACACTATGATCTTGCCTGTCAAGCTTTCCCCGCAAATTGGCTGTCACTGCTGCCAAGTCGCCATCAAGTCAAACTTATCCTGAGCGCCACTCAGCCAAGGGTCAATTCCACAAACAAATATCACAGATGCCACAAACAAATATCACAGGTGCCACAGGTGCTGCGGGACATTCAAAACATGAATGCCAGCGACTGGCTTGCGTCAAAGGCCCATGTTGCCACAAGGCTTCATCAGGCCCTGTTCAGTGCTAAGAGCCACTGCCCATCTAGCGGCTCACTCATGCGAGCCAGCTGATTCCACTGGGATGCCTCAAGAATGATGCCTCCTCTGCCTAAACAGGTGATTTGGAGGGAGTCTGGTCACGGTGCCCCGAAAATCGCTGTGGCAACTCCTTTCAAGGGGCGAGTTGCAAACCTTGCCAATCATAAACTGCCTATGGCATTGCAGATCTATGGTCGCACTGGTCCTCGCGTCTTGCATTCCTTCCAAGCCGTCCAAATCAAGTCGTGGGGCCCAGGACCAAAGGCCTCCGGTTGAAGGTTCCAATCGGCAGATTCGCCGGCACTCAGTCAACCGGCCAAAAGTTGGAACCACCTGCTGTGGATGGACGCGAAATGAACATCAACAAAAATGGTACATGAGTGTTCATCCGCCCCAAAATGGGCTCGCCATACTGTGGATGGGCAAAATCCTGCACCACTTCGAAACCGGAGGAAAACCTTTGTTTGTTGGTGTTTCCAGGATTTGGGAATCCTTATCCTACCTATTTTCTTAGGCGGCGGTGCGACACTCGCGGATTTCGCAACCGCCCCTCGCGCCAAAAGCTTGCGGCCGATGGGCGGTGAGCAGCTGCAGCTGCTGCTCCAAGGCTTGGGACCGATCCACCGCGGAGCGCTGCTCCTGGGCCGACTGGAGGCGTCCGAGATGCGGCGGCTCCGGCAGAGGATTGAAAA
Organism: Effrenium voratum; assembly: GCA_963377175.1. Classification (NCBI taxonomy): domain Eukaryota; class Dinophyceae; order Suessiales; family Symbiodiniaceae; genus Effrenium; species Effrenium voratum. The sequence goes on from CAUJNA010000957.1 coordinate 746,783, forward strand.
TTTTCGGCGGCGGAGGGTGGAGGGGCAAATCCCCAAAGGTTTGGAAAGTCCGGCGGATGGAGGAGCTTCTCATCTTGGAAAAGGGCGGGATGTAAAGACACAGGACTGGGAGGCACAAGTCGAAGGAACGGCTGGAAATTCTGACAGCCACATTTAGCGATGAGGAAGAGCTGATTGCAAAGAGAAAATCAAGGCAAGTAACATACAAGCAACTTCGGTTCCATCATGTTGCAGGGTGGGGCGTCTGCGAAGGCTGTGCGCAGACTCTGTCTGGACTGGCCTCATTTCCTACCATGTCCAAACAAGACCTCCTGAGAGCTCCTTAGCTCCCCTGGCTCCCTTCCAACCACTAGCTTGTTTCGATCGGATTGCACGTCAGAATTGAAAAAGCGCCGAGCGGCCAACTTCTCGAGCACCACCAACATGTTGCTAATCTGCTCCTCCCTTCGCTTCACCAACTGCTTGTTGGCCTGGCAGAAGTGCCATTTCACACAGACAGCCAGTTTCAAATGCTTTGGGAGGGGGCCATGGGAACCTAAAGGACCTCCCACCTAAGGTTCTTAGCTCCAGCTTCGGAGGGAGTCTTAGAATGGCCTTTCCTGGGTATCGGCCTTGTGTTTGGCCTCAGCACTGTTCACAGAATGCAGTTGCGGCCTGCTTCGAACAGAAGTAGGCCGCAATTCCAGACTAAGATTTATTGCTGGTTGTCTATCTGGACCCTCAAACTACTCACAACAAAGGCATATCACCAACCATCCTTTGGGGTTGCAACTCATCCCATGTTTAAGTTGGTAGTTCTTTGGGGTCCAGGCCCCTTGTTTGCTCTCTAAACAACCGTGGGATTCGGGCCGTGCCTCGATCTTGCCTCCGTCGTGGGCAAGGCCTGCGCAAGTTTTGGGGCCAAGCCCTGCGTGCAAAAATACAGTGGCCGTGATACGACACAGTGGATTGGGACAGGAGGAGGGGTAGGGTAGGTTTAGCTTGGGTTTTGGGCGTGTAGGTGTAGGCAAAACATATTTGGCCGCGATACAATCTACGGTGGATTCCCCTTAAGTAGAAAGCAAGCAAGCTGGCTGGTCATCCGAACCAGAATGGGGGCCACAAAAAAAAGAGGCATGACGAGCGGCTCATGTTGCCCTACCTAGAAGGACCTTCTCGGCTAGAACTCCAGACAGGCGGAAAGAGAGTCGTATCTGCCAAACAACTAACTGAATTGAAAGTGGCTTGTGATGGAAGCTGCTTGACTCAAAGCTGCCCAAATTGATGAATTTGCGAGCAAATAATCCGACCCAAATCCTGGCTGACTTGTGTCGGCTTGCACATCTCAGAACGCTGCTTCCAAAAACCCGCCCCTCCGCGTGAAGCCCCGAATTGGATCGATTCCAGGCATCTGCCCCTGCGGGCGCCTGCGAAGTAATTCCGCCTGGGGCTCTCGCTGCGGCCCCGATCCTGGAGCGCCAGCAGCAGGTGGTCCAGCTTCTCGTCCGCCCTCCTTTATGGCATGGCCGTCACGAAGCCCCCGAAAGGGCGTTGGGCGTTGGGCGTTGAGGAAATTGCGACCTCTGGACTCCTTGCGGAGAATCGGGATAAAAGTAGTTTGCTCGATCAAACCATAGACTTCGAACTTCAAACTACTCCCAGAGGGTCCAAGTACCTTCTAAGCAGGTACTTAGACCCCTGTTTACCCCCCAAAAGCCATCCTCAGGAGGTACTTGGACCCTCTGGGACTGTAATCTGCGCATTAATACCAAGGCCAGTGGAGTACGAGGCATGGATGCTTCCGAACCCTGCAGCTCGTCGAAACCCATTTGTCTCGAATCGTCAAATAACCTACCGAGCATGGCCGAAATCCAGAAATCGCACCACTGAAATGCAGAAATCCAGAAATCCAGAAATCGCAGCACGTGTCCACCGCGGAAGGGCTCCTTTGCCGCTCCTCCATGGCTTCGTTCACCTGGCCCCAGCATGCTCCGAACTCAGTTGCCGTGGTCAATACACCTCTCTACATGAGAACCCAAAAACGGGTGTCGGCGATTTTTGGTTTCCCGCAAGAACCACCCAACAAAGCATTCCCTCCAAAAAGCAAAAGCCACCTGGCTATGGGAGGATTCACCTTCCAGGTTGATCAAGGGGGGTTAGACGCAAAGCCGTGCCAGTTCAGTGTTGAAACGGCCACCCTCGACGCAAGTCGGAGCTGCACAGCTAGCTTTCAGCAACGGGGCCAAGTGCATACAACTGAGTGTTGGCACCTCCATCTGCCGGGATGCGTCCAAATGCAAGCCGCGATCGAATGCGGTGTATGCGGTGTGTTTTACAATCTATCTAGTATTCCCATAGAAGGGAAAATTTAGGATTCACGTCACCCCCCTCCCCCACCCAGCCCCAACCCACCCCACCCAACCCACCCCCCAAACCAAGCCCTCCCAACCCAGCCCCAACCCACCCCCAAACCCAGCCCTCCCAACCCAGACCCACCCCGACCCAGCCAATTCCACCCCAATTTCATCACCCCCCCTCCCCCAATTCCGTGCTACGGCCCCTTTCTGGGGACAACTCCCATCCCACCTGCAGCTGCAGGGTGGCACCCAGGCTTTGCAGCTCCTCGTGGAAGCTGGTGAGCAGGTGCCCACTCACCTCGAAACCCCACCCGGAAGCTCGCGGGCCCCGTCCCTGCGTCTGCAGGTCTGTATATGCCTCCATCGCCACATGCCCATCTCGCTGGCTGGAGTGCCATGAATGTGTCTTTATCTCACAAGCAGAGTGGACTGGTAAGAAGACAAGCCCATGTTTCTTGGTTTGCTGGCCGCTACAACGGTCCAAGCCGTGTTGAATGGTTTGTTTGCGTCCAAGCCCAACAATTGCTTGAAGTCCATGAACTCAGGAAGCGAGGAAAGGAAAAGCAAGCTGCGCATGAGCATGCGCCACTGATCAACATCTCTTGTTCAATGGGGTACTGATCGGCAAGTACAGGTGCATACCCTCAAAACTACCCATCTTCCGTGCTGCAATGAGGCAATGTCCATTATTTAAAGAAGTTCTTTCTTTGAACCCCCGACACCTACCCCGAGAAATACCTGCACCAATGCAAAACGTCCCTTGACTTGACAACCCCTTTGATTCAGGCAACTTGAGCTGACTCACGTGGGGGCCCCAACCAAAACCGGTCATTCGATGATCAAGGCGATTGTCATAAGTCGTACCCTTTCGCTTGCAACCCTGTTGCGGACGAGTCCAGAAAAGCCATATCTAGGTCCTCCAGATTTGAGAGCTTTAGAATAAGGGTACCAACTTCTTTTGTTTATGTAGTCTATTTTAGTAGGGGAACCCTCCCAACCAAGCCACAAAAAGGCAAAAGGGCACTGGGGGACCTACATACGCTGCCCAACTTATGCGACAACTTGCAGTGGATGCAGCCCACGGGAGAAATGTGGATGGTTGCGAAATCCGCTTAAGCACCACTTGGAAACCATGAAAAAACATTGTTCATTGGTATTTGCAGGGGAATCATTATCCTAGAGTTTCTTAGGTGGTGCAGGAGTTCGTCCATCCACAGTATGAAACCGATCAGTGGCTTGTGGAAAACCAGCGAGGCAAACGGTAGGATGGCGTCTTTTTTGGGGGCCTTTCAAGATGGTAGTCCTTCGATTGCCCTTTTAACCCACCAAGCAAAAGGGTACCACCAAAAAAATATAGACCCAAGTAGGGTGGTGAAGCAAAACGCAGCATGCTCCAAACAAATCTGTCTTGGCGCTTGGCTGAGAACTCCCATCTTCCCAACATCAGTTTCGATCAATGTTGACCCCATATAAATCAACCCCAGTTTACTAATCGGGGGGGGTTCTGATTGGGAACATCCCATGAATAAACAGGGGTTGATTAATATGGGGTCAACATAAATCTAGTGGCGCCATGTGCAAAAAAACCTCTACACAAACATGACAAACACAGCTCCTTTGACTCTGACCGCGCCATACTCGCATTCGAACTCAGCTGTGGACCGTGGAAAGGGAACCCATGCAGAGTTTGATTGCCACATCTACCCGGTTCTTACAGCACTCCTAGCTCCCAAAGGTCCCCTCTTTGAAAGCAAATCTGGACTCCCTTCCAAGCCCCAAGTCTACCTTTTTCCCTGTGACAGACACCCCGCGAAACCGTTCGTGCCGTTGAAAGCCGTGGCGCGTTGGTGAGCCCCTGCCGGCAAATCTCCACGGCCTCCACGTAGGCGGCCTCCTTGCCCCGCTGAAAGGCCTGGAATTCTCTCGCCGCAGCCACGCTAGGGGGCCATCGGGTAGGTGGATACTGTGGATGGTTGAGAAATCCAGAAATCGCACCACTTGGAAACCATAGCAAATTATTGTTTGTTGGTGTTTACTGGGGAATCCTGATTCTAGGGTTTCTTAGGTGGTGCGAAATGGATTTCGTCCATCCACAGTAAGCCTGCCCAGAGGCTCCGATCGGCTTCGGCTTTCAATGGAAGACCCGAGCCCGAAGCATTAGACACCCCGGGAATTGGCGGTTGGGACCCGGTCTCAAAACCAGGTTTTAAGGCCTGAATCAATCGAATTGGAGCCTCTGGGTGGCTAGAAATCCAACTGAACGAAGACTTTTGTAACCATGGCCTGGTGGGTTATCTCATGGCTCTTGCCCACCCCCCAGCTTCCCTCTTGGTTGGGTTGCTGGTTTGGGGGCCTAAAAGTTCTGCTTCAGGGAATCGAGGGAAGCTGAATCCATTGACAGTCTGCGGGGCGAATCTGTGGAGCCGCGGTATATGCCAAAAGAGTGCCAAACAGAGTACTAAAACCATCGGACCGCAACAGGGGGAGAAAAACATGCTAAAAGCCGCAGCAACGGATCCAAACGGTTTTCTAGAACCAGAGAGGGCGAAGTCCTTTACCACCTCATGGTATGGTAGAGCCACGCCTGCCCCCCTTCAGCGTCTGATGGACACATTTGATATAAGACCGGCCATCAAAGCCGGGGCGGTTCAAACAAGTCCCGGCTCTTGGTCTCATACTGTGGATGGACGAATCATGCACTGAGAAACCTTGCGAAACCATTATTGGTTGGTACTTACAGGGGACTCATCATTTTTGGGTTTCCTTGGTGGTGCGAAATGGATTTCGGCCATCCACAGTAGGGTTGGCTGTCGACGAGTCCATGGCACCCACCTGGCCATTGGTCAAAACCCAACTCGTGCCCCTAAAATGGCCCCTAAAAAACGGGATCCCAAAACGGTTTTGACAACCACGGCCACCCCCAACACCCCCGCCCCAACCCCCCCCCCCCACCCCCACCCCTCGCCAGCGCCTGCACGTTGGCGCTGCGGGGCCGCTCCCCCGCCGCCGTCCCAGGCCGCGAGGGCCGCGACACCCCTGAGCTCGGCCGCGACATGGCGCGACTGCTGCGAGCGCCCAGCGCTGAGCGACGAGGACGGGGCGCGGGCCGGGAGCGGCAAAGGCGAAGGTCTTAAAGGGAACCCCTTAGAGCTGCCCTTAAAAAGAAGCGGAAGTGTGTGTTGCGTGTGAAATTGGTTTCTTTCTTTTTCTTGTTTTTTTTCTCGGGGGGGGGGGGGTTGCCACTTGTTGGTGTCGAGAAGTGATTGTCGTTGTCGTTTTTGCAGAGTTCCCCCTTGTTGTTGGTGTCAAAGGGAACCTTCACAACCCCATGCGCTTGCACATTCATTCCTTGCCAGGTTCAGTCTTAGGCCTAGGCAGCTGTGCTGGTTGCGGCTACGGACGGCAAAAGGAACGGCCAACGGATCTTGTTTTCAAAGGACCGCAAAGGACTCAATATGAAGCCGTCCACTCGCACTAGGTTCCCTGGGCCAGGTTCTCCGATTCGAGCCAGGTGGCTGGAGTCGACCGCGTCATCATGTCAAGGTTGTCACAAGACATCACATCCATGAACTTGCTGGTGCTCAGCAGGGAATGAGGGAATGAACCTGGGGATTCCCTTAAGGGGATGGTTTACAGGGGGTCATTCCATTTCTCATTCCCTGCCGAGCATCAGCAAGCTCGGTGAAACACCAACCTTCTGCTGGCCTGGACAGCCCAAAAAGCTTGGAATCACGAAAAGTCTTTGGGTCAAAAGGAAACTCTCGAGCCCAACCTAGGTCTTCCAGATTTGAGAGGTTCGAATAAGTTGGTACCCGTTTGTTTGTTTCGTGTTTTTTTTTTCAGTTTGTTTTTTTTAGTAGGGGAACCCTCCCAAGCAAAAAAGGAACGGTGAGAGGTCGGGCACCATTCGCTGGGGGACCTAGAAGCAAGCGCTCTTGCGCCATGGCGGGACACGAAGGCAAGGGCGTTGATCTGTATCCAACCCGACGCTTAATGGAACCCCCCTATTAATTAACCCCCTGCTTATTGATATAGAGGCGCCCTTGGTTTTAGTGGGGGTTCATCACTTGGAGGGGAGCACCCCCATTGATTAGTAGGGGGTCAACATTACACGTATATCTGGGCTACCAAAGGGGCCAGGCAAGCTGCTAAGTGATAGGTGGCTGCCTTGACCGAACATGTTCAAGCAAATGGGTCACGCCATTTAAAGTCACGAGACAGTGAGCAACACACTCCTAAGGAGATGGAAATCGTCCCGCGGAAAACTGATGCAGGTTCTGACTACTTGCAGCACTGAACATCTGCCCGTTTCCCACCGCTACATCTACATGCAGCGAGCATCCACTAATCATAACCTTCAAAATGACAAAGCCCAGCGCACAAAGAAAGGGGAGAAGCTACTGCCGGGGTTCGAGGGGGGGGGGGGCGGTCTATTTCCGGGGACCCCCCCCAAAAAAAATATATATATATATAATATATATATGTTTCTTCATGTTGGTTTCTCTAACCAAAAAGGTCCCTCGAAACGAGCCACCCATCTAGAACTTTCATACGTGTCTCACAACAAGAAGATGAACGGAAACTCTGGTCCGGCCTCCCTGAGGTGCCAGGTCACCTTCACGCGCTGCTCCCGGGAACTTCTCTCCGTCTCCTATAGAAGCCCTCCCCTGGATGTCTCGGTTGACGTTGGAACGTTGGAAGGGGAGCAACAAATTATTGTTTAGCAGTTAAGTGGGGACTTCCCGCTAAACCACAACAAGCAAAAATGTAAAATGTTTCCCAACAACAACCATGATGTTCCTTACTCCTCCTGAAGCGACTGCCCAGCACAGTCTGGACTTTAGAGCTCCACACAAATGCTCAAACCTGCAGCAGCTAACGTGCGGACTTGAAGCGGACTTGGCTTTGCCCCACGTCTAGCTGGAGTTTCGGAGCCCTTACAGTCTCATACTTGTGCACTTGTCCAGCCCACAAGCTCGTTCTCTGAGCATGAAAGAATAAGACCTGCACGCCGAAGGCAATGAAGCAGGGCCCGGTGCGAAGAGCCTCCAACAAACATAATAACATTGCTGCGGCTCAGAAACCCGCCCTCGGATATGTCCAGTGAATCGCCCAGCAGCTTGGGCTAGTTAAAGCAATCTCCTACCCACACCGATGTCTCAACTTGACTTTGAGCGCCCGCACAGCATGTCTAGATTCGTCATCGGAAGAATGGAATTGGATCAAAACTGACAGAAAGGGGATAGAGATGAGCTGAAGCCATCCAACAGGGGTCTGCTTTCATTCTCAGGTACCCTTTTGGCTGGCTGAAAGTACACACGTTTCAAAGCAAACAGCGAAGCTCCCCCAATTTGACCCAAAACAGCGGCTCCTGGCCGCCTGGCCTCCGCATTTGCCCTCCGTGGCGCTTCGGCCGCCTCCCCCGAGAATTTCTTCAGCTTCCCCGTGCCTGTCCTGGAGCATCTGCTCCCTTTGCTCCACCAGCAAGCTGAAGATTTGCTGGCGCGCATAGGCGCCGGCCGCCCCCTGGCAGGGGAAGCATTTGGTAAGCCCTGAGAAGAATCACCTGCGAGTTTTTGCAAACACGAAGCCAAAGGGCCATGGCTGCTTCTAGGCTTTTCGCACGCATAAGTTCTGAAAGACTCGTTGATACAATGTTGGACAGACTACGATGCCGGCAAATGGAGTCTTATTCATTTGCAATTTGGCACTTCGGTATGCAAGTGACGCTCCAAACATCTGGCGTCCAAATGTGCGGAGCCCCGAAATCACAATTGGACACAAAAGCCCTGGGTCTTCCCATTTGGTCAATATGCAGCAGATCCTCTCGATCTCGAACATGAAGGCACGGCTAAGAATGCCGAAGGCGCGGATTAGCCAGAAGCAATCAACTGCAATGTTGACCCCAAAATACCCCAAATGAACCCGTCCTATTAGGGGGGGGCGTGTTCAATCCAAAAGTGATGAAAGCCCGCTAAGTCACTGGAAGGGGACACCCCATCAAAGTCAACACCGGGGCTGTATTCATCCGGGGTTGACAATATCACCCGAGCCACTTGCCCGACAAGATCTGTCATTCCAGCAGCTCCCTGCAGTTCATCTCAAACCTTGTACAAGTGGGTCTGTCTTTGTGTGAGGGGAACCCTTCTTTGTGGAATTAAAGGGACAACAACATATGTTTACTTATTTTTTTTTAAAATTGGGGGCGTCCCCCTAAAAAAAGAAACACCCAAGTGAACATGCCCCCCATACGTTTTGTGGAGCATCTTGTCCCGAGGAATCGCCAAGAACGACTGGAGAAAACCACCGCGGTCCATTGGTGAGGCCAAACCTCCCTAAGGAGCATCCCACTTGCCTCCTCCTCCACCAGCAAGTCCTGAAGCATCATATTCCGCGGTGCTAATCAGCTCGACATGGTTCTATTCGCTTAAGCCCCCTGGCAAAGATAAACATATTTGCAGTGGTGATAGATTCCCTTTGAAACCAACAGGGAAAATAAACCATACTCTTAAGCAAATGAAAGCATCGGCTGAACAAATATGGGTTCTTAAAGCCACCGCTGAGTTGACATTACATATCCCACACAGGACAAGCAGTTTGATACATGTGTGACTGGATCGACCGGGTAGATTCACGGGCAGCGACTTTGGAGCCGGGCTGAACCCACGAGAACCAGAAACCCCAAACCGCCGAAACGGCTCACCGGGAACCCGGGAAACCTGATGATCAAAACCCGAACCCAGAGCCATGCAAAGGATAAAGAAGCCGGAGATCCGCAGCGAATTGATGGTCGAACAATCGTCCCAACCTTCGAATTTGTTTTCCCGGGTGATGGTTGTGTTTCTCAGCCGCGCTATGTCGTTACAGCCGCTGCAAGCGCACAGGACCGGCCGCTCGGCTTTTTCTGTTCGCGTCCATCTCCGATCGCCGTGGGCACTGCCTGGGAGAGATCTGGGAAGGCGCGAACCAAAGCGCCGAGAAGATGGGGCACGTGGCCAACACGGAAACATTATCCCCCCCCCACCCCCCCCGCCCCGAAAAGAGAAAGAGGAAAAACACACAGAAGAACCAAAAACTGATCCCCCGCCGCGATGCTTGGTTAACTTTAAAAACAGAAAGGGCTCCTGCTCTCTGGTTTGAACAGCGCCCCATCTTGAAAGCTCAACGTGTCAAATTCTGAAGCCCAGGTTCGGACTGGAGGACTTGGCTTCCTGTGTGCTGGTGCCGGGGTACCCGAACAAAAAAAACACGTTGCCATGTGGGCCTTAACGGGAGAACCCCCGGCCATACAAGCTTTAGAAGAAAAACAAACATCATGGGTGGTTTCCTGTACCGTTCAAATCCCAAAAAGGGTATCCCAAAATCAGCTCCCCGCTTGATGGCTTGGTGCTCAAGCACAGCGTCCCATCTGCCCTCGGCGCGGGATCAACTCCAGATCCAATCCGCCGGGCTCCAAAAACCGCCGAATTTGGATCAAGAAACGACGCGGGTGGCTTCCTGGTGATCCTTTCAAACGATCCCAACAGGGTACCCCTCGCAAAAAGGCAACCAACCAACCAACGAACCAACCATCCAGCCAACCAACCAACCAACCAGCCAGCCAACCAACCAACCAGCCATCCAGCCGGCCAGCTCGGCGACTTCTGCGACTTCAGCCCCCGCCTTCAGCCGAGCGCCAGCTTCGCCCCGGCCAGCAGCGCCGCGGCGTAGGGATGCAGCGCCCTTGAGCTTTGGGGGCGGGGGGTTTGAAAGGGGCCGTTCCGTCCCTACTGCGGTAGGTTTTTTGTTCTTGTTTAGTGATGGTTTCCATTTCGTCCTGAAGTGAGGAACATACTGTGGATGGTGGGCGTTTGTTGGTATTTGCATTGGGGAATCATCAGAAACCAGGGTTTCTTGGGTGAACAGTATCAGTGATTGGCCAAAAGAAGTCTCAACTGTTGGCTTACGAAAATGGCGAACCTAAACGTCTAAAGTCCAAGTACCCACAAAGTGAGATCACCCTCAGCAGCTGTGGATGGACACACTCCTGCACCACCCCAGCAAAATGTTGCGCACCAGTCTTAGGTCCACCACACCTTGCACACACCGCGAAGCCTGCAGGTCACTCAGGGGTTGCCAGCATTACTCATCGATCCGGTCAGCCGAACACCTCCATGCAATGGGCCCAAGAAGGGCCTCCTGGCTCAAAGACAGCATCTGGCCATATCAAAGTCACCCCCCCGCCCCGGTTAAAGGGAAACCGCCAACCACTTTCTGACTTTGACCCACAGAAACGCTCAAACTGACAACTTTCGGAGACCTGCGTATCCGACGTATCCGACGCCGAGCGGCTTGTTCCCGTACGGCAGCAGCCAAAGGGCGTCGAGTGTGAGCACTGGCTTTGACTCGTTGAAGGTCCTGGGCGGTTTTTGACTGACTCGGGGTCGCCACACATTCTTGAGTGACCAAACAAACCACATGGCTTCCATTTGCTATTTTGCCCTCTGAACAAATAGAAAGATGTCCAGTAGTGATAGATTCCCTTTAAACCAACAGGGGAAAATAAAAAACAGTCTTAAGCAAATGGAAGATTGGGGTTGTCAGAAATTAGGGGTACCCCAAATGGGTTGCCCTGGTCAATGGCAACAAGGACTAAAACCTGCGGTCCCCTGGTATGATTTTGACCCATACCCGCATGTTTGAACTTGGCAGCGAAGAGCTTGTAGCTCACCTATGCGCAGGGTCACTTCTTTGCCCTGTGGCCCTGCCAAACTTGAGGGGTCTGTTTGACTGGTCGATATCGCTCCAGACATCGAGCTTGCAAAAAAAGTAGCACTTCTCGTTCTTTGCAGCGCCCAAACGGCCTTAACCAACAAAATGCCCTGGCAAGAAAGCAGTTCCCCCTTTTCGATTGAAGTTGATTTCAGAGGAGCCCTGGACGTCCAAAGGCACCAACATCCAACCCCACCGAAAACAAAACGAACAGACACCAGGCCGCAGGGATCCTTACATGAAAAACACCTGAACATTGCAACTTGTAAATGGTGGTGTCCAACTTTATTTTGGTGTTGAAAAAGCCATGCATTGCAACTTGTAAATGGTGGTGTCCAACTTTATTTTGGTGCTGAAAAAGCAACATGTTTCAAATGGATGGGCTGGCAAAATGGCGACCTTTTTTCTTGTTTTTTCCCTCTTTTTGTTCTTTTCTTTTTTTTCTCGGAGCCCTGCCATGGCCATGGCCCCTCACGCCCAGGGCCAAGGCGCGTGAAGGCCTCCACGGCCGTTCTGGCGCAGGTGGCCCAGCGCAGAGGCGCCATGGCCAGGTGGCAGAGCCCGTGGGAGAGGCGCAGCTCCTCGCTCGCTCGCTCGCTCGCTCGCTCGCTGGGTGGGTGGGTGGGTGGGTGGGTGGGTTGGGTTGGGTTGGGTTGGGTGGATTGGGTTGGGTGGGGTGGGGTGGGTTGGGTTGGGTGGGGTGGGTGGATTGGGTTGGGCGGGGTGGGTGGGTTGGGTTGGGTGGGGTGGGTGGGGCCAGGTCAGGTGAGTAGCAACCAACGTGAACTTCGGAGAGTCTTGCGGTCGGACGAAATCCTGCACCAAATGGAGACCATGGTTGAAACCATTGTTTGTTGGTATTGAGGGGAATCGAATCATTCCAAGGGTTTCTTGGGTAGTGCAGGAGTTCGGTCCATCCACACTAATCATGGGGTATATTCAAATTTTAATGAGAAGGAATTCACGGAAGCACCTTGTTCCATCGCTTGAATGCGAATGTATGTGTCATTCGGGCATGTTGAAGCGATTTTAAGAAAATTATGGCATAGAAAGGGATTGCGAGGGGGTTTAAAGGAACTTGTGGGATTATAGCGAACTGCCGGAATTTGCTCCAAGTGTGGGGATCCAGCCATTTGCCTTCATTCTAATCGTCCCGGAGGTTTTCCCTCTAGAGTCAAGCTCCCAGATTCTCTCCACAATCAGGCCGTCCTTGACATCATTTTGAGGGCTTCCAACCGCGTGAGGGCTGGTTGGATTTAATTGGAAGGGGCATGAGGGCCAAGGACCATCCAGGGCGGGCTAGCCCAGCCAGTAAGCTCGTTGATCAAGCTTGCACTGGGTGGTTCTGCCCAAACTTGGGATGAAACAGCCAAACAGCTGAAACGCGACCCCCTCATCCTCAAGAATCCCCAAGGGCACACGAGAAATCCCAAAATCCAGCGCACCCTAGTCTCCCAATTCTGTCACAAGTCCGACATGTCCCTGTTCTCGCAGGGCCCCAGGAGGCCTTTGGAAAACAACCTTCAGCGTAAAGTCTGCACCAAAGTGAAACCTCCGGATGTGTTCAACACCATCCCAGTCGCCTTATACCGTTTCCTGGCAACAGCTATCCCTGTTGTAACCAATGAAGCTGTTGAACCCACTGCACATTCGGCCCGTCGCAACTGGATCGACGGGATCGCCTCTGGTGGGGCGTAGCAGGAGCAAAGGACGCCCTCCACCAAAAGCCGGCCGGAGGTCGTCAAAGGCGCGAAGACGCCTGGCAGCGCCGCTCCGGACGAAAAGGAAGGGCCTAATGAACACCCAAACTGATCAACCCAGGTTTATTAATATGGGGGTGTCCCTGGACCCCCCTATTAATAAACTGGGGTTGATTAATAGGGGGTCAACATTACTAGTCATTGTGAGAAAATCCCGCAAGCCGTGCGCACTTGGTAGACAAGCTGAAACAGTAGTATTGGACTGGCTGCAGGCAGTGAAGACCATGCGGCACGCCCGGACTCACATACACATACACATACACATACACATACACATACACATACACATACACATACACATACACTTACGCTTACACACCCACACACACACACACACACACACACACTCGTGGCAGCCGCCCCTGCTAACACAACGTCCTCGTCAAGGAATGGATGGGCTGTCGAAGTGGCTCCATGACGGAGGCTTTTTCCAATCTCTTGTACCCAAGCTTTCTGGCAGTGGCGCAAGAATTGACTTCCACCAATGATATGAAGGTCCCCAGAGGCTATGCGAAGTCCTGACGATTGGATACACTAGGATGTTCGGCAAATTCACGTTCCGCACAGCGTGGATAATTGATCCAGCCTTTCTCAACAAATGAAGCATCACACGAGCAAACCAACAAAGTGTTTAAGGATTAGCACTACCCACCCAGCATGGTGTGGGCTGGCAGTTCTATGACTCACACCGGCGAGTGCTGCCAGAAATCAATGGCACTACTTAAAGGGGCAGGGTTCTTAGTAAGTGGTTAGTAAGCCTGGTTATAAACCGCTTCAGAGACTCATAACCATGGTAAGTGGGGTATAACCATGGTTATTATCAACTTACTACTGTGGATGGAAAAAAACCCTGCATCACCCAAGAACCCCTGATTTCTAACGATTCCCTTTAAGTACCAATAAACGTTCTTGTTTCAACCGTAGTTTCCCTTGGTGCGATTTCTGGATTTCGCGAAACCATCCACAGACTAAGTACCCGATCGATCCAACTCCGTTGCTCACCTGCAGCCTCCTCCAGCTTGACACCCAGCACCGCAGAATGCTGGCCCCGGCAGCTGACGATGTCATTGGGCCTAACGCACTCCCGAGGTCGTCTTTCGAACAATCGCCACGAATTTCACATAGCAACCAACTCTTGTGCCACCACCATCATGAAGATCATGATGCTAACTAGGTCCTCCAGTGGAGAGGTTAGAATAAGGGTACCCTGTTTTCTGTAGTTTATCTTAGGAGGGGAACCCTCCCCCAAAAAAGGGGTAAAAGGGCACTACTGGGGGACCTGGCAAAGTAATCAAGTCATGAGGCTGACACCACACTCCCAAATTGTACTGTGATGCAACACGCCTTGCAGATGCAGGGGCATCAAGCAGCCCTGTTCTTTAATTGTTGTGCTCCGCTCGCATTCGTAAATCCAGCCAAGCATCTGCAAATGCTTCGCAGCAACCTTGGCACGTGGCAAACCATCATGCAGGCTTCAACCAAGACCACTGCCAAGCCCACGGTGGCAAGGCACCCAGTGGTCCTGAACTGCTTGTGTAGTCCAACCAAAGTCATGAGATGCACCCAAGATGAGCTTCTCTTTTTTGGGGACCCAAGTTGGTGATGTTCCTCTTGGTTGTCCTTTACCCAACAACGCGTGCCTTCAAAAAAAGTGGCTGTCAACCTCGCAAAGCCAGCGCTGGCGCTCTAAGTTTCCAGCCCACTTCCAGTCTGATCCTGAACGAAGCCGTCAGTGAAGCATGCCAAGTAAACATCTATCTTCCGCATCGAGCTCCTGACTTCTCAGGATAAATACCCCCCTACTTGAACCTCATAAGCTCCCTCTTTCAAGCAGTCAGCATCGTGTGCTCGTGGTTTCAATTCTACACTCCAGATATGGCTGTGGGTCAAAAATGAGTACAAAATGGAACCTGATAAATAGACACATCGACAAAAACCCGCGGTCCGATTCCTGGGGGTTTAATTTTGACCCATACCCATATCTCCCGCCTCGCTTTGCCCAGAGAAGGTGATCCAAGGAGATGGCCTCGGGCCGTCACAAAAACTTTTCGCAGAGCGGCCTCTGCAAGACTTTTCGATTGCGACGGCACGATCTGAGTTGGATGGCTGACCATCCAAAAAAAACACATCCAACTGGTGGTTTCCTTTCTTCGAAATCCCAAAACGGTTCATCCCATTTCTCATGTCCTATCGCACCAGCAACTCCTGTGCGTTGATCTGAGTCCGCTTGGGCGCCGGCCAGGAAGCCACCCTCGTGGGCAATGCTGAGAAAGCGCCTTTGCTGAGCAAACACAAAGGGCTACCTGTCACGCCCCCCCCCCACAAGCATCACCTGGGTTTTATGAAGGAAGACTCTGATTGAATTAGACCCAAGGATATTTGAAACCACCTTGCAAGAGATAGAAAGAGCCCTGAAAGACGCGAGGCACGCCTATTCGACGAGCCCTTGTGTCTCCTGGGGGCCATCCATGAGACCTCACGCGGTGGAATATCTCCAGCCAAGCAGCGATGAGACACCTGCACGCGGCGCTCCGATCCCCAGAAGCCGAGCCCGTTTGGCTGAGCTCAAATGGGTATGGGTCAAAGTTAAACCAGGAATCGGACCACGAGTTTTGGTCCATGTTTCCACTTAGGGCAACCCATTTGGGGGTTACCAACTATTTTTGACCAGCCAAATGGATGCCAACAGGAAGCCAACCATTTGGAGGCTGGCCAGTGTTGAATCTTGCGGATGCGCCTTGCGTGCAGACTGACACGCATCCTGGTTCACAACAAATCGAGCCATTCCTTGATTCGAATAGCCAGTTTCTGGATGGGGCACGAGGCTAAAGCTGCTTTGCAATTTGCAATGTGTCATGGCGGCCCCACGCCGACTTGCTATTCACATACCACATGTGAGTAGCTGCAATATTTCTAGAACAGCAGTGTATGTCGAGCCAGTTTGCATGTACGCATTCCTAAATGCATTTGCATGACAGCGTGTGTATACAAATATATATAGCGTTAAGCCTTGCGGTCCTTGCCCGAGCCAGCCCGGCCTGGGGAGCAGTGCAGCATGGCAATAACTGGAGAGAACGTATTGCCGCCACCTCGGACTGCTGCATTGAGCTGATTCATGGCGGCAAATCAAATGGCCATGGGTCAAAACCCAAATCGGTTAGCCCCCAGCGAACATCCGATTCAATCCAACCACTAAAATAGGTCCCAAAATGGGTGGTGAACTCACCGAAAACCCCCAAAACGGGATCCCATTCGTTTTGACCCACAGCCAAATGGATGTGGCTCAAAGTGAAAAAGCGCTGGGTTACGCAGGAGTCTTGGTCCCTGTTTCCATTTAACAAGCTGCCATTTTAGAACATGTTCTTTGAGCAAATAGGATTTCTCTGAACGTCAACACTTCAACTTGCAGCCTCTCACTGTTCAGGCGTATGGCCAACACAAGTAGCGAAAATGCATGGCTGGGTCTGAAATTGTTGCTTGGCAAACAACGTTGACACACACACACACACAGCAAAGACCAGCTCAAACTCAAAAGCGGTTCATCCGGTCTCTATATTTGCCACTCCGTCCATTGGTTCATCTTAGGAGAAGAATACCCTTCCTAAACTGGCATGCATTTGACTACAAAAGTCCCAAGATCCTCCAACGAAACGGCTCTATTTCAGCTGCACCCTTGTCATTCATGTGCCCATGCTTCGTGGTGCTGTCTCCTGAGAAGCCTGCAATGCAGCTCATCGCCGATCCTGCAGAGACACGCACTCCAAATTCATCAGCCTGACTACATTAGCAGTACTGTCAGGTCGCTGGACTATTGCAAGGTCGCGGGCGAAATCAGCTTGAGGTTTGTTGCTACGTTGCATTGACAAAGAACCGATCAGGTGTCAAGTCAGCTGAATGGTATCACCTTAGTACGTCTTACTTAAATCAACAGCACAATCTTTCAGAGCCATAGATGATGCCGTCTTCACCCAAGCACGCCCCATCACAAATGGCAACCACATGCCATACCCGCCAATTCGGTTTTTAACGCCAACGGATCGATCCCGCCCATCGGCTGCCGGAAAACCGAGTCGTGCCGACGCCTCAGCTCCGCCATGCGCAACTGGCCCCTCTGGCGCTCGTGCACCAGGGCATCCCCGGGGAAGCAGCTGCCATCGGAGGCCTGGTCACCTGGCACATCCGAAGAGCCGCGAGCGCTCCGCCGCTTTACTGCTTTCATCGGGAGGGAAGGCGCGGAAACAAGGGAGTTATTTTCAGCAGGGTGTTGGTTTAATAGGGGGTGTTAGCAGGGGGTGGTAATTGTCATCAGGTGTATAGGGGGTGTTACTAGGGGGTAAGTTTAGTAGGGAGTTAATGTTAACTAGTTTTTATAGGGGGTGTTAATGGGGAGTAGTAATTTTAGAGTGCTAATTGTTTGGGACACGGGGTGTGAATCTTGCTGGGGGACCTTTGGTGGACATCATGTGGGTGGGGAGTCACGGCCACCAATGGTGAGGTGGTTCCCTATTACATGCCCATTTGAGGGAGGTCCTTAGAGGGCTCAAAGTTTGAACTTACCCCTGACTTCTTCAGTCGGAAAGCCCTTCCCTTCGTCCGTATCTTGAGTGGCCAAGGTACTCACAAAAAATATCGGGTGTTCCAAATTAAAGACCAACTGGCAAAAGAAAGCACTGCAGCCAACCCCGAACAGCATCTTGCCCAAGTCTTGTGTCACACCCATCCCTCTGGGCCAACAACAATGCAAATGAACACCCCGCCAAAGTATTTCTCTTTGTCCATCGATTCGCTGGATTCTTGTCAATTGTTGCAAGGGAACAAGGGATTCCCCACATTGTAACCTAATTTCAACCATGGCTTTGTGGCCGTGGTTGGCTTTGCCACTTGCCATTTGGCTGTGGGTCAAAATAGGGTAACCCCAAAATGGCTTGCCCTGGCAAATGGAAACATGGGCGTAAATCTGCGGTCCATATCTCCCCATTTGAGCTACATTCAACAACTGGTGTGAGGGTGGGTTCGGGACCACATAGACCCGTGCGTGTAACATCCATGCGACTTCGGGGGCCCGTGCCATTTGCCCAAAACCATCCAGCGAAGTCCTTCGGGCGTGAGGAACGCGCCCCCGGGCCTAGGCTGCCGGCCGCGTCCCCCAGGTTGCTGGCAATGCTGGAAGCCGCGTCCCCGACCATAGGCGCTGCGGCCTGCGAGCAGAAGGGAAAGCCTGGGGTCACGTTATACATATATATATATATATATATATAGAACAGGCATACAACACTGCAAAATACAGGTCAAACGTACCAAACCAAGGTCCATGGAAAGGAAAGGATGTACCATATATATATATATATATATGTTCACGTATGTGTATACAAATATATACAAATATGGTAGCCCCCCCCACAAAAAAAGGGGTCCCTTCAAAAGGAATTTAATCTTCGAGGTACCTCTCCACAGGTGTCATGTTAGTTGGAGGAAGGGTATATATATATATATATATGTATTGTAGCCCCCCTGCCCCAAAACAAAAACTGAAGGGAAGACGGGGAAATTTCCTTTAGATGTAATACAACTATTAAATGTATATGGGGGGTTGATCAAAAGGTCCCTACGTGGAATGACCACTGGTTGGGAAACCATCAACAATATTTGATGTTTTCCACATGGGAAAAGTTGCCCATGGTCATTTGGGGACCAGGAATGTTCATCAACCCCCATATTATATGGTCACATCCCCATGATCTACCTCTATGCTACAGAGGTAGATCATGGGGGTTGAGCATACATGTGTGTATATATATATGTATACATATATACATATATATATATATATATACACAGTTTATGCGACTGTCTCAGTCCTTCTGAGGGTGAAGAAGGTCAGAATCATCAGATATCATCAGTGAAACAGGCGGTGACATGTCATAGTGTGGTCGTAGAACTCATATGGCTCATGATGCGCCACGTCTGCATTGCCAGTTTCGACTCCAACAATATGCCCCCGAATGTCGAATCAACTGCATTCACCAAGTCGGTGCAAGCGATCCAGAGACAGGCGTGGTGCTTCGCTGCTTCTTCAAAGAGACTTTACATCATAGGTCACAGGTTTGCCTTAAACTAGGGGACCCCTAAATATGGGTGTTTGTTCCTTTTGGCGTCCCTTCAAACCAACTTCAAGAACAGCACCCTCAAAAATACACCAAACACCACACACGCACACACACACACACACATAAAGCATCTGGATGCCCCATCTTGAGGCGCAGCACATGAAAACCAGCCGCAAACCAGCCGCCTGTGCACCACTCATTACCGCGTTGGCGGCGCTGGAGGCGGCGTCCTGACACCAAATCGGCGTCCACGTGGCAAGTTTGGGCTGGAGCTGGACAGTGGAATTCAGTGCGAGACAGGGCTGTGGTTGTCAAAACCGTTTTCGGTGCACCACCCATTCTAGAACCTATTTTAGTGGGGATTGGGATGTTCTCCGGGGGTACGATTGTGGATTTTGACCCATGGCCATTTCTGGAACGAAAATCCTCAGGTGCAATACGAGTTCATTGGCAGAATGGACAAAAACACGCCCAATGTTCGCCTGAAGTTACACGCGGACGCATCACAGAGTGCATGACATCCCTGGCAACACCTCTGCATAATAAGGCAAAGAGTAGCAAGCAGCAGGATACCACCCCACACCACAACTGCAGTGGCACATGTCAATCAGACCAACATCTGCAAATGTCACAGTACTTCCAGAAGCTGATTTCAGACTCGGATCCCCCAGAAAAGGACCTTTATCATGGCGGTCGCTCGCTAAAAACAAAATGA
Organism: Effrenium voratum; assembly: GCA_963377175.1. Lineage (NCBI taxonomy): Eukaryota > Dinophyceae > Suessiales > Symbiodiniaceae > Effrenium > Effrenium voratum. Next base: position 766,452 of record CAUJNA010000957.1, read on the forward strand.
ATTGGCGAGCTCGCATCAGAAAGTATGCAGCAACATGGCTGTGGGTCAAAACCCAGGAAACCCCTGGTGACCAAAGTAGGCGGTACATGGGTGTTCATCCGCCCAAAATGGGATCGGCATTGGTTATGACCCCAGGCAGCAACATGCTAAAAAACCTTGCCTTCACCACGGGGGCAGCAGCTTGGGCGCCACTCCAGGCAGCTTGTGCACCTGCCTGGGAGGAACGTGCAGGGCTTTACTGGGCCTGGCTAAAGCTGGTCCATCCTCTGATGGAATCCCTCCTTATCTAGGTCTTTCAGTAGAGAGGTTAGAATAAGTTGGTACCCGATTCTTTTTCTGTAGTCGATTTTAGTAGCGGAACCCTTCCCCCCAAAAAGGGTAAAAGGGCACTACTGGGGGACCTAGTTATAGTTCTTCCGACCTCAAACCGCAAGACCCCATCCCTGCATCAATGGCGGATGGTTCCCTACACAATCGAGAACACCTCAGGCAACCATTGCTCTCTTCGCCTGCTTACCCATTCCATGGACCACATCTTCGCAACTAGTTCCCGGTTGAGGTGGCCTGGGCTGCCAGCATCGTTCTGGCCAGCCCTCTAACACAACGGCTGGTTTCTTGTTTCAAGCAGCGTGTGGGCGGATTCCTTTGTATTCACAAGCTCAAGTCGGTCCCGCAAATCTGGGACATCAAACGTGTTGGACTCGAAATCAAGCGCTCTCTCGAGCCTGAAAGGTGCCCTAAAGATCAAAAACGGCCAGCAAAGAAGTCGTCCGCCCGGTGGCAGAGAAGTCGCAGTGGGTGTGGCTAAACCGCGGGTTTTTGCCGTTCCATTTGCCTTGCGGTGGCATTGTTTGACCCACGGCCTTGTGGCACGGGAAAGGCCAAGGGAAAAGACAACCACGAGATATTAATGTACTGCAACTCAAGCAGGTGCCAGATCAAGCAAATCAGCCCGCACTGGCGCGGCTTCCCATGATTGATCATCACAAATTGATCATACCATGCTGGGAACCAAGCATGTCATGCTTTGCAAGATCAACCGCAAGAGGCAGACTCTGCATCCATTGCTTTCATCAAACGCACCCCCAAACTTGAAGGCCTCGCGGCATAGTTGCGACATCGCCCCACGCCAGCGAGAGTCGTCCGCTTGTTTGCCACGCTATCAATCTTGGGGATGGCCTCTTCAAATAGTATACCAGGATTCCCAGAAGCGACACCCCCGCTTTGGAAGGGTACTTGATCTGGACGACACTCACGTTGCTCGGCTTTGTCCGGGCAACACCACGTTTAGAAGACTGGATTCTGAGCCCTCTGACACTTTCCAAATGTTGCAAGAGTTCCAAAACAACAACTGGTCTGCTTGTCTTTGTTTATTTTGATTTGTCGTGGACAAATCCTTGGACCAACTGGAAAAGGCAGCCCCTTTTTCGCCCCAACAGAGTTGTCTCTACATAGGGGAACCCTCCAAACCAGCAGCTTCCCTTTGGTTTCCCTTGAAAAGCAGCCCAAAAGGGTTCCCTCAACAACTCTCTTCCTGAGTGGATTGGTAGGAACAGCCACACAAATGGTCCAAACCCGAAAAGTTAAAAGTCCAACTCAGGAAGTGAGTTTAAAAAAACACACCCAACTACCACTGCAAAGGAAAAATGTAGCCTCAACACACCTGATATGAGACGGCACATTCACAAGCATCCAGAAATAGCCCAGAAAACTCAAGATCAGCCGACCTCAAAAGCAGGAGTTCCGATGTCGGCCTCCCTTGCCTTCAAAAAAAAGAAGAAAAAAAGCTTCCAGCCCCGCCCGTTTCTTCGGGAGCGCCAAACACCTCCCGACCCGACGTCCGCGAGCTTTCTTTCCTTCCGCGGCTTTTCGGGGGCCTGGGCGGCGTCCTGGACCACCGGGGCGGCAGCAGACGCGCCTGGAGAAGGAGCGGAGAAAGGCGGACAAAAAACAAATCCCCACCAGCTGGGGTTCACCTATTTTTGATGTTCACCAGGGGTTTCCAGCGATTCGGCAGATGATGTTCAAGCTGGGGTGACACCGATTTTTTGAGGTTCACCAGAAAATTTCCAGCGATGCATGATGACAGCATCTACCGGGGTTGAGATTGTGGCTCAAATGGTCAGCCTGGGTGTTGAACGGGGCTGCGGTTGAAATGGCCACGGGTCATAACCTATAACGAGCCATTTTGGGGATGAACAGTACCACCGATTTTTTATGTTCACCAGGGGTTTCCTGGGTTTTGATCCACAGCCAAATGCAAGACTTTCCCAAAGATACTGCCCTCCCCCATTTCAGGCGGGAGATTCCCAAAAGTATCGCAGAAGTGGGCATAAACCCTGGGTGATGCAACACAACCCTGGTGTTGAACGACAACGCTTATGTGCGTATTGATATGTATATGCATATTCTAGGGCGTGCTACACAAGCATGACAGTACGGGAAAAAATGGTGACAGTGTGCTGAACGTCATCAGCATTCTACAAACAGGCATTCTATTTATATTATATATATATATGTAAGAGTATCATACTCAAGCAGCTACATACCCGACACTGGCAGCATCCCCAGCGCCAAGACTCTTCTGGGATGCGCCGGGCAGTGTGAGGCAAGTCTAATGGCATGGACTCCCAAAGCCTGTCTGGCTTCTTCAAATGCAAAAAGGGCAAAGGTCTACAAAACATAGTTCAAGTAGTGGAATCCATTCCCGTGAAAACCAACCGGGGAAAGCAAAAAAGTATTCCTTTCAGCGAATGGAAGCCCCCTGCAAAAAGGTTGAGTGACTTTTGGGGGGTTTAATACGGAAAACCCAACTAGATTTCAACCAAAAAGCTAAAGTCTAAAGATCCGTTGCCCAATAGTAGTCAAGGCAGAGGTGGCCTTTCGGAGAAAATGGATGGCCCTGGCAAATGCAAGAAATCCATCTAAACCAGTGCCATCTATGTTCAGCCAAACTAAAGTATAAAAAGGACCCCTATGTTCCTTGGCTGTAGTCTTCCACCAAACCGGATCTACCAACACTCCCCAACCACAGCTTCTGGACAGGACTTGGGATGTTGGACATGGGAAAAAAGATAGTCGTTGGGTGCTGGTGTGATGTTGTTCTTGGCCAAACCCCCAACATGGATTGAGTCGGGCCAAAAGGTGATCTTAAAAGCTACTGTGGATGGACGAAATCCTGCACAACTTGGAAACCATGGGAAGCCATTGTGCATTGGTATGTACACGGGAATCATCATTCCAGGGTTTCTTAGGTGGTGCAGGATTTCGTCCATCCACAGTATCAAAAGGGGGGAAATGTAGACAAGACTTGGCACCAGCGATTGACATGTGGTCTGTCGACCAATCAAGCAACAGTCAGGCACGTAGCTCTGTCTGTGTGCAAGCTACGTGACTGCAGAGGTTGTTCGGCGAATTCGAATTGCTCTGGCATAGGTTGCCACCACGTCCGAGATCGATTGTACCCTGGCCCAATGTCACCTGAATCAATGAATTGAGGAACGCAGAAATGGCTTTGGAAATGCAAAGCCAGGGCACACTTCAATCCTTTAAGTGGTTTGAGGAAGTGGTTTGAGTCCTAGTTCAAGATCTGGCGGTCACCAGAAGACGGCCACTCGTGCTCAAGCCTTCAATGGTCCCTGGCAAATGCCGTCAACTCAGAAATGCGTTCGGCACAGAGTTGCTCATGCACAAAAAAGGTCACTTCTGATCGGCTTCCCTTTGGGCAGGCATCTGATTGAAAGGCAAGTGGGGCCGTGGTGGAAACTCCGGTTGAGGCCATTGGCAATGGCTCAAAAACACGTCCTAAAATGGCCCCTCGGTAAATGGAGCCCTAAAGACCCTGCGGTTTGCCCCGGCTCTTTGATTTGGAGCCACACCCACATCGGAAACATGAAAATTGGAGAATTCATGGAAACCCGGATAAAGCCCTGGTTGTTTCATAGGGTGTCCCAAACCCACGTCAACCAACTGCTCTGCTCCGCATCTCTCCGTTTTGGTGGCCCTAAACTCAGCCTTCGCAAACTTGGCCGTGAACCGTTCAGCTCGCTCCGTGGGCAAGCGATGGGTTTGGCAGTCCGTGACGTCTCAAGGAAACTGCCAAGTGCTGCACAAAAAGAACTGCCAAGTGCTTGCCGCAGCCCGCACTCCAAATAGCCGGCTCTTTTTCGGAAAGTATGGAAGGGTGTGATGGCAACCCTAAAAAACGACCCTGAAGTGCCTGAATTTGGAGTAAGGGGTCTTCGACATATCGAAAGGGGAGACACGCCGGCGCCCCGCGGGCCACGAGCCAACCGGACCGCCGGCCTGACGCTGCGGCGTCAGTGAGGTCGCCGCCCACCTGACCTGCCAGGTGCAGACGAGGCACGGGGTGATCCCGTTTGGATGGGTCTCATGGATGGAGGGAGGGAGGGAGGGAGGGAGGGAGGGAGGGAGGGAGGGAGGAGGGAGGAGGGAGGGGAGGAGGGGAGGGAGGGAGGGAGGGAGGGAGGGAGGGAGGGGGAGGGAGGGAGGGAGGGGGATTGGAGGGAGGGAGGGAGGGAGGGGGAGGGGGAGGAGGGAGGGAGGGAGGGAGGGAGGGAGGGAGGGAGGGAGGGAGGAGGGAGGGAGGGAGGGAGGGGAGGGAGGGAGGGAGGGAGGGAGGGAGGGAGGGAGGGAGGGAGGGAGGGAGGGAGGGGAGGGGAGGGGGAGGGGGAGGGAGGAGGGGAGGGGGAGGGAGGAGGGAGGGAGGGGAGGGAGGGAGGAGGGAGGGAGGAGGAGGGAGGGGGGAGGGGAGGGGGAGGGGAGGGGAGGGAGGGAGGGGGAGGGAGGGGAGGAGGGGAGGAGGAGGGAGGAGGGAGGAGGAGGGGGGAGGGAGGGAGGGAGGAGGAGGGGAGGGGAGAGGGAGGGAGGAGGAGGGAGGGAGGGAGGGAGGGAGGGAGGGAGGGAGGGGAGGGAGGGGAGGGAGGGGGGGAGGGAGGGGGGAGGGAGGGAGGGAGGGGGGGAGGGAGGGAGGGAGGGAGGGAGGGAGGGAGGGGAGGGAGGGGAGGGAGGGGAGGGAGGGGAGGGAGGGGAGGGAGGGGAGGGGAGGGGAGGGTGAGGGCTTTTTTTCGGACTTGACCCTCCGCCCCTCCGAATTCCCAGTAAGATACCGGTGGGCTGAAAGCCAAGTCAGCCGAGGCGGTTTTGCTTCTGTCCTGTATTTGTTCCTGATGCCGCCTGCGCGGGTTACAGCATACCGGTTCCAACAAGCACCGCAAGCAACATGTAGGAATGCATTTCAGCCAAGTCGAGTCAGCTGTGCAAGTTGTGTAGGGTTGGAAGTGCTTGTCAGTCAATGTCAGCTGTTGGCAGCCGCAGCCTCCTCTCAACTACAGTCATGTTCGAGCACATTCTGCCAATCTAGAGCTTGCGGGCAAGTCCCGTCATTCAGCTGGGTTTCATTGAAAAGGAGCTCGGCCTGTGCCTGTCCGGCAGAATTTGCCCATGTATTCCATGCTCATCTTTCATTGAACCCTTCGGCCTTTCGGTGCATGCAGGGTCAAAGAAAAATGGACACATAGCAGTGGTACTGTGGATGGACGAAATCCATTTCGCACCACCTAAGACACCCTGGTTTCTGATGATTCCCCTGTAAATACCAGACAAACGTTCTGGCGTCCCATGACCCCAAGTGGTGCGAGACTCGCGGATGTCGCAACCAGGGGCTGTTGAAGCGTCTATCGCCTCATGGCCGTGAGGGTCACAGCTCCGCCTTCACCACAAGCCCAAAGGAGACATCCAAACCCCGGCATTAAAATGGTCCGCGCCGGGCATGTAACAAATTTTCAAGGCGGGTGGGCACCCATTTGCGGCAAGGGAGTCCTCTCTTAAGCTCCATCCACGCGGGGTTGGAGCAAGTGGATCTCTCCATCCGTCTGAAAGAACCAAAATCGTTTCCTCGCGGCTGAGCAAGCCAAACTCGCGGAGCGAATCTTTGCCAGAAGGGTCTGTCGTCATTTTTAGTTGGACCCTCCTATCCAAACTGGCGGGCTTCCTGTTGGTTTCCTTTTAAAACCACCACAGAAGCGGAACCAGCTCCAAAAAAACCCTCGCCCACCCAACTGGCGAGTTTTCTGTTGGCGTCCTTTTAAAATCACCACAGAAGCGGAACCATCTCCGAAGAAAAAAAACATGAATCAAAAAAGAAAGACAGACCCAGAAGAGGTCAAGGCGCCATTCCAGGGAGGGGGCGCCTTCCCTTCTGAACTTCTCTTCGGCCTGCTTGGTCCTGGAGGTCAAAGAACGTCCGCAGCTGCTCCGCCCTAGCCTCGAGTCGCTCTCGGAACAGTGAGCCTGGGTGTTGAACGTCTAGGGGTACCTTCCTTGCCATTCTTTCCATCCGAATCTTTCTAAAAAACCACCCACAACCCTGGGGAAACAGCGATCGGCTTTTGAAAAGAACAATGGTTGAAAAGAATGGAGAATCAACCCCTAGAGAACGGGGCTGTGGTTGAAATGGAAGACGTTCCCAAAGGCGTTTCCTCCGTGGATGGACATCCATTTCGCACCACCTAAGAAACCTAGGAATGATGATTCCCCAACGTAAATACCGATGCACAATGGTTTCAACCATGGTTTCCAAGTGGTGCCTAAGCGGATTTAGCAACCATCCACAGTTTCCCCCCGATTTCACCGGGAGATTCCCAAGAGTATCACAGAAGTTGGATAAACCCGTCAAGTGATCAACCACAACCCGGGTGTACCGAGTGCTGGGCCACCTTCGGAGGGAGCGGAAGCTGCGCCAGCTCCCTGCACGGAATGCAGACTCAGCAAGGCCCAAGCCCTTGTTGACGTTGGAAGGGGAACCAAAAACAAATCTCGAATTCTAGCAGCTCAGTGGTTGGATTTCCTAAAAATTCTCAAATGTTAGCGGTTAAGTTGTTGGATTTCAACCACTAAACCACAATACGCAAAAATGTGGAATGTTTCCCAACAACGACCATGAGTGAGGGATGTTCTTTCGAAAGGTAGGCAAAGAACGATCTGGTTTGTCTGGTTTGTCGGGTTTGGCTCGTTGTGGCAGTTCAGGCAGGTGCAGTTGGTGCAGTCGTCTCTGATGTTTGGTTGCTGAAATCTCTGAAGTCTTTACCATAGATTCAACATGCCCGCTTGTCATCGCAGCTCCAAAGAAAGCGAATCGCTGATCCAGAAACTGCACAGGGTTACTTCCGCAAGTCATAGGCCTAACAAGAACACTGCCGAATGAAGAACGTGAGCACCTGAAGTTGGCAGCCACTTAGAATCAGAATGGTAGAGGTCCGCCTCGCACCTCTCGATCCCGCGCCTCACCAGGCTACGGCCACCCCACAGCTCCACATCGGCAGGACGCATGGCGGAAGGCTGCAGGGCCGCGGCAGAAATTGTCCGCGGCTTGGCTCTCAATACTAACTCACTTCCCAAGTTGACTGGCCAAAAAAAGTTCGAACTTTTTATTTACCACTAAAATGGTCTTTCCAAAAAGTTTAAAGTCCACCAACTCAGGAAGTGAGCTAATTAAGGAGCAAGCCTAAGTTGCATGGGCTGTTTGTTCAAGTCAAAGTCATTCCCCTTTTCGCCACGGTGTACCACTCGGGAGCTGCTTGTGCCACATCCGCCTATTCAAACCATGGTGTGCCGGTTGCGGACAAAGACCAGCGCACGAGTTCACTGTCCATTCATTGATGCCCCTCCACAAAAGCTTTGGTTCTGCAAAAGCAAACAGGTAGCGACAGTGCGCAAATCGCATCCATCTACGCGTCTGCGAATCACCAGCGATAGCCACCGAGAGAACAACGCTATGCCCGCCGAATTTGGGGCTGGGCTTGAGCCACAGAAATGTTCAGCAGGCGCCGCAGGCGGGAAAGTATATTATTTGTTTGTCCGTTTGTGTGCGGCGCTACAGTTGGACCGCGCCTTGCCTGAGCAAAGGTTCGTTCAAGAGTTCAAACAAACAATTGGCAAAGGTTGAGAGGCTAAATTGCAAGCAAAGCAATAGAATTGGCAACAACTTCATGCACGACATGCTAGAGCAGCGGCAAATCACATGCATCCTGTTTATTATATTCGCAGGGCGTGAGTGCATCAAGGCCGCTACAGCAACTATGGCAAAGGTTCCGATTGACTCCCTGCTGAGAATGAACTGGCTTGTTCTGACTTTATTGTTGCAAAGGGTCGGCGGCAGTCTCAAACAGCAACCAACAAATGGCGAGCCTTTTCGCCACGTGGCTCGGAATGCGATCTGATTTGGAGCTACCACAAAACCGGATCTCAAGCATTTGATACCCGAACACTAAGGCCCCTCAATCTTCAAACAGCAGTGCCAAGCTGTAAGTAACAAAGCCGTGGTTGATAGATCAGCAGATCAGCATCGTGGCAAGGTGAAAGCATCAAAAAACACGCACTTCAGCCGCCATGAAACGCTCGACACGCTTCACCGCCTCGGCATCGCGCTAAGCTATCATTCCTTGGTACCCAAACGTGTCCAACGTGCCAACCCAGGAGATGACGTTTGACTAACCCAGTGCTTCCAGGCAAGCCAATGATCCTTACCAGGTTTATGATGGTTTCCCCTTACCGAAAGTGGCTTGCCTGGAAGCACCTCACTCGAGTGGTTCCCAAACAAGCCAGCAAACTTCTTACAAACTTCTTACAAACTCTGTAAGTGTATTTACCGCTAAAATGGCCACCAAACCAAAAAGTGACTAAATTAGTGGTTCCCAACCAAGTCACACCACTAAAATTGGCTTCCCCCCCCCCCCCCCACCCCCCCAAAAGTGACCAAAGTCCGAGTGCCGGAACTCAGGGCTCGTGACCGATGGCCCTGCGAGCCTCGAAGAGCTCCAGCACCGGAGACTCCAACTGAAAGGCCGCCTCCTGAACACAGCCGGTGTCTTGAGGTTGAGGGTACGCCTTGTGAGGCGTGGCATTTCTATGGACAAAACCACGCCCTGCAGTGTTCGGTGGTTTCCCCGCCAGGTTCGACCTGAGAAAAAGCCCGGCCGCTGCCGCTCCGGCCGGATCTTTCGGCACGAGAAAGGCCGCCGAGCATGCCAGGTGCCAGTCCGCGGGGCCCCGTTGCGCCCATTTGTTGGTTTCAAAGAATGCAAAAGGAAGACCACCATGGAGGTCCCCTATATCAGCCATATCCCTATAAAAAGACATCCATATGTTGGAGGTCCCTCTGAAAAAGAGACGGCGATATCCCCAAGCTGGGAAATTTTGCGGAAGGCGCGAGCGCCGCGCTCTGACAGTTCAGACTCGCATGCGCAATCGACCATCGATAGGTTGCCCACGTGACTGAAAACCGCGGGGATTCCATTGTTGGCCCAATGGGGACTCCGGATTCATAAACCCCAGTTTACTCAAAACGGGGGGTGGTCCCTGGTTTAGAGAGGACCCATCACTATTGGAGCGGAACACCCCCTTTAACAAACTGCGTTTATTCTAAGGGTAGCTTCCCCATTCTTTACAGGGACCCTTCTTTCTAGAAAACCACCCAAAACCCTGGGAAAACAGCTGGTTTTTGAGAAAAGAACGATGGTTGAAAAGAATGGAATTGGAATCAACCCCTAGATTTCTTTATCCGGTAGTCAACATGCCACACGCCTTCGATTCATTCCACTCGGTCCTCCGCCATCTGGCACCACACCCCAAGGCTGGGGCGCTTGTTGCACCTGGGGAGTCTGATTGCATAGACCGTGGGCCCCGCGCGTGTCTTGTGCGCCCGACGTGGTTTTGAAGCCTGAGATATGTTTGTCAACTTTGCAAGGGTCGGGTCGCCAAGGCAAAGGTTTGCAAGTCCAACTTCCGAATGCGCGTCACCAAACGTTGGCCTTGGAGAAACGTACTGAAAGGGCCTTCATGATCCAATCTTTGAAGAGTCCCGCCAATTGCCGGCTTCAATATTAAATGACTTCAAGCAAGACTTTGAGACACAGTCGGGCAAACATGGCAATTGGGTTGTGCAGAAATTGTAGTCACGAGCACCCCTTATGAAACCAGGCAGTGTATCCCAAGGGCCCGGCCCGCGAGCGGACCGCAGCAAGCTCACCAGCGACCTCTCATCCTCGGAATCCGCTAGGATTAGCGCGAATCCTCGATTTTGGGTCTTTTGTAGCGGTGACCCAAGCCAAACCTGGACAAACACAGTTTTAGAGGAAGAAGTTGGGAATCTGAAGGCTCCGAGAATCTTTAGGGAAGGCATGCTGGGCTCTTGAGCAATTTGCATCCTCAGTCCCCAATGCAACCCCACAAAAAACGCACGCACGCGTGCAGGCACGCGCACGCGCACAAACAAACAGCTTCGGACACCTTTGGGTGCATGTGATTGAATATGATTCTGTACTCATTCGACTCATAAGGATGCTTTTAATGTGATGCTTGGAAGGGCGGAATGGTGAAAAATCCAAGCAGGAATGTCCTTCCAACATGGATGAAGGTGTGTGCACGAAGGTAAGGGCAAAATTGGGGAAGTGGGCAAAGCTTTCACAACTCACCGGCCCAATAGTGGACGTTTCGGGCCCTTGCAAGATTGAATGATTTGGACTCTTAACAATGGATTGCACAACTATAGACAAAGCGCCACTCGGACAGCGATCCAAAGGGGCGAGGGTATTCTGAGCGGATGCAGGTAGGATGGGCATGACTGATTCGGCCAATGAAGCCTCGAAGCTGCAAGAACAACACCGGGATGGACGGGTGAGATTGGTCCTTGATGCCAGTACAAGCCGATTATGAGCTGGCTGGGGTCTACTTGAAACAAACCCCAAAACCAGACCATTAAGGAAGAAAGCCCCAGGAAGATGAAATAGGGCCAACAAAATATTGGCTGCTCGTTTTGCTCATTGCCGAGTTCCGTGCAAGTGAATTTATGGCCCTTCGGAAAAATAAAAGAAGAAAAGAAAAAACATATTGCCGACTCTCAACGGCAAAGCCGCAAAGTGACGGCCAAAGCTCGTATGACTCGTTGTGCCTTTTCTTTCTCTCTTGTGCCCGGAGGCTCCAATTCGATTGATTTGGGGCCTTTCAACAACCTGGTGTTTTGAGACCCCCACCTCCGGTGTCTAATCTAGGTCCTCCAGATTTGAGAGCTTAGAATAAGTTGGCGCCAACTTCTTCCTGTCTATCTTTTAGCCGGGGAACCGAATCTCCCCAAAAAAAATGGAAACGGTAAAAGGGCACCAATTGCTGGGTCTCCCATTCAGTCTGCCGAAGGCGGCCGAAGGGCTTCGGGGAAAAAAATGGGGGTCCCAAGCCTAGCCTGGAGCCGAGTCCTGGCTTCTTTCTAGGGGTAACTTCCATTTCCAGTCCTTACGGAGGTGACACAGCAAAATCCTTATGAGGGTGACAGAACTCATTTTTTTCTGGCAGTGGGTTTGGTTTCCAGGGTTACTACCTTCGACATCTGCCTCTAGGGGTAACTTTCCAGGGATCCGAACCACCAAAAACCCTGGTTTGAACTGGCGATCCGTTTTTGAAGAACGATGGCTGAAAAGAATGGAATTGGAATCAACCCCTAGAATCTTTCAGAATAACCCCAACCCCCAAAACCGGTAGCCCGCTCAAAACTCGACCCGGGTCAAAGGCCCAAACCCCTGCTTGACGTTGGAAGGGGAGCCAAAAAATATATCTCAAATTTCAGCAGATTAAGTGGTCGGATTTCCACTGCCAAACCACCATATGCAAAAAACGTGTGTGTATAATACATATTATATTTCCCCAAGAACCACCATGAGCCAGCCACTTCACTTCACCGCTTCCCAGGCCCCGGTTTTTGATCCCAACTCCCCACCCAGCTCCCCCGCCTTGCAAAAGGCCAGGATCCGCGGCCAGGACCTGCCGAGCCGAGAGTCGCGCACGCGCCCCCCATGGAATCGATGCCAGGTTTGTGGTCCACGTCCCCACCCGAGACCTGGCTGTGGCTGCAAAAAACCGGAAACCCGAAATGAAAGCCTGGGAAGTGGAAAGAAAGGCCACCTGCGGTTTGCCCCTCCTGTTGAATTTTGAGCCACACCCACCTGGGAAAGAATGCCCGTCCTCAATGTACAATGCTCCCATTCTGCTTGATGGTCAACCCACGGACCAGGTTTGTGGTCAAGGCTCATACACGTCCACAGCAAAAGGCCCTTGAGAAGGTTTCATGAGAAACCTGAAACCCGGGCCTCGAAAAAATGGGGTCCCCTCTGGCGGTTTTAAAGGACATCCGTCAAAACACCGAGTTTGCCATGTTCCGCACGTCTGTTTTTGTTGTTGTTGTTGTTTGATTCTTTTTACATGTGCGCTCATGATTGGTCCGCTTGTGGCGCTTGTCCGTGGTGTCAGTGGCCATTGCCAAAACTCATGATGTCTGCTGACTCTTGACGCAGGGGCAAAGTTATAAGGCGCGACTCCGTGGCAACTTGGCAGGTTTATGGGTTGCAGACAGGGCAATGCAGCCTGGTCTTCGACATCCAAAAACTTAGTCGAGATTGGTCACGCAATGCCGGGGCCAAGCATGCTTGAATACCTCAGTGACATTTGCCCGGAACCTGACACAAAACGACTAGGCTTCAGTGCGACCAAAGCCTCGCATCCACAGAAAACTCACACCTCTGCTCGACAACTCAGCTTCAGGTATGTCAGGTGGACCTTGAAGCATTAAACGCATGAAGTGCAACGCCGGGCTAACCCACTGCTCTCGGTTGTCCTCTTGGGTCCAAAACATATACACCGCTGCCCAAGGCTTTGTGCAACACCGGCACACACGACTCACACCACCAACACCTCTTTGAATCGAACGGCTCTTGCCATCCCAAGATCCCACCACCAATGCGGTGGTGTCTGAGAAGGATACAGTATTTGGTTCTGGTGACATTTCAATCTAGAAGCCTTAGCAGAAAATGCCAAAAAACAGCACATGAAAACCGGTTTCATATATGGTGTCCATGCATCACCCAAACTGCCATAGAGCACCAAACAATGTAAGATGTTCCTTCAAGCAGGTAGTGGGAAATTTAAGGCTCGGTCCCTCTGACTTTGATGGAAACATTGATCCTTGACATGCCTGGCCCACAAATGTTGGTCGTTTTGAGGATATTCATCGCTCTTGTAAAACCATCCCACCCCTTTGGCAGGCCAACAACTCAAGTTGAACAGGCCAACATGAAAGCAACTCAAGTTGAACATGCCAAAGTGAAACTAGGTCCTCCGGTAGAGAGGATAGACTAAGTTGGTACCTTTTTTTTTCCTAGATGACATCAAAGTCACCCAAGGTTAAAGGCAAACCGCCAACCACTTTCTGACTTTGACCCACAGATATTCACTGGCCTCATTATTTATCATGATCAAAGTCACCCCTTAACTGGTGGGTGAAAGGGAGACAACCACATTTGCTGACTTTGATCATTTTCAGAAACGGCAAAAAAATGACCCCAGTTCTGAAAGCAACCCAGATTTGCAGCGCCCCATTCTCGACACAAATTCTCGCCGCTGCGTGCTACGCGCCAGCCATGCGCCTGGCCTGGCCAAGAGCTGCCACACGCTGCCGAAGCTGCTGGGAGGCCTCGACTTTGCGTTTTGCTTTTTTCGCCGGGAGGAGTCCAGGAGGGAGGCTTCGGGATGAAAGTAGCTGGCAGAACCTCACCTACACCCAAGACCTGCCGGTGCTAGCATCCATTTGCTTTTTCGCCCCCTGGGAAAAAAGAAGAAAATATGTCCAGTAGTGATCGATTCCTTTTGAAAACCAAGAGGGGAACATAACAAAATCAAATAGTCTTGAATAAATGGAAGGTAGCCAGTGGCAGCACCTCACCCCCTGCACCCGAAACCTACCGTTTTTCGGGGTATAATGTCAACCCTCTGCGAAAAATGGAGGTATATTTTGGTCCGGAGAACCTCGGTTTTCGTAATGCACAGGGCTCCTGGCGGTATTGGTGGGACGCCATCAGTATTCTCAGGACAGCCGCGTGGATTCTGTTCAGGTTTGTTCCAGGTAGGAGTGAATGCCATCGTAAAGAAAGAGACTCATGTTGACCGCAAATTAATCAACCCCAATGTATTAATAGGGGGTGTCCGATTCTGGGTTTAGAGGTTTGGAGGGGAACACCCCCCTGTTTGATAAACTGGGGTTGACGAATAGGGGGTCAACATTATGCTTATTGTTTTTTTGCGAGTCCTAAGTGGTGGGGTAGCAGAAACTCCGCCAAAGACTTAGCATTGACTTTCAGCAGCACTGAATGAGGACTGCAGTGTATTTTTTTGGTACAGGGGGAGAAGTTTCTGCGCAATACTCAAGGAAGCAATCGGGGTTTCTCCCGGCTTGAAGACAAAACCACGTCGTCGGGAACGGGATTGCGCGATTTGGCAGCACCTGGGTTTCGAGCTCCCCGACAAAAGATGTATCCAACCGCCATTGATGCGTCTGATTTCGGAAAGCCAAGTTGCAGCTCGAACAGAGGGTCTCTGAATCAAACTGGCAGTTTGCTTTCTTTGCCGGGAGATCCCAAACTGGCAAGGCGCTATCCAACAGCAAGCCAACTGGCCAGCCGAGTAAAATCCAACATCTTGGGCTTGATGAAAAGACTCCCATGTAGGGCAACCAAAGGACCATGGGTAACTTTTCCCATGGGGATTTAGTCTCATCTTTCTTGGTGGTTTCCATGGCTTCCCGAGAATCATCCCATGTCTGCCGGACCTGTTCATCAACCATGGTGACTACGAACTGCTGCAGTGCCGTCTCAAAAGACTCGGCATCCAAAGCCCCCAACACCTGTCGGGCTGCAACCGGCGGCAACCTGCAGCCAAATGCCATGTGCTGAGCTGCCAGCGTCATCAACAAGTCTTCCAGAATCTGCAGAAGCTCCTTCCGTGGAAAATTCGGCAAGCGCTGGACAGGCTGGCATCACGTTTGTCAACAAAAGCACCGGGAAGTCGAAGAACAAAAGGCATTTGTGCCTGTTGAATGGTTGGTTCTCAAGCGGCATGACAAAACACAGCGAGCAGCAGGTTTCCCGATGTCAGTTCTGATTCTGCCCAAACGTTCAATCAACCTGAGGAACCAGATTTCCTGCCAATGATTCGAGTCCGCATCCATACCTTGGAAAAAATACAAATATGGCCAGTAGTGATACCTTCCTTTTAAAACCATGAAGGGAAAATAACACATGTTCTTAAGCAAATGGAAGATACGAGTATCTTCGCATCACTGGCAGGACTTGTTTGCAATCAGAAAATCTCGGATCCCCTCGTCCCTCGCCCCCGCATCCCTCCTGCAGCTGCCTTCTGCATGTCTCCAGCGAGTCCTGAAAAACGGCGCCCGGAAACCAAAACAAAGTCCAAGTGACCCTTGCCAAGGCCAAAAGGACACCCTCGTTGTCTTCTTCTTTTTTGTGTTGTTTTTTTCTTCGGGAGGCAGGCTGCACGCTCAAAAACAAAGCGGCAACATCTGCATGACGTTCATCGACCTCTTCGTCTCCTCATCGACCTCATCGGTCACCATCTCCCCTGCAAAGTCCTGCCGTCTGACAAACAAAGTGGTCACTTTCAGCTTGCCGAGCCAGCTACAGCTGCCGGGGAAAAGGCGAGCTCGGCTTCTGTAGACAAGTCTCAAATAAACGACTCTGTGCCCACCCCCAACCTTCCCATCCAGGACGTCAGCAGAATGAATGCTCTGGGGCAAGCATCAGGTTGCGACTTGGTACACGTTGATGCATGGGCATTGTCTAGCGCGAAAACTCTGCAGCAATCTGATCTAACACCTAAGCCTCAACCATTCTGCGGATGTTGCAGCGTCACAAGCCTGCAAGTGCTGACTGATGTTCCTGGTGACGGCGACTGGCTTCACAGTGTTTAGCGATGTTGTCAATCTTTCAGATTCGGCCATTGCCCCGACACAGGGCTGAGCTCAATTTCAATCAATCAACTGAGAAAGGGTAATCCAGCTACCTCGAGCTTGCGTTTGGTGCTTCGAGACTGCTTGTCACAGCAAAGAAACCATGATTAAGGCATACCCGGCATGCCTGCCAACAAACGGGGGGTTCACGACTTCGACCAACAACAGTGAGAGCGTTGAGCCGATGCCAACTGAGTCTGATCAACCTCTCGCTGGCATTCTTCCGTGTACGCCACACTGCCATCCCCTCAAAACCTTGGACTTTCCTGCGAAGGAAGCACTCCATGAGCTTTTAAACGGGTGCCTTCTTGTAGGGGACCCCCCCAAAATGGTAGGTGTCCTTTTGGTTCCCTTTAAAACCACAAAAACAAGGGGGTACCATCTAAAACACACACACACAGACACCCACCCACTCACCCACCTATCAACACACACACACACACACTCACTCAAATCGACCATTCTGACAATACTTGGCTCGCTGGCCTGCAACAGCTTCTCCAACAGCCTCGCCCTGGGTAGCTGTTTGGAGGCATCCCACCTGCGCAAGGTGCGAACATCTGCGCCCGTTGGCAGGTGGCCAAAACGCGTGTGGTGTGTGTGTGTGTGTGTGTGTGTGTGTGTGTGTGTGTGTGTGTGTGTGTGTGTGTGTGTGTGTGTGTGTGTGTGTGTGTGTGTGTGTGTGTGTGTGTGTGTGTGTGTGTGTGTGTGTGTGTGTGTGTGTGTGTGTGTGTGTGTGTGTGTGTGTGTGTGTGTGTGTGTGTGTGTGTGTGTGTGTGTGTGTGTGTGTGTGTGTGTGTGTGTGTGTGTGTGTGTGTGTGTGTGTGTGTGTGTGTGTGTGTGTGTGTGTGTGTGTGTGTGTGTGTGTGTGTGTGTGTGTGTGTGTGTGTGTGTGTGTGTGTGTGTGTGTGTGTGTGTGTGTGTGTGTGTGTGTGTGTGTGTGTGTGTGTGTGCGTGCGTGCGTGCGTGCGTGCGTGCGTGCGTGCGTGCGTGCGTGCGTGCGTGCGTGCGTGCGTGCGTGCGTGCGTGCGTGCGTGCGTGCGTGCGTGTGGGTGGGTGGGTGGGTGGGTGGGTGGGTGTGTGGGAGGGTGGGTGGATGGGTGGGTGGGTGTGTGTGTGTGTGTGTCGGTGACCCCCAACACGGCAGGGGCGTTCCTTTGGCTTCCCCTTAGAAACCAAAAGAGGGGTACCCTCAACAAGAAGACAAACCCATGTGCTTTGTGCTGTGCCGTGCTATGTTGCGGGGTGTATGTGTCTTTTGATGCTCAACAAAGGGCCGATCAATACTTATCTCACACAGTGGCCTCAAGTTCATGGTTTTCCGCGAAAGTGGGTGCCATTCCATTCTGTATGCAAAGTGGTCAAACCTGCCTTATATCAAAAGCTGGGAAAACTATGAAGACAGAGATATATCTGATAGCCACATCTTGCCCCCCGAGTGTGCGCATTTGGTACTTCCAACTCAAAAGAAAATCCCTGGAGTCTCGTGGTGCTTGACTGACAGTCTAAAGTATTGGTCGTCAATCTGCGGCGAAACGCTCTGTATTGCTTGTGTCGATCAAACATGCAACTGGTTCTACTAGCAGCGTTAACAAAGACACGGAGATCATGACTACTTGCCACTTGCAAACCACCAGCCAGCTGCGCGAACAATCTTAAACATCGATACTGTCTATAGGCGAGCCTGCCCTTCGCAAGGCAAACTGCCACTACAAAATGACCTCAACCTTGACTGCAACCATGAGAAATCCCCTCCCTTCCACTAACATGGATTCTTGCCGAGGGGTCCTGGATGACTCTTGTTTTTGGACAGGGACCCTCTGGTGGTTCCATGTTAGTGGACAGGAGGGTGTGTCACAATCCAGCAAGACCCTCCCAACTAGCTCATTGCTCCCTCTGCCCCGCATTCATGCGCCAAAGGTCCGCTGCGCAGCCTGCTCAGCCGAGAAAGAAGATAAAGCCTGGCGCTTGCAAGCTCGCTTCCACGCGGGTGGTGCGGTGGCTGCTTTGAGGCGAATGCACCCATCAGGGCGTTTCTGGCACCTAACTAAGATCACACGCAGGGCCTAATACGGCTTTGCAGAAGGGCTTTGACATTCCCTCAGAATGGGATAAATAAACTCCTCCATTCTCTTTCTGGGTCCTGGTTCAAGCGGGGAAGGTGGTCGTTTTTGAACGCGTGTTTTGGCTCGTTTTTGAACGCGTGTTTTGGCTCGTTTTTGAACGCGGTTTTGCTCAAGTGTATGTGATTTACAGCAGCACGGCCATTTTCCAAGTGTCCATGCACACCACGACGAGGCGCACGAACACGCACCACGATGCACGTGTAGCACATGGATGGCGCCGTGCTTTTGGGAGACAATCGTCAACTGTAGACCCGGGAACACAAAGCACAAGGAACGCAAAGCGACATCATCATCATCATCATCATCATCATCATCATCATCATCATCATCATCATCATCACTATCATCATCATCATCATCATCATCATCATCATCATCGTCGTCAACATCATCATCATCATCATCATCATCATCATCATCATCATCACCATCATCATTACCATCATCATCAACATCGTCATCATCACTACCAACAACATCACCATCATCAACATCAACACCAACATCACCATCACCATCATCAACATCACCACCAACATCTACATCATCATCATCAACAACACCGTCAACATCACCATCATCACCATCGTCATCATCATCACCATCATCATCACCATTATCATCATCATCATCATCATCATCAACATCACCATCGTCAAAATGATCATCAACATCGTCAACATGAACATCATCACCATCATCATCATCATTAACAACATCATCACCATTATCAACATCAACGTCGACATCACCATCATCATCGACATCATCAAAGTCATCGCCATCGACATCCTCATCGGCAACATCAATATCATCATCATTAACATCATCACCATCATCATCAACATAATCACCGTCATCATCATCATCATCATCATCAACATCATCATCATCAACAACATGGTCAACATAATCATCATCATCATTATGACCATCATCATCAACATCGTCATCATCGCTACCAACAACACCGCCGTCACCACCAGCGCGCAGTCGCACGGTCACGCAGTAAGAGGCGAAGGTAACTGCCCCACCCCATCCCCCCCCCCCCCCCAAGACGCAGTCGCACGGTCACGCAGCAAGAAGCGAACGTAACTGCCCCACCCCACCCCTCCCCCCCAGCCCCAATACGCAGTTGCGCCGCCACGCAGTAAGCGGCGATCGCAATTCCAGGAGGCTCCGATTCGCAAGTTACTTAGGCCGTATGAGTTAAGGAGGTTTTTTGTGTCGCGAGGACAAGATAACTCAGAGCATTGACATTTCACGAGTTTTCACGGCTTTTTCACGGAGTAGTAGCGGCCTTTCAGTTTCCCGCGAGAGTTATTACGGCCGTTAGGCCGAGCTTTCACGGCTTTACGGGGGCCAACCAGCGCAAGTCGCCGAGGACATCTTTGCTCAAAAAGCCAAGGTAACTTGGGACTGGGAGCCTCCTGGTTGCCCCCCCCAGGGCGCAGTTGCACGGGCACGGGGTAAGAGGCGAACGCAACTGCCCCACCCCCCCCCCCCCCCCCCACCCCACGGGCGCCGCAGGATAGCCCCCCCATGTGTTCGAAAATGACCCACTCTGTGTTCGAAAATGATCCAGGACATCGGTGTTCGAAAATGATCCAAAATCGGTGTTCGAAAATGATCCCCCTCCCGTTCAAGCGCACCGAAGGTCTGTTTAGGATGAGAGAATGTTAATAAATGTCTTTCTCACGGAAATCATTTGATCCAATTTGCTCGCAGCACAGTACGTCACGGAGCCCCGTCTTCCTTCACCCCCGGTGCATTTATCTGGGGGTGTTCCCCTCCAGCGGAATCTGATTCCCCCACAGTTCACGTCATCACCCCTTCCTCTTCAAATTCTCCAAAGAGAATTTGAATTCATTTTTTCCTCGTGCTCCTTTAAGCTTCCCTACGTAGATACCAACTTTCCGGCGCGGGAATGAGAGGCTCGGCATGCCATTCCCAACTCGTGGCTTCCGTTTCAGCGGGCCGCGGGCCGCGGATTTTTCATTCCCTCCCTTCCCTGGCCGCGAATTTCATCCGACTGGTGGATTCAACTAGGGGGCCCAAGGGGAACTCATTCCCAAGCCTCCCTCACTGCAAGCTGAAGGCTCAAACCATTGGGCCAGGCTTCAAAACCGTGGTGGTTGATCCCAGTTGATGAATACACCCCTGTTTAGTCTCCTGGGGGTGTTCCTAGTTTTAGTGGGGATTTCTCGCTTTTGAAGGGGAACACCCCCATACCTGGGCCCCCTGACCCTGGGCTTCCCCGATTTCCAGTCTTCCCCTCCAAAATTTCAAGTAGCACCAAAGGAGCTCCACCTGTCCGTGTTTGCCTTGAGAACAGGGGCATGCGCTCTTCCGGGATCTTGCGACTTTTTTCTGCCTTGCGGGCCCCGGCCTGTTCCGCCGGGACCTCTTGTCCGTCACCCACAAAGGTTGTGGGTAACCCCGGCACCAGCACACCACCCAGGTTTTTGGTCCGGGGGTCCGTCTCCACCACCCACTTTGTGGGCTTATGAAAAAAAGCACACCACCCCACTTTGTGGGCCTATGGAAAAAATCCGGGGTCGACCTTTCGCGCGGGGGCCACTGACCGTTTGGGCCATGGCCACTTGGACCCGTCGCTCCGGCCTCGCCATGGTGAAGGCCTCCTCGGCGCTGCGGCCGTAGGCCGCCACCTCCGAGACACGCCACGCGTCGTTTTGCGCCCGCCCGGGCGAGTGGGCGAGTGGGCGGCCAGGACATCCGAACAGGTGGGCGAGGCAAGGCAAAGGGCAGGTAAAAGGAAGGCCTGGGGCGAAAAGGCAAGCCAAGCAATCTGATGCAAAGCAACAAGATAAGCAGAGTAAAGCAAAGCGAACAGATGCTCGACCAATGCCAAACACACTTTCCAGTTTGTAAGCAAAGCCAGAAGCAAAGCAATGCGTCATGATCTGATTCTCCTTGGGGACAACTCAAGTCTCCTCTCCAAAAATCCCAAAATGTTGCAAGAAGGAGCCTGCGGCGCCGAACCAAGCTGCTGCGCCTCAACCGGCTCAGGAGACAGAGAGGGCGTGGCCTGCGAAGCGATGGCATTCGCAATCGCTCGGATGCATTCGATTCGGCCGATTTTCGAATGCATCAGAGATCGACATGGACCTTGCCATTGGCTAGAAAAAACCCGTGGAGTACCTTGTCTGAGTGAACTCTATAGCACAATTTGGATAATTACTTTGTCTGAGAATTCAATAGCAAAGGCCAAACCGAAGGCAGCCACTGTGGATGTGGGGTTCCTCGCAGTGAAGATGCTTCACGAGAGCGCCGAAAGAGCCTCATTGTCCTCCGCGGCCTCGGCCTGCGCGCTCATGCGCTCGTGCGCTGATGTGCTTGTAGTGGAAGGCAGCAATATTTATTTTGTTTGCTCCCCCCAACGCGCCACAAGGCGAAACAAAAACATTGACTTCAGACAACAGCGTGCGGACCGTCATGAAGGGATAGCAAGGCACGTTTCCCTTGCTGGCAATACTTGGAGCATCCCTATGGTGGATTTCAAGATGGCCAAGCTTAGCAGCCAGGCCTGGACGGTCAGGCGGCATCGCCAAAGGCTTGCAGCATCCTGAAATCAAGCCCCTTGACATTCGGACATCTGGGAGCTTCGGTGGACCTTGAATCACGTGGTGGCCTTTGGAACTAGTTGTCTGGCAACATGTTGAAACTGCATCCTCTTCGCTTGGTTCACGTTGGAAGGGGAGCAACAAAAATAAATTTCAGCTGTTAAGTGGTTGGATTTCCCACTAAACCACAATAAGCAAAGTGCAAAATGTTTCCCAACAACAACCATGTTCGGTGCAAGTCATCGGCCTTTTTGGGTCTGGCCTGGTGTTCATGTTTTATTGCTGCGGCACCGGTGACACTCTCATTTCTGACCATGCGAGGTTCTGGCGGTTCTGCGCCCCTGCCCAGCCTGCACGGGAAGCTGAGCGATAGCTGTGGACACCTCGCAGATGGGCGGAGTCATTTGATTTTCGGGCAGGTGGATCTCTGGATAAGAATGCTGAGTGCACAAATTGCACAAGCCAAAAGCAGCATCCCGGCGTTCATGCTAATTCTGGCGGTCAGCGGCTTTTCAAGCAAACCATCCAATGGCATGGCATCGCATCCCTCGTACCCCAATCAAGTACGGTTCCCTACTGTAGATGGACAAAATCCTGCACCACTTGGAAATCATGACATGTCATGACCATGGCTTCTTGGTATTTCCGTTGGGCAATCATCAGAAACCAGGGTTTGCTCAGGTAGATCCGCGAGCGGATTTCGCCACCATCCACAGTACTAGGGGATACACCTGCATTGGCGAGCTCACAAACCGGCCGCAGGAGTTCGTCCATCCAGGATTCCCAACCCCCGACTAGCTCCCAAGCAACCTATACCTATAAACTCCAAAAGGCGAGAAATTCAGCCTGAGACTCGAAAAGGCGCCTTTTGCCGTCCAGCGGCGGAACTCGATGGGGAGCTGGTTGTGGCGGCGTTTTTCAATTTGCGACGGCGTTTTGCGGTTTGTGGGCATTTTGCCTGACGTGGGCCGCTTTGCAAGATCTGCGCACCTGACCGCGACTATGCAACTTTGTCTGCAGGTTTTGTGCTAGGCTTTCTGGGTTGGTGAAACTCGGTGCGACCTGTTGGAATACCCATCGAGCTTTACCGCCAAATGTGTTGACTTGCACCGGCGGAAACCTACGTCCCGACGGCGGAAACGCGCGTCCCGACGGCGGAAACGCGCGTCCCAACGGCGGAAACGCGCGCCCCAACGGCGGAACTCGAGATCGCAAACGCTTTCTTGCGGAGTGATCCAGGTGTCACAGATCGACCAAAGCCGCCTTGCAAGGGGGCGAGAGTCAGTTTTGTGTTGTGTTCAGCGCTTCATTTTGCTACCTTCTGAGACTGCTTTGCGCCGAGGCCCTGAGCTGATTTGGATCAGCCAGGGGCCAACGGCGTTTCTTGCAAACTGCCGGCGTTTCTGGAATTCAACGGCGTTTTTTTGCTGCGGCGGCAGAAGTTCCCGTGCAAAATCACAACGGCGTTTATTTTCGCCCGACGGAGTTCTCAGGTATGGCCGTGGGTCAGCATCGGATCCCATTTTGGTTGGTAGGTGAATGCACCACCCATTTTTGGACCTATTTTCGTGGTTGGATTGGGATGTTCACTGGGGGTACGGAATTTTGGGTTTTGACCCACGGCCATTTGGCCGTGAGTCAAAACCCAGGAAACCCCTGGTGAACATCAAAATAGGTGGCACATGGGAGTTCATCCGCCCCACAATGGAGGCATAGGTTTTGACCCATAGCCATATCTACTAAGAAACCCTGGTTTCTGATGATTCCCCTGCACATACCCACAAACAATGGTTCCAATGCATGTTTCTCAGTGCGAGATATTTTCGGATTTTGCCACCCTCCACAGCAGCTTTTCCGGGCTCCCCCAAAAAACGCCGTACACCAAAGAAAAACCTGCCCTCCAGGCTGGCTGCCGGGCTGCCGATCCTCGCCTGGAGGTCGCGGAGGACCAGCTCGAACTCCTCCGCCAGGATGTCGATGTCCTGCCGAACGGGCCGGGCCGGGCCGGTGGCGGCGAATCGGCGAATGGGCGAATGGCCTCAGTTCCTCGGTTTGGACCCAAAGAGTAACTAGCTCCTCCAGATTTGAGAGGATAGAATAAGTTGGTACCAGGGTACCCGAGGTTCTTCGTTTTTTCTGGAGTCTATTTTAGTAGGGGAACCCTCCCCCCCCAACAAAAAGAATCGGGAAAAGGGCACCTAGCTGGGGGATCTAAGTCACCAAACCGTTTTACTTACATCTACAATGGCAACCAAACCCGAGGTGACTAAAGTTTGAGTCCCGGAGCTCAGGGAGTGAGTGACAGATGCACCAGGCATACCATGTCTGCTCGAGGTGTCCTTGTCAAGACCAAGCTAGGACAAGTGCAGAGGCATCAAAAGCAAATGGAAGCAGAAAACAAAATATTTTGGGGAAGGGGGGGGGGGTTAAAAAAGATAGAGCCACATACTTTCTTTGTGGCACTTCTGCCAATGGGACGAGACGAAGTCTGGCCCAACTACGCGACAGCGACTTTGCGTGGGCAAGTTGTGCTTGGCGAGCGGCGTGTATGTTGTTTGAAGCAAGGTGCAAATTCATATGTCCTAGCAAACATTAGCACATCCACAATATGTCCAAGCGATCTATGGGCAGTCCTGCCCTTGCGGGATCCTCACACACAAGCAACGCCGGCTACCACCCTCGGTGGATAACAACAGGCTTTGGACGCAGAAGGCCCCACAAAGTGTAGTAGAAGATTGATTCTTGAGATACCTGTCAGTAGCGGGACTGCCTGTTTGCGAAGTCTCGCCACAATCACCATTTCAATCACCCGCAACATGCGAGCTGGAAAACACACTGCCTTCAAACTGCATAGAGAGCACTGGCACTAAGGACGGTGGACAATTCTGCCCCTGCGAATGAAGCCTTGAAGCATCTCTGCCCCATTCAAATTTTGACCAGCACAACCCGGGGCCGCACCCACAGAAACCAACATAAGAACAGCCCTCCGTTCGAGCCAAGTGAATCATGCACTTTTGGCCGAAGCACATACACGACAAGCTATGTCTAGCTTGTTGCAATGGTATGTGATTGTTGTTGTTGTTTTTTTTGCCAACAAAAATCTCGCGCCCGCGCTACGTGAATTCCTTAAAGCAGCATGTCAGGCATGCAGCGTATCGAAGTCAGCCATGTCTCAGTTGCGACCGAGATGGCTAGTGGCGGAGCCAAGGCACCGCGGGAAATATCACAAGCCGAAAACAAAAGCAGACACAGCGACAACCAAAACTAAAAATGAAACAATAAGACAAGCATATCCTCGCAAACAACCGCTAACCAGCAAACCAGCATCGGGGAGCAATGAAAGTACAAAATCAAGACAACCATTAAAAAAGAAGATCGAGATCAAAACTAAGCACCCATACAGAAGAGCCAACAGGGGCCAGCGGCCGGATCTCGACGTTCGCTCGCTTGCCTCCGGGCTAAGACTGCCGAAGTGTTCGAGATCCGCCTCGGGCAATTTATCTGGGGATGCTGAGAAGACATGGACGTGGCTCGAAAATTGGTTACCCAAATGGCGTTAAAAGCCGAATTGGCGGGTATGGTATGTGGCTGTGGCACCTTGGCAAAATGGAAGCAAAAAACTAAAAACCTGCGGTTTGCCCCAGCTCCTTCATTTTTGAGCCACACCCACCATGAGAAAAGCAAGTGATCATCTCAGGTGCCCAAAGCACCTGGAAATGGAAGGTTGACCTGTTCAAACCTTGCCTGCAAATTTTTACCACATCAGGACAAGGTCAAAAGGTCGGCTTGGAACAACTGGGTTATCAGAATAGACTAGCTGTAGTCCAACTCCTTTCGCCAGCAGGCGCAGCCATTTTTCAGGACATAGGATAGGTCGGTCATATTTAGCTGTCAGTCACATGGGTATGGGTCAAACTTAAGCCACCAGAAAACCGCGGGTCTTGGTCCATGTGTCCACTTACAAGGGTTCCATTGGAGGTACCTATTTTTGACCAGCCACATCTCTTTCTCCAAGTCAATATGGCCATGGTTCAAAACCGTTTTGGGATCCCGTTTTGGGATAGGTGCACCACCCATTTTTAGTCTATTGTAGTGGGGATTGGGATGTTCACTGGGGTACGATTTGGGGTTTGACCCATGGCCATATTTCTTCCACAAGCTTCAAAGTTATCTCCTAAAACCCATACGCCTGGCAACCCAACCACTACCACTTTTCTGTAGAAGAATGGGGCCACAAATGAAATGGGGAGGGTCCAATTCTTCAACAGCCGAGGTTTCCTTCACTGTAACTCCCCGGCTTCTAGCTCAACCAGTGCCTTTCACAAGTACGTATGTCTGCAGCGCAGCAGCATCAATCCACCTCTTTAGAGACTCCAGGGTGTTCCAAATCGTGCTCAAGGGCCGTCGTTTTCAGGGGACCTCCAAATGGCTTCGGTTGTCCTTTTAGCTTCCCTTTGGCACCAATCCCCAACAAAAATCGGTACCGACTCCACAAAAACACAAGCCACCCACAAGCTTTACCGCCCCCCCTTCCCCCCCCCTCCCCCTCCCCTTCCCCCAAAAAATAGTAAAAGGAGAATTCAAGGAATTCTACTTTTACTATTTTTTCTCCATCAGCAACACAACAAACAGAAAACACAATCCAGAACAACAAGCAAACAAAATAAATAATCACAACCAGCAACAAAAATATTTAATCACAGCATACAACATTAAATAATTCAAACAAGCATACCAACAAAACAGCAAAAATAAAAACCATCAAAGAACACAAACTCAAACACACACATCAACAAAAAACAAAGCAACATACCAACAAAAAAATATCAGAAGAGTATCAAACAAAATAAAAACAAACAGTCAAAGCACGAAAAAATCAAAAGAGCATGCCAAGTTCAAACAACGCACTTTGAAAGAGATAGCCAAATCAAGAAAAATTAAAATATTTCAATCTTTACAAACCATAAGTTCAATATAATTATAACATATAAGATTTTACATGTTATTATTATATTATGATTATAAGTTTAGATTTGTTTTAAGTGTTCCAGCTCATAGTATTAATGCCTACTTCATTCCACCACCGTTCTATTTTGGTTGACCATCCTAATATAGTTTCTTTGTCAATATGTTTAATTTTCTTTTTATTTGTTTGATATTTGTCTCTAATAATTGATTGAAGAATTAAAACGTTTGCTTTCATAAAAATAAATTTCATTTGCTCAGAGTTGTTAGGACCAGTTATTTCTATTTTGTTTCGTTCTATTCCATATTCTATAACCTTACTTTCATCATTGAGTTCATCATACATGTTGTTTAGAATTTCGCGATGATATAGTCTCTTCATCAGTTCAACCGGTATTCCTGTTTGTTTCATTTGTTCAATTACTTTGGTCATTTCTTCTGCTGATGGATAAGGATTTATACGGATAAACCTTTTTACTTCTTCACTCTCTGTTTTCCTTTGTTCTATTAATTTATTTTTTTTATCTTCGGTTAAAACATAGACGCCTTCCATTCTTACTATAATATATCAAGTCTTTATTCCTTTAAGTCGTTTTCAAAGAATTTATTTTATAATGGCCATAAGCAAGTGAGTTTATACTATCTAACCAATATTTTTTTGTTTTCATAACTACTAAGAGCAATTTTTTTAGTTGTTATACTAAAAATTCTGTGGTTTTTACTTCTAATACTATTAAATGACTTATGTATAACCTCATTAGTTTTTAAAACCGTCTCAAACTCTTCATATTTCATTTGACGTCTTACTGTGCCTTTTGCTATTCCCTTACATTTCTTATATTTTTTATCATCACCATAAACTGAGTAAGCATAGCATTTAGGACGAAGAGCTATAAACCCTGTTATTATTTTGCTTTTTAATTCATCCTTAAATTTACCTAATACTTTCTTGTTATTCTCATCATAACATTTATGTTCCTTAGGATAATCTGAAAAATATATTTCTTTTTTAATTGTATTCAGGTCTTCATAAATGTCATTGGTTTTAGTATGAAATACAAAACTATCAGTATCAGTATATACCATTTTAATATTATCTCCATATTTAGGCTTCATAACGTCATAATAAAATTTATACATGTGTTGCTTACTCAAATCTAAAATACTCATCCCAATAAATATAGGTTTGTCTAGTTTCAACTTTGTTTTTTGCTTTTCAACTCCAACCAAATTTTCATTAATGATATGACTATGTTTGAAGTTAGGATTACTTACACACTTCATATATCTAGTTTCATCACTCACAACCTCAAAGTCTAAATGTTTTCCTTATCCTCCATTGTTTTTCCAAATATGGCATTGTTCATCAATTTGTAAACATCTTTCTCAAAATCATTTCTAGCATTCTTCCTCTTCTCAGTGTTAAACTCAATGTAAGGTTTTAAAACTTCTTTTTGTTCAAATTTAATTGCTCTATGAATTTTCTTAAGTTTTAACCCTTGCTTCAAATAAAATTGTAAGGTTCTTATATGGATTACATATTTTTCTTTATCATTTAAATTCAATATTAATTTATTTGTTTTCTCATCCGTAGGTTTTTTATGATTTAAAAATTCATAAATTTCAATTTGTTTATCTGACAGCATGTCGGCTTTAACATTCATAACCTCAGGTGCCATTGGATAGTCATTGTGTAAATCGTGTAATTCTTTAGGATATTCTAAATCCACTTCTAGAATATATCCAATATTATTATTCTTATAATTAATAATGTCTTCTTCTTTTAATGTATCATCCCATTTTAGATTTTTATATGGCAGTTTTTGTATCATGCTTAACCCGTACAAATTATTAGCATCAAAATAGTTAATATAACTACTTTCTTTATTTTTATCATATTCTTCTCCCATGTATTTATTATTTGCTTCAACTTTTTTAGTAGAAACCATACACATCCCGCCTCTAAGTCCCGCTTCTATCATTTCATACATTTCTTGGTCATATATTAAATCAATCTCTACACCAGTCATTTTAAGCATAGCATCAAAAGCAAAGTTAGGCAATGTATAATAATAAGCAGGGTCCAATCCATAATTTTCATACATACATCTCTAAAGTTTTCGAAAATGTCAGTCAATAATAATACATCAGTTTTCAAATATAAATCATGGTATTCACCCATATTCTTAATGTCAAAATGCTTCCATATAATTTTTGCCCTTTCATAGTCGTTAACACTTATACCTTCTTCACTCAACTGACTATAAAAATCATCCTTACTCGGTAATTGCTCATCATCAAATTTATCAAATGAATTCATGTAGTCATAAGGATAAACACCTTTATCAGTTAATAAATCTAGACATTTCTCACTCTTAATCAAATCATTTTTACTACTAAACCTAAAATTATCTTTCCAGTCTTCACGCAATAACCATTTACTTTTATCTTCTTCATCTGTATTATCATACTTACTCATTGAAACTAACTTATCTAATGAAGCAGTTAAAAACCCAAAAGTGTCTTTAACACTCAAACTTTCAAAACTGATATTAATAAATTTTTCACTGTTCTGAGCGATGACACCTATTTTACTGTTGTTACTTAATTTATCAGCATTTTGAATAATTAAATGACCGTCATAATTTTTCATGTTATGAAAGAATACTGGAATTTTAAAATATCTATTACAAAAATTAAGATTGCAAACATTATGAGCACAACCTCTATACTTACCTGTAAAATGACAATGGTCTCTAACTTTTCTATATTTCTCTGCTTCCTTGGCATTCTTATAGTTCATTCTAAACTTATCCCCACAAATAAAGCAGTTTTTAGCATTTTTAAAATCTTCTTTGTCTTCATCAGTCGCGTAGTCACGCGAGGCTCTGCCGAGCGTCATGTCTATTTTTTCGTTTTCTCCCATCTTCTCCTTTACTTCTGCCCTAATCTCATTAAGTTTTTGACAAAACACATCAACAGCATCTTTACCACGATACATAAATTCATAATTTGTATTATCAACAGCATTAACCATATTAAGCATAAAACCACATGGTTTATGCTCTTGATAAGAAAAAGTGTTTTTATCTTCATCTTCATCAGGTTTTTTCAGTTCCTCTGTCAAACATTCAAAATCAGCATATACAACAAAAGGACACCTTAACTTTTTGAAGTGATGCTTAAAACTAACTTTCTCATAAGGCTTAGGCATTACTATTTGTTGTCCATCAACTTCCATGCATCCACTATCATAATGTTTATTTAATAATTCTTCATTTCTAAATCCATGATTACAATATTTACAAAAATAGGACTTACCATTATGATTACTTTTTTGATTATTAATAAGTCTGCTCAAACTTTTTATATACACATAATGACTGCAATCCTCATCATCAACTCTTAATAAATCAAATGAAAAGAAGCATCTTTATTTTTCAATTTTCTACTAATAACAATTTGTTCATTATCATCAATTTCATAAACATTAATGGATATTGATTTATTATTTTCTTCAAATATATCTATATCATTATTATTAGCAGGAAAACTCACACCATCAAAAATCAAATCACTTGCTATCTTCTTGTAATGAAACATCTTTTCAGGGTGTGCTTTATCACAAATTTTACAATATCCACACTCAATAGAATATTTAAAACACTTGTCATCTTGATTTTTAATATTGATACATGCCTTTTTCTTTTTAATCCATTCTGGAAGTTCAATATATTTACCAGCTCTAGTCGGATTATATTTATTATACATGATATGAATATTATTAATATTGCTAATTATTAATCCTGACTGATACAAAGCCATATCTAAAATTCTTGTTTCAACATCAGGTCTCATTCTTTTCAAAGCATTCCTTAAATCCTCTTCATTTACAATAGTGTACGACCTTGTCCTAACTGTTACGTTTCTCTCCTCATCAAATAAGTTCATAACTTTCATATTTATTGTAGCATTCAGTTTCATTCCTCTATTCTCTGTCAAGTATTCATTAAGTTTGTCAAATTGATAATTAAAATAAGTCAATCCGTTCAACTCTTTTAAATGAATGTTTGAAATTGTGTAGGCGTTAGCATATGCTCTAAAGGCGCTTCTTTCTTCTGTTATTACTGCTTTTTTCTTAATAGCATGTTTTAAAACCGTTCTTGCTCCTACTCTTTCTCTGATTTGATTTGCTTTGTAGTCATTAGTTTTCTTTACTGCTTCAAGTCTATTACTCAATCTATTGCTTATTGGTTTTTCTGGATTATATCTATACTGGTTGTTTCCTATAATTATGGTTTTAAGTTTTTTACCTTTATTATTTACTTTGTATTCTCCTAAATTTTCTTTAAGAAGATACTTAACTATTTTAGTGTTTTCATCTGGCGGTAAATCTCTATTCATATTATTAACTATATAATTTAATTATGGTTTTCTCTTTAAGTCTTTTTAAAGTCATAAAAATTCTAAGAACTAAACAACTATATCAAAGTAGTATAAATTATTATTTTTAATTTTCAATTAACAATAATTCATGACGCAAATAATGTCTCTTCAAACCTTCTAATACATAGTAAGTTTGAAGTGTCATATCTTTTTCTATCCTTTCTATTTTGTATTTCCTTTCTGTCCACTTTGGGTTGGTCTCTTTCCTCGATGTATAATTACCTTTTCCTTTTTGGTATATTTTCACTGTGTCTGAAACAGATAATTTAGGATATTTTCTCATATGCTTTTGCTTCAGTGTAAGGTTTGCTTTTACATTTGCTCTGTTGTCATCATCATGCGCTTCATTTGGTTTCATTCCAGTTGATGAGTGAATAGCGCTATTATATTTCTTTAATGTAGGTTTCAACATATCAGTCCATCTACCTTTAGTAAAGTGTATTCTGTCTCCTATTCCTTTTTTCATCGTTCTAATAAATCTCTCCACAATATTGGCATGTGTTAGCGTTGTTTTATGTATTATACCTAAATCATCTAAATATTTCTTTACTTCTGCTTTAAATGCTCCGTCATCATCAGAAAAGATTTCCACAGGCTCGCCCATAACTTTAAATGCTTCTTTCAAACCTTTCAAAACATTTGGACTGTCTCTTTGAAACATTGGATACACAAAACCTAATTTACTGAAAGCATCTATTACAATCAATGCATAGCGTTCTTCATCTTCTTTCTTAAATATTTTCATATCCATAATATCTATTTGAAATTCTGCTCTGGCATATGGCACTAAGAAACTGTTATAATTCTGATACGGCTTTATTTGCTTGTTAGGTTGCTTCTTCAACCACTTTGCCACTTCTTCTAATGTTACACTTGCTCCTTTCTCTTTTGCTTGATTGTATAAGCTTTGTTTAGAACCATATCCTGTCTCAAGGTCATAATACAGATTGCTCATTATCTCCTCATTACTTAGTTTACTCATATATTGAAATTGGATTATATTAATTAAAATTAAATTAATATTATCCAATTAGACTTTACTTTTAGTACTCTGGCACTTTTTACTTTTCTCATGTCTTGATTTGTTAGAACTGTTGGCCATTGATTTTCCACAAATATTACATGTATAAGGTTTATTAAGTTTTTCTTGAAAGTATTTTTTATGATAATCCTTTTGATATTGTTTCTCTTTATTTTCTTTCGTTTCTTCGCTATCAGTAGGACTTGGCAACACATCAGCATCTGAACTTTTATAATGTCTTTCAATGTCATCAGCAAAACTACTATTCATAAATAACATATTCATAAAGTCATTATAATCATCTTCATCATGTATTCCTCCTAACAATCTATCGCTTCCATCATCTGAGTGTCTGCTATAGAATGGCATTTAACTTATATAATAAAGTCGTTATTTCTTTAAGGCATTTTTACAAATTCTTGTATTATTTTTTCTTCTTGCCTCGGCTACTTTTTGTATTTGTGCTTTCTGGGCTTCTACTCCTGCTTCTTGTTTCCATTTGTTCCCTCGTCCATTCACTACCTCTAGCTATTTCTTGGGGTGAGTTGCTCCTGCTTCTTGTTTCTAATTGTCTTCTGTTCATTTGATTACCTCTTGCTCTTTCTTCTGGTGAGTGGCTTCTGCTTCTTGCTTCTACCTGTCGTCTTGACCAGAATGATGCCCTCGGTTGTTCTTCTTCCTGTTCCCTTGATTGTTCTGATGGTGTGGATGTCTTCTTGTCACGTTTGAATAGTTCAAATACGCTCTTGTCTTCTCCACCTAAAAATATGTTTCTTAACGATTTTATTTCTCGGCTTTCCTCTTTCTTATCTTTTTCGGTTGATGCTGATGACGATGATGATGTTAAATGAAGACTTTGTAAATCTTCCTGCTTTTCATCTTTTGGTTCATCTTTTGGTTCATCTTTGGTTCATCTTTTGGTCCTGAAGTTGCATTACTATAAATTTCATCAGTAAAATCTTTTGCTATATATCGTGTTGTTTGTGCGTCTGCCTCGTTGTTTTCATATAACTGTGATGTTGGCGCTACTTCATCAAACATATCAGGGAACAATTCGTGTTGAAGAACTTGTTCATCAGTTTGAACCCTAGCATTCAACCGTAGTCTCCTATCGTATTTTGAAAGGTCAAAATCGTCAAAATCTATATTGTTGATTGACAAGTCAATTACCTGTCTTTCGGGGATGATTTCAATTTTTAATCTGCGCGTCATCGCTTCCTTTAGCATTTCTTCAAAAGTAGGGCGTCGGCGTAATCCATAATATTTATTAGTCATATTAAATATTATATATTTTATTAAACTTCCGCTGGTATTTCTTTAACCGAACCATCCATCACGGTTGGACTATCTTCTTTTTCCTTAGGTCGTGGGTGGAAAACTGAGTAATACACTTTATCATTGTAAAACCTTACTAATTTCAATCTGTGTTCCTTCTTGATAAAATCACCATCGCTATTAATTAAAGCATTATATAACTCAGTGAATTCTTCATGAACACTGTCTTTAATCTTTCTAAATCCTTTCAGTTTGTCCATGACTGTTTTCATCTCTTCTGGTCTGCTTGCAAGATAAGCGGGTGTTAGTTCAGACGCTCTTTTCTTAAACTCGTTGTAACCATAAGCGTCTTCTGCTTTTGATTCTACTTCAACAACTGGGTCGTCTTCTCGTTCATCTTCTTCTTCGCCTTCCTCTAATGGTTCTAATTCTGGCATTTCATCAGCGGACACCATTGAATGAACTTCTACACCGGCAGGATATGAACTCTTTGATACAGCACTTGCCATTTCTTCGTGTTGTTCTCTCCAACGTCTCATTCGTTCAGCAAGTTCTTCTTTCTGTTTGTTTGTTTCCGCCAATCCTTCTTGAATGAAAGACTGGTGTTGTTTCAGTGTGTCAGCAAGTTTCAATTCATCATTAAGTTTAGCTCTTACACTACCATCGTCCGACATTGCTCCTTTCATAACTTCTCCTCTCCGGTCTAGTTCTTGTTTCTTTTGAATGTCTAAGGCGTCCTTATTATCAAACTGACTACCGTATTGGTTTAATCTGTATCTTGTCGCTTTTCTGTCTATCACATTTTCAATTGATGGACGGTTCTCATCTCCTACCAACGTTTCTTTTAACAATTCATCATAAGAAGGTCTCAAATGTAATTGTGATTTCAATGAACCTACTTTTACCGGTCCTACTGTATTCAATCTACTAATTGATTTAATCATAGTATATTAATTATTTAGAAAAATAAATTAATCAGAGATATTCTTAATCATTTCTTCTAAATGCTTCTTTCTTACAGTTAGTTGTTCCTTTGTTTGTATTCCATCTGGTGACCGTGTGTTGTCTAATATGTTTCTTATTCTGTCTAATTCCTTTCTGTAACTTTCGGTTCTGTTGCTTTCAGCTAAATCATTTCTATATTTTATTAATGCTCCCTGTGATTGTCTCGCTTCCAGTGTGTCCTTCAACTGTTTAAAATAATTCATTCTTGAAGCAACTCCCCATAAATCTGAAACATTATAATGACGTTCTACTTGTGGCGCCCTTTTAAATTCTACATTTCTATGACTTCTCGTAAGCATGAATAATATATATTATAATTAGATTATTATTTAAAACATTGATGAAGATAATTTGTTTATTTTTTCTTGTTTATCTTGTTTTTTCTTTTGTTTAAGTTCTTCATAATGTTGGCTTAATAATTCTGTTGCCGTGGGTTTCTTAATAGTTTCTTTAATCACTTCTTGCTTAATCTCATTCTTAATTTCTTCTTTTACTTCAGGTTTTATCTTTCTAATATTCTTTTGTGGATTGACTGGTAATAACTCAGTAGGTGCTCCCTTACAATTTTTGGGATGTGAGTGTCTCAAACTTTTCAATGTCATCTTTTTAGAGCATTGTTCACATTCTACTAATTCAACTTCTTTTTTAGTTCTTGGTAATGCTTTTGCTTTCGCTTTTGGTTCAGGAAACTTCTTCAGGTTTAACTTCTTCTGGCGTTGGTTCTTCATTAACTGTTTCATTTTGTTCAACGACTTCATTATTAACAGGTGCTTCTTCTGTTTTAGTTTCATTATTAACATCTACTACCTCAATACTTGACATAATATATATATATAGATTTTCCATATGGAAAATCTATATATTATTCTAAGTTTTTGACATTTGATATTACAATTTCATTATCAAATAATGTCACTTTTTACGAAAAGGAGACTAAAACTACAATTAACTCCATTCAAATTAATTTCATTCCCTGCTGAATTAGAAATCCAAAAATCCAATTGTTTAAAGGTTCTATTAGATACATCTAAATAGTCCAAAGCATTTACTCCGTCACCATCAAAAATAATTCCCGCATGTGGCGCTGTGACTGGCACTTTCTTAACAACTGTACTATCTCCCGTTCTTAAATTTACTTGATTATAATTAGACAACTGAGAAGAATGAATATAAATATTTCTAATGGGTTGAAGATTAACGAAACCAGAAACATAAGCATTACCATATTGATAAACATTCATTTGATAATTTCCTAAAACTTCATTAACAGACTTTAAATCATTAGCATCAAAACTTCCAATCCAAATATAACTTTCATATATTATCTTCATTTGTTCATCAGTTAATACTGCAAATTGTCTATCGGCATAGTTTGAAGAAATCGTGATTTTATTAGTTTTTACACTGTAAGTAACTTCATAAGTATTTGAGAAATTAACATTATCAACAATACCGTTAATTTTTGATTTTAATTCTGTTGCCAGTTCTGTGCCAGTATAAACTCCTTCTGCCAATGCAACAGCAATCCAATGAACATTTGTATTATCTTCATCTGGAACTAACGGAGAAGAATAAAAGTATAGTATATTATTTAATCCTGACTGTATTGAATACCATGAGTTAGGTAATGTTACTTCGTGAATGTAGCAATGAACCCCGTTGTCTGTTTGTAATGTTTCCGGCAATTCAACTCTAAAATTTGATGATGTGCCTCTAATCCTATGAGCGCTGTCAATATAAACTTTTTTGTACGTTAACATTTATTAACTTTAATTAGAAAAGATTTTCTAATTAAAATTAATAAATATTAACCTAGAGTTTTTAAAAAATATAACATTTGTTATATATTTTTAAAAACTGTACGTGAGCATTATTAATTAATTGAGAAATTAATTTATAACTTTAAATATATGATTAATAATAAAAAGTTAATTTATGAAATGAAGCAAGGGAAAATTAAACATTATCAACCTTATAAGAAAACAACTAAAATAACTAATGTTATGAAACAAACTGACAAAATGTTAAATAGTTATTATCCTAATTCAAATTTAACTGATGCTCAAGGATTAAGTAAAGCTTATGGTAATGGTAAAGGTTTTTATATTGATGGTGATAAAATGTATGTAAGCGGAACATTTGGAAAAGGAACGTTTGGAGGTGCTGTTAATGACATTCTGGCAGATGTAGGACTTCCCTTTAAAATGACTAAATATTCACAACGATATAAAGACACATCAACAGCATTGGATGAAAACAATGAAGTTAAACATCTTATAACACATAGTCTCGGTTCAAGTGTAGGGGCACAGATAACAAAAGATTACCCTGAAAGAGAATTAACTTTAACCACTTATGGAGCGCCGTTTATATCGCGAAGGTCTAAAATTACCGATGATTATATTAATTTTAGAAGTATCTTAGACCCTGTCAGTATTGCTGACCGTGGCGCTATAACTGTTTATACTGGTTCATTAAATCCATTTACTAACCACGATTACATAACTGGATATGGAGATACGGGTCGTGATGTTTCAAGAAGTATTTATCCGGTTCGTGAAATTATGTGAAACATAATTAAACAAAAAAAAACAGTATAATTCAGTATATACCCATAATGGACTATGACAATGGAAAAATATATTGTATTCGTAATCACATTAATGATGAAGTGTATGTCGGTTCAACGTGTCAGCCTTTGAGTAAAAGAATGGTTGAACATCGTAAATGTAGATGTTCAACGAAAAAGGAAAATAAAAAGTTGTATCAACAAATGAATGAATTAGGTGTAGAACATTTTTATATTGAGTTAATCAAAGAATGTCAATGCGAAAACAAAGAGCAATTAAGAGCAATTGAAGGTGAATATATTAGAAAACTAGGAACGCTGAATAGTAGAATTGAAGGAAGAACTGATAAACAATATTGGAATGATACAAGAGAAAGGTGGTTGGAATATGGTAAAGAATATAGAATACAGAAGAAGGAAAGTATAAGGGAGCGACAGGCGAACTACCGAGAGAATAATAGAGACAAGTTGAACGAACAAGGTAAGGAATACTATGAAAAGACCAAGCACATTACCTATATATGTGATGTATGTAATGAGGAACTATCAATAAAGCACAAAGCACGACACGAAAGAACTAAAAAACATCAAGAAGCAATGAACCGGTAAAGGAGATAATATAGTTAAATAAGTACTTAAATATATAACTATATAATATTATATATGTATAATCAGTTACATGAAAACTTGACAGAAAGTGAAACAAAATATAAACCATCAACACTTGTAGAAAGATTAAGGGATTTAAATAGAGATAATAAACGAACACATGTAAAATGTCAGTGTGGGTGTTTCATTATTCGGAGTGTCAGAGTTAGACCTGACTATATTGATTATAACTGGATTATTTCAATTTATAATATGTTCGTACCAAAATATAAAAATGGTTATGTCCTCATCAATGACAACACTAACAATTGTAATCACACTCAATCAGACCTTGATGAAATAGTAAAAAGAAAAAACGCAAAACTATTTTCATATTATTATTATGATACAACATAAGAAATATGACAATGAAACAACGGATGATATGATTAAGAATGAAAATAAAAATATAAGAAAAGTACATATGAAGAAATTAGAGAATTAGTAATGGAGAAAGAAAAAGGGAATAATCCAGTTGAAGATAAGATTAAGAAAAAGAAAATGAAAATATTTAAAAATAATAACTCTAATCAAAAGGATTACACTAAATTATTTAATTTAGTTTAGTTTAAATTATTTCTAAATTAAATTATATATAGCAATGGAAACTTTTAGTGCTGAAGATATTCTAATTGACAACCTCTCATTCAAATTAAATAAAGGTGCAAGTTATATAAATGAGCGTCGTAGCGTTTCGTTCTTCCCGTCTGGTTCAAATATCTATAAACCTTCGTCTGGAAATCGTGTATTGAAAATCGCATTAAATGCAGAAGATAATAGTTGGTTAGACCCTCAATCGGTAATGGTGTTTTTCAATGTTTCGAACAAGGAACATACAAGCAACAAACGGTTACGACCTCTATCTCCTGCTTACTGCTTTTTCAGAAAGGCAAGATTAATTGCTGGTAATCAACTTGTTGAAGACATTGACTATTACAATAGAAACCATCACATGATGAGTTGTTTGATGTCAAAAGGAGCAAGGGACAATGAAGACGCGCAAAGTTTTGGATATAGATACGATGACGATTTGGCACAACGTTTTGCTGACCCTACAACTGGCACTATTGGAAAAACTTATAATGCTCAAACAATCCCGGGCTTTACGTCTGAAATGGTTGTTGGATTTAAACCTATGCTTGGTTTATTTAACCAGTTTAAGTATATTCCATTAAAAGCGTGTCCTCTTGTTTTAGAACTTGAACTTGTCAGTAATTTCACCGATTGTATTGTTTCACCTGATGTTTCCACTGATTTCCCCGACGTTGAGAGTGCGCCTAACACACATCAAAGCACAAGCGGTGAATTCGAACTTAATAATTGCTTCCTTCAATGCGATGTAGTAAGTTTGGATAATGATTTACACAATCGTTACGTTTCACATTTACTTGATGGAAAAGAATTACCTATCACATATAATACTTACATTTGTCAGTCTAATTCAGTTGTTGGTCAAGCAACAATAAACACTACTGTTGTTCGTTCTGTGTCGAAACTCACTGCCACATTTATCACCTTCTATAAAGCAGATACCACGGGAGGAGCAAATGAAGTTCATAAGGAATACAACAGGTTTTACCATCCATCAACAAGAACAACCTTTTCTACTCATGGAAACTATAACCCTGACAATGACTTAGAATTTCAACTTCAATTAGGTTCAAAATTATTTCCTGAGTATCCTTGTAAAAGCTTAACGCAAGCTTTCTATTATTTGCGAAAGGCATTGAATTTACCTTTATTTCATCAACATCATTTATCTATTGAATTTAACCAGTATAAAACCGACAAGTTCATCTTTGCTATGAATATGGAGAAGGTTCCCGATAGTTCATATACTGGAATAAACACGAAAGCCGGGCAACAACTACTAATCCGTGTTAAACCTTCTGGAAGTATGGATGTAAGTTTTATGCCTGACACAATATATATAACGTTAGTATCAGAACAAATATTATCCATTAGAGACGCCGGAGTTCAGATTTTAGATTAAAAATAAGTAAAAAAGGTTTAAAGACATCCCGCTTTATGTTATTATATAATGGAGAACATATATGAAAATGGTAAAATATATGCTGTTAAAAATGACATCACGGATGACATATACATAGGTTCTACAATAGTTTCATTATGTAAAAGGATGGTTAAACACAGATGCGACGCGAAGATGAGACCAAATACAACATCATTAAGTAGAAAAATTAGTGAAATAGGTATAGAACATTTTTACATAGAACTCGTGGAAGATTACCCGTGTAAAAATAAAGAACATCTCAACAAAAGAGAAGGAGAGCTGATAAGAGAACTTGCAACAATCAATAAACGAGTTGAACAAAGAACGCCAACTGAAATTGCAGAACAAAGAAGAGAATACAGAGAAAAACACCACGACCACTTTTTAGAATGTAGGAGGGAATGGGCTGAAAAGAACCGTGAGAAACTGCGAGAGCAAAACAGAGCACAGAAAGCAAAAGATAAAGATAAAATCTATGAAAGAGATAAAGCCTGGAAATCAACTAAAATTGAATGTCCGTGTGGTGGTAAATATACAAATTCTCATAAAGCGGAACATCTAAAATGTAAAAAACATCAAGACTACATTAACAATAATAATTAATATAATTAATGTCTACAATTAATTATATCGATTATGCCTTCAATAAATTTAACAAACTTTGAAAATGTTGTAGCACACACAATTAGCGAAATCAATTCTACAAGCGGGGTAACAAACATTAGAAACATATATGCTAATCAATCAGATATAATTGATTTACTCAACAATAAAGCAGACCAAGTAGATACTTACACAAAAGCACAGATTGACGCTAATTTTTATGATATAACTCAATCATATAACAAAACAGAAGTTAATGTATTATCAAATAATATTAGTTCAAACACATTTTTAATAGGTAATCTGACAGTAACTTCAAATACAAATTTTAATAATATTTCATCAAATACAAATTTAATAAGTAATTTAAATTCTACTATGTCAACTAATTTTAATAACATTAGTTCTAATTCTAACTTAATTAATACAAATATTAATAATATTTCATCTAATACAAATTTAATAAATAATTTGAATTCTACTATAACAAGTAATTTTAATAGCATTAGTTCTAATACTAATTTAATAACAGGATTAAATAGTACAGTAAATTCAAATATTACTGCAATTTTAGAATTACAGAATGGTGGTTCATTTAATGAAGCAGATTATTAT
Source organism: Effrenium voratum (assembly GCA_963377175.1). Lineage (NCBI taxonomy): Eukaryota > Dinophyceae > Suessiales > Symbiodiniaceae > Effrenium > Effrenium voratum. The sequence goes on from CAUJNA010000957.1 coordinate 807,188, forward strand.
AATAAAATAACGACTAATAATTTATTATCAAAGAAGTTAAATACATCAATATTAAATAATACATTAATACATAATATAACAACTACTGCAACTTTCAAAATAGCAGAATTTGGAAATTATAATAATTTCTTTGAAATGTATAATAATTATTTTGATAGTTATGTTTATGGAAATTTAAGTGGAGCAACTATGTTTTTAAATCAAAGAGGTTTTGGAGATGTAGAAATTAATAACTCTTCAACTTTTCAAAATGATAAAATAATATTAAATCATAATACTACAATATTATCTAATTTACAAGTATCTGGTTTATTTTCGTGTTCGTCTATTTTAGATATAGCAGGTTCTGATGCTAGATATGTTTTACAGTCAGATAATTTAGCAGGATTAATAAGTGGTAATACAAATACGATAAATACAATAATTACAAATGATAGCGCACAGGATGTATCAATAAGTCAAAAATTAGACAAAGTTAATACAACTGCTCAAACAGTAAACTCTCCATTAATACTTAGTTTAACGGATAATACTAATCCAATATTTAGAATCCAGGACGCAGTTAGTAACCAACGACTGGAATTTAAAAGAGGTTGTCAGTTGGACTCTTATCAAGGACTAACAGGTGCTACTCCTTATAGATTATGGTTAGGATGGAATACAGGAGATGTTATTATTGGAAGACCTAATAATGCTTCAAGAATTACGATTAACGGTAATGTTCATACTTCATACAATTTTGCTCAAGCACACGGAACATCATATTTCGAAGGAGGTGTGTATATGAAAGGAAATTTATTTACAAATAATGATTTTTCAACAGATATTAAAACAAAAATAGATAATATCAATACTTCAATAAATGGATTAGAACCATATCTAGAATTGTATACTCCCGATGCAATTCAAGGCTTTTATATGCATCATCCTAATTTTGTTGCAGTTAGTGTTGGTGATATTACTAATGCCAGTAATCAATATATGATGTGTGATGGATTAGTTAATAAAACCATTTTTAGTAAACCTATCGATGTGCTAGGTAATATTTATACAAATGCTTCTGTTAATTGTGATAATGTTAACATTGATACTGATGGTAAATTAACAATTGATACAAATTGTGAATTATATAGATATGTTAGTGCTTTTTCATCTTTTGATATGAGGAATACTGATGTTAATTCTTCAATTAGATTTATTATTGGAGACAGTTCCGTTCAGTCCAACATAGTCGGGGCAGTTAATATTACCAGTGGATGGACTTTTAATACTGCTACTGCTGATTTTATGGGTAATTTATTTGCTGATGATGTTTATATTAAAACTAATGGAGCATTAAGAAGCAATCATTTAGCACCTAACGGAGGAACATTAATAACCGTTGATACTAACTTAGCAGTTCAAAATGCATATTTAGCAACTAATACCATTCAATCATTCGATTTAACAACGGTTTCATTTTTGAATAATGTTTCAATGACAACAGGAACAGATATTTTAATGGGAACAAGTGAAATATCAACTTATTATGATGGAACTAATTTATCCACAATTGATGTAATATTCAGAACGTCAAACACGGCGTTCAGAGTTTCAGATAGTTCAACTACACCTTCAGTTTTATTATCTATTGATAAGACATTTGGAACAACAGTAAATACTGGAAGTTTTACAAATAATGCCTCATCAACATTCAATGAAAATGTAACAGTTGCAGGAACGAAGAAATTGTTATGTAATACACTTGAACCATCAACAGGAACTAATATAGACTTAACAGCAACGACAGTAACCATTAACGGAACGTTTGTTGATTCATCTGATTCGCGGTTGAAATATGACATAGACAATGTCAAATCTAACTGTATGAATATTATTAAGAAATTTAAGCCAAAGAAGTTTAAGAGACACGATAGAAATGACGGGGGTAAAACTCATATAGGATATATCGCAGATGAAGTATTAAAAGCAATTCCTAAAGAGTTTGAAAATATTGTATGTAAAGATAAAGAGTATTTAGGATTGAATTATTTAGTTTTACCCGTGTTGGTTCATAAAGCAGTATTAGAATTAAATGATAAAATAGATAAACTTGAAAAAGAAGTTAAGGAATTGAAAAAAGAAAAATCTAAATAATAATATATAATGGGTATTGGTCAAAGCAAAAACGAAGAAAATAACAGTATGGAAGACATTAAGAATTTAAGAGTAGATGAAAAAACGAGAGCGGATACTTTAATAATAAAATCTATTCAAGAATGTGTAACGAGAATAGAAAAGTTAGAAAATCAAAAATCGGACAAACTATTATATAAATTACCTGCGTTGAATTTATGCAACGCTTCATTGATTTAAATTAATAATATTAATATGATTCATTAACATTATTAATTAAAAAATATGAATAACATTTAGTAATAAAACTTTGTCTTTCTTAATTGATGACTTTAATAGTTATTTGTTTCACTTGTAATGAAATAAAGTTAGCCACATTGTCCCTATACACTAAATTAGTTTTATAAAGGTCTTTATTAAGAAAATAATAAATATCAAATAAATTATTTGATGTTAAAGTACGATTACGAAGATGATTAAAAAAAGTAAATGAGGTAGATGTAACAAATATATCATATTCAATTAATAATTTTAATGGTTTATGTTTTTGATGTAATTTATCTAACTCACTTAAGTTAAAAATATATGATATGCCGTTTTTGATAATATTTTTCATAATGATATTATCAATTTCAAAATACTGTGAATTCTTTAATTTGTAAGACTTATACACTGGTTTAAATTTACTAATATAATTTTTAATAATATTATTATTTTTTATTTTTAATAATCTAACATCACCTAAATTATAAGATAATACAAGGTTTTTAATTTCTATTGGTAAATCATAAAATATCATAATATATTTGAATATTGATTTTATTTTAAATGCTTTTTCAAATCTAACATATTTAGTTATTTTTTAATCATCTGGCACTCTTGTTGAACCACCATCACTATAATTATCACTATCACTATCAGTATCATTTTCTATACGAATATGTTCTTCTAATTCTTTCCTCATTCTTTCTTCTTCCTTAAAAGTAATATGACAATCACTTTCAATATGGTTAGCAGCATCCTTCATTAAAAAAGTTTCACCACATTCACACTCTACTAATTGTTGTAGTCTTTGCTTTCGGTATTCCTGAATCTGTTTTGGTATATCGCTGCCGAAAAACCTTACTGGTTCTTCATATATTCTTTCTTGAAACATGTTTAACATTCTATAATATATAATAGTTTATTTTATTTTAAAAGCTTTCTCAAATCTAACATAAAACATATTATTAACATCTTTGGAATTCATATTAACATAAAAGAAGGAGTAGGGCTTATCATCTACCGCTTTATGATACATATTTAACAGTTGCTCTTTGTCAACGATGGCCGAGTTTTCCTCAATAAAACTCATTAACTCTGATATATTCTTTAATCTAAAAATGTATAATGAACTGGCATTGACACGAATTATATTGGCGATTGTTTTATATTTTTGAAGACTACATATGCAAGAGATGGCGTCATGTCTTCCGCGCGTAAATAAACCGTGTAATATTTTTGAATATCTTAAAAATTTAGGGTCATCTGAAAAATCATCAATAACAATAAGAATTGAATGTAGCTTCTTCATCTTCTGTTCTTTCATATAATGAATTATCTTTCTTTGTGTGTTAATTATTTCTTCTAGTTCTTCAGGTTGGTAGGTGTCATAATATAACTTTTCTTTTTCATCATCAACCTTCATATTATCTTTTTGATATTTCTTGACTTCAACGAAGGTAGGGTCATTATGAACCGACGGGCTAAAAATGAATATACGGGCGAAGCAGTCCCTATAAACATTTAGGATAAGGTTTTGAATTAAAACTGTTTTGCCACCCGTTGATGAAGCAACAACAATTGAGCGAAAAGGTAGTTTTGGCACATGTTCATATTTAGATTGTTTGAAATCGTAATCAGTTATATTTATTGGTTTTATTATTGGAACATCAGACATAATAAAATAATATTCAAGTTATTTAGAAAATATTTTATATTTATTATTTATATGGTCATTAACCATTGCAGTTGTGGTAAAACTTATGATGACAAATATTTATTTAAACATCTAAATTCAAAACATCATCAGAAATTTGTGGAATATAGATGGAATAAAGACGATACAATGAAAAAACTTTATAAGAAAAGAAAGACAGAAATGAAAAAATAATTTATCTTATTATTTAATATGAAAAGGAGTTATACAGATTATATTGATATAATAAATGAAGTACAACATATAGAAGATGTTGTTATAACTGATAATAGATTTAAGAAAGTATGCTATTTTGTTTTAGAATTAATTAAGTGTGTGATACAATATATTAAAAATATAAATATTAATATAGATGGGGAGAAAGAAAAAGAATAAGACAGAATCAGTTGTTTCTTCAACTGATGAAGAAAAAGAAGAAGTTGTTAAAGAAACATCAGTTATTGAGTTTGCTTGTCCAATGTGTAAAAAAATCTTAGAAATGAAAAATGAACTAGAAATACAAAAGAAAGGAAACTGTAAATGTTCGTGTATTCCGACAAGTTTCAAAATAAGTAGAAATGATAAGAAAATGAATATTGATAAAACTAAAGACAGTATCAACTTAGAAACAGATGTTCATAATATTGCTATTCGCTTTGGGAGGGGAGTTACTCCATCCGATAATGGTGATAAGGAAACTCAGGAAACTGTTAAACAAATAATGAAAAATTAGTATTTAAAGAGTAGATTTAACATAATTGCAACATTTAGTTTTAAAAGTTTATTTTATGATTTAGTATATGGACAAATTTTCAAGTTTAACAAATTTACATAATGGAGCAATTGAATTAGATAAACAAATTGGAGACAATAATTATAATGGTGTTAGTTATTATACTTGTGAGTGTGGTTGTAAAATAGTCTTAACTCGTACTCAAACTAGAAAATATAACTTTTTATTAATTAGTGTTGGTCTTAGCTATGAATATTTATATCTAGACAAAGCGATAGTATGTGGACATACTCAAAAAGATTTAGATAACATTGTTAGACTTATGGTGCAAGGCAAAGAATTTAAACATATAAGTAACAAAGACCTTCGAAATTAAAACATTTAGTTTTAAAAGTTTAGTTTTATAATTTAGTATATATTTACATGGATGAAGGATTAGAAAAGATTGTGAAAAAACTGAATAAGGTTTTAGAACAGAATAAGAATATTTTAGAAATCTTACAAGAAATGGAAAAGAAGAAACCATTAACAAACAGTTATCAAAGTAAAGAAGTAGATAGAACCAATGGGGAATATAAAAATAAAAGAAATATTTATTTAAACAAACTTAATAACAAAGAAATTAAAGAACCGAAGGCTTCAACTATGACATTTTATCAAATTGACTATGACGAGGAAACGCAACTTTATTCATAAAGTTGTATTTACTCATTGAAAACTAAACATAGTTTAGTTTTTGACGAGGAAACAGGGATTTTTATTCATAGATAATATTATCTAAATATCTTTAATAATGAACTTATTAGAGATGTTTAGCGGAACAGGTAGTGTTGGACTTGTTGCAAAGTCGCTCGGTTTCAATGTTATTTCATTGGACTTGAAAAATGCTGATATAAATACTGATATTTTGAAATGGGATTATAAACAATTTGATAGGAACCATTTTGATTTTATTTGGAGTAGTCCCCCATGCACGGAATGCAGCAAAGCAAAAACTACGGGAATTAGGAATATCGAATATGCTAATAGTATAGTTTTAACAACTATTGAAATTATCAAATAGTTCAATCCTAAGTATTTTGTAATCGAAAATCCACAAACTGGATTATTAAAAAATCAGGAGTTTATGGATGAGTTTGATTTTAAAGATGTAGATTATTGTAAATATGGATTTAATTACAGAAAACGCACTAGGCTATGGAATAACATTACAACTTGGAAACCTAAAGATTTATGTAAAAAGGATTGTGGCAACATCAGGAATAATAAACATATTGAAACTGCGCAGAGACTGGCACAAAAAAGCGAAGCCGACTGGGGGGAAAACCCCATCATTCATTCACAGAGTGATTTATATAGAATACCATCCCAATTAGTTTTGGAAATCTTATGTAGTTTGGATTGAACCCCCTTTAAAGAAATGCCATATTAATATGATAGTAATGGATACAAACCGATATAGGAATGGGAAGGTGTATAAAATAACTGATAATGCTTATACTAGATGCTATATAGGAAGCACTTGTGAAAGTCTAAGTCAGAGAATGGCAAGGCATCGTAAAGAATACAGAAACTATTTGAAGGGTGGTAAGTATTTTATAACATCCTTCAATATGTTTGATGAATTTGGTATTGACAACTGCTTGATTGAACTAATTGAAAACTGCCCGTGCGATACAGTGGAAGAACTACGGAAAAGAGAAGGTCATTACAAACTATCGACGGATTGTGTTAATAAGCAGACACCGGGAAGAACATATGCTGAATACAGGGAGCACTACCGAGAACAAATAAATCAACAAAAACGAGACCACTATTGGAAAAACAAAGATGCCATCAATGAAAGACAGAAACAAAAATACACCTGTGCCTGTGGGTCTGTTGTTGGTATTGGTGGAAAAGCAGAGCACGAAAGAAGCAAAAAACATCAGCGGTTTTTAGGGAACATTTGTGAAGACGAAGAAGAAAAACAAAGGCGAGAAAGAAAGAAACAACAAACATACCAAGAAAAGTTAGAAAGAAACAAAATAAAATACACTTGTTGCTGTGGTTCAACGCTCCGAAGAGGAGACAAAGCACCACACGAAAAGACCATCAAGCATCAACAATATCTACAATATAATCAATAGAGACTGCCAAGTGGAAACAAGGAAAAATGGGGAGACAATCCAGTATTTCATAAACAGGAAGACCTATATAAATTACCGAGTAGTTTGATACTTGAAATTTTAATGAGTGTGATGAATTAAGCACAAGCAAAACATAAGACAACCATTGTCAAAATGGTGACGTTTTCACAATGTGTTTTCCTCAATGTGATTTTAACAATGTGGTTTTCGCATAGGGGTATGTGGTTTCCACAATGTGGTTTTCACATAGGGGTATGCGGTCTTCACATAGGGGTATGCGGTTTTCACATAGGGGTATGTGGTTTTCACATAGGGGTATGCGGTTTTCACATAGGGGTATGCGGTTTTCACATAGGGGTATGTGGTTTTTACAATGTGGTTTTCACATCAAATAATAGTTATCTCATAATTGTAATATAATTATAACATGTAAAATCTTATATGTTATAATTATACTGTACTTATAGTTTGTAAAGATTGAAATATTTTATTTTTTCTTGATTTGGCTGACTCTTTCAAAGTGCGTTGTTTGAACTTGGTATGCTCTTTTGATTTTTTCGTGCTTTGACTGTTTGTTTTTATTTTGTTTGATACTCTTCTGATATTTTTTGTTGGTATGTTGCTTTGTTTTTTGTTGATGTGTGTGTTTGAGTTTGTGTTCTTTGATGGTTTTTATTTTTGCTGTTTTGTTGGTATGCTTGTTTGAATTATTTAATGTTGTATGCTGTGATTAAATATTTTTGTTGCTGGTTGTGATTATTTATTTTGTTTGCTTGTTGTTCTGGATTGTGTTTTCTGTTTGTTGTGTTGCTGATGGAGAAAAAAATAGTAAAAGTAGAATTCCTTGAATTCTCCTTTTACTATTTTTTCCCCCCCCCCCCCCAACAAAAAAAGAAGAAACGCTTGCCGCTGTCCTTCGCCCGGCCTGGCATCTCTGCTGCAGCTCTGGGCTATCATCATCCGGGTCCTTGCATCTTGCTGGTTCCCAGCAGGAAATATTCGGGAATGACCCTGAGAAAAACCATCCCAGAAAAGGTGTTGAAGAATTGTGCATGCGGCAATGTGTGGTGAAGGGTTGAAAGGTTTCATCTTTGAGGGTTGCCCACCCCGTACCGCCGTACTGTGTGTAGGGACTTCAAGGGCGCACAGCCCGCCTCCCCCTCGGGCCGCACCTAGGTTCATTCCCAAAACCCTGGCTCAGTCCCTACTGGGCACCAGCAAGTCATCTATCTGTCTCAAATACGGGATCCGTTCTTGGATGGTGTTAAAGCGAAACCAATATTCAAAAAAAAGAACAGAAGCCATGCTGAGAATCGTTTCGTTGGACAAGCCTCAAAGGCCTTTTTTGGGGCATTGAGCATGGAGAGTTCCGCAAGCAACGCATATTCGTGATTCCTCTGAGCACTCCCTGCCGCTAGATGTGCCCTTTTCTTTGAAGGAACGAGCCGGAAATACGAAAGTCCCGATGCGGGAACCATGTCGAGCCCGAACACCGACCGTGCTGAAAGGCCGGCCGGCTGGTGAAGCCGCGGGAAGGACCAGCAAACCAAAGGCGAGTCAGCTATGCCGTTTAGCAGAAACCAGGGCCGGCTCCGAGAAAATGCTATGGTTGCCGTGCATCTACATGCAGGGAACGTATTGATTAGACTCTCCCTTGCACAAAAGGTACGGCCCTCTGAAGTGCGGGGGCTCACAAATCCACTTCGGAGAAGTTGCGCAGGAACGGAGAAGCACTGGAAAGCACAATGCACCGGCTCACCAACACAGCAAAACTATGCCAAATCAGGTTGGTTAAAGCTCCACAGAATGCAAGTCCTTCTTGGCAAACCACTCCAGCCTCATCACGAGGTCATCTTGGCACAGCATGTTCCATGACAGAGTGCAGCCGGAAAGATGCGCAGGCAGACTTTGCCAAAGTGAATGGCAAACTAAACACCCTGCCGCTTTGCAAAGCCGAATAAGTCTTGTCAAGATTCCAACGCAGTGCTACGCGCAAACCCGCTCAAACCCAGGGCGCGAAATGCAAGCATCCTGTCCTCGAGAAGGTGCACCACCTTGCCGGGCTGCAGTGCAAAACATGCGAGATGAAGTGCATCCCCCCCATCTGGGTGTGTCGCTTTCGGGGAATTTTATTTGGTGGTTTTGAAGGGAAACCAACAGGAAAGCCACCATTTTTGGGAGGTCCAAGCTCTCGATCGCTGAAGCACCCAAAAAAGGTGCTTGCCTAGAATCTCATGTCATTTCCTAGCCCAAATCGAACTTTGGACAGTTCCTTTTCTTGAAGTCGACCTCAATGTGAAACCCACGTGTGAACAACCCTGCGACACGAGGACATACCAGATTGCACGCAGCCACGACTGGTGCTCAACAAAAAGGGTTCGGGTTTGTGCTGATATCTGGCTCCCATTAGACCATTCGCAAAGGACAACCTGTCAATCACCCAAGAACACAAACGTAAGTGGGGCGTTTGCCGTGCTCGTGCCGTGTCAAGGTCTGACATGGTTCAAGGCAGCCAGCGGCGAAAAGCTTTTGTCTGGAATAGGACTATTTTTGCTGATCTGTATTAAAATCAGCAAATCCTGTACACACGTGCATTGCCTCCCGAACCAGCGAATGAGACTGGTTGGAATTCACAGGGCATCAGGATTGCCTGTGGACATAGGGCTGTCAAGTCAGGAGGAATAAGGTTCCATGGTGTAGGCGTATGACAATAACACATTGGCTTAGCAATCGCCTGAACGCAATGAATCTCATGAGCCCATGACAGGTAGACTGAATGACAAGTAAACCATTGATATATATATATATATGTGTATATGGGGGTTGTCCTATATTCCTTTGCCCGGGATTGGGCCCTTGGGCCGCACTTGCGCGGCACTTGCGCGGACTTGCGCGCGCACAGTGGCGCAGAAACTCGTTTTCGTTGACCTCGGTTTGCGAAGCTTTCGTGTGGATTGCGCGCAAGCTTTTCTAAGCAGTGTGTTCGTCGTTCACACAGCAACCCACAAAGACTCTTCCCGCTGAGGTGGGTCCCGTTAATTCTAGGCCAGCAACATACCCTTGACCCGACAGAAAGGACAGCAGGCTCTGCCACACAGCTTGGACACAGCCTGAAAGAAGGAAAGTGCATGGTGCGGCTGCCTATCCATTGCTTGAACCGCGCCGCTAAGGACATCCGAGACAGCATGGCTAGATGTCTTGCTGGCGCTTCTCGTGCTTGCGCGCAACTTGCGCGCGGCTTGCGCGCGGCTTGCGCGGATTTTGTCGTGTCAGCTGCCAGTTGCTGATTGTTGAAGTCATGACCGCAGAAGCTTTGGCTTCGTTTGGCGTGTGACGAAGAAAACGCCGCACCTTTTGCAAACAAGCTTGTGACCTACACATGACCCAAGCAACATTCGAAAAGCATAAGTACAGCAACAAGATATCACCTCCTTTCATGAAGCTAGGCAACATCAGTACATGAAACCCTTCAAAACTGTAACCTTGCGCGTCCCTTGGGCCGCACTTGCGCGCTCCTTGCGCGCGCACAGCTTTTGACAACTTTTACTTCTCCCCGTTCGGCGATAATGAAAACCGAAGACTGGGGTTTTAGGACGGCCCTCATATATATATATCGATATGCTTGATCAACACGCCAAGAAACGAGAAACTAGCTTGTGTGTGCTGTGGCGATCAGTACTTTTCTGGGTTTAGAAAAACAGAAACTAGCTTGCACGCTGAGTTGGTGAGCAGTACTCTGCTTGTCTGACGCTGTTTCACCAGGATCTACCGTAACTTCCAACATGCTAGCTAGCCAGCCCTGCTGTCCTTACCCGGGGATGAGAGTGCCAGAGCTTATTCAACCTCGGGCACCTCATGCATTCCAAGCTGTGGACCCGCGACGGCGAAAACCAGTGCACCGAGCACAGCGAGTGAGAACGCCTCTTGGGCTATATCTTTTATCTGCGGGTCAAGGAGCTGTGCTCTTCTCTGACCATGCACCTGCGAAATGGAACACATGGGGCCAAAATTAAACCAACAGGGGACCACAGGTTTTAGTCCTTGGTTCCTTTTGCAACTTGGGGTTACCCCATTTTTGACCCACAGCCACATCCATAATTGTAACTCTGAGCTGCGGTGCTGCCAGGAGCTTAGCTTGGCCGAGGTGCTCTGCCCCAGTGGAGTACAAGCCCGGCCTGAATGATCCACCAGAACGCTCTTGCTACAGAGGATCCTCTGGTCCCCTCCTTGCCCGCAACGCAAGATTCGCCGTCGGTGTTCGGCCGGTTTCTTGGCTTTATTTTGGCACAGTCAAAACTCAAAACGCCAAGCGCATGGGCTTGGCGACGCTAGAGCGAAAGTCAAGTATCCATACAACAATTCATCCGGGACTCAAAGTTTGCATGGATGTCTTTGCCGCTGCGAAGCCGGCGCGGGCCAAAAAAAAAAGGCGGGAAGCGAAAAATGGGGAAGGCGTTGCCTCGCCCAGCGTGAAAAAAGCATTCTGCGGGCAGCCGGTAATGCCGAGGCATGGGTTGGCTGCCATTCTTCGCGCCAACCAATCAGCGCACACTAAAAGCCTTCGTGGCACCAAAAAAGAAGCCTCCAGCTCAAAAGGCAGACATTGCAGTTGCATGTTGCATGTGACCTTTCCGTCGCTTCAAGTTCTGGAGGCTGCCCTGGAGGAAACCCTCTCGCTTGCCACGATAGAGGAAAAACGCGAGAAATAAAATCGCGGCCCTGCTTTCCTCCAAAAAAGGCACGAGGAGTGCCGTTTTTTCGCTTGGTGGACATGAGCCATACCAGGGTGAGAGAGTATTTATTCTATTTCTACTTATATTTATGTGGACAAGCAAAGGGTATGACTAAACCAACCTGAGGTGGGTTGAACTTGCGGGTAAAACATGGGTACCCGTGTCACGGGAATCCTGGTACATGAGCCAAAGACTAAAAAACCCGTGGGTTTCCCGGCGGCTTCATTTTGACCCATACCCAAATGGGTGCCATCTACGTTCACCCAATACATCTAAGGACTCCTGAACTTGATCTGGGGACCATTCATCTGCTGTTCTATTCTTCCATTTGGTTTCTCGACCCCTGGAAAAAGGTTAAAACCAAAAAACATGGTCTTGGTGAAGACCCCTGGAAAAAGTCTTCTTCTTTTTTAATAGGAAAAGGAAGGTCCAGTAGTGAAGTCGGTTGCCTTTAAACCCCACAGAGGGAAATAAGACATATTCTTAAGCAAATGGATCGAATGTCACGGCTCCTTGTCCACCAAAATCCAAAAATCACGATCTGAATCTGAAACTTACCTAAACTGACAGGCTCAATCGGATCTTTGGCCACCAACCATTGCAAAAAAAAGACGCGGCGTGTCAATGGCAATCGGCTGTGTCCGCCTGGCTCCCAGGGAAAGAGCAAAGCGCAGAACAAACCAAAGTGTAAAACCTTAATATTCCAAAAAAATAAAACAAATATATATATATATATATATATATGTATATATATATATATGAGCTAGACCTCAAACACAGGAATGACTTAAATGACGATCCAAGTTCTGAAATCCCCCAACAAAAAATCCGACCTGGTCGAGCTGTCCAGCGGAGACGTTTTTTTCGCGCTCACGCCCTGCGCTGCTCAAGCAGCGCCTGGATGCCGTCGCAGAAGCTAGGCCTTGCGTCGAGCAGTCAGGTGAGAAGCGTCCGCGAGGTGGAATCGCAAACGCGCGGACGCCGTGGGCGAAAGTCTGGCAGAGGATTGCACATAGGTGTCCTTTTAGGGGAAATAGATGGCCCTGGTGGATGATTAAACCACCAGGTAAACCAGGGCCATCTACTTTTCCAGCAAAACAACCAAAAAGGACACCTATGGGATTGCAGTTTATTCACAGGGGGGTGTCCCCGGGCTTGGAGAAGATGAATGATGTTGACCCCAGATTTAGAGAAACCCCACTTTATGAAGGGGAACACCCCCCAAGAAATCAACTTTGGCTGATTAATATAGGGTCAACATTACTGCACAGAGATACCTTGAACCAATCGTTTGGGACGCAATTCTTGCACATTGCATATTCGTTGGACTGCGTTGGTAGGCGGCGTGTCCCTTGATTTCGCGTATCCCAGTGGCGCGAAATGGATGTCGTCCGCGAAACAGGCCGCGGGAAAGTCGGCATTTGCTGCGACCCTTGCTTTTGCTGGGATGGTAAAGGTGCGAGCAGCTGGTTCCGATGAGGATGTTGACAGACCCGGCCTGTGGAGGTAGGTCCAATCCCAAACATGGACATGAAGGCTACAAGTCTGAACCAACATGGTTGACATCCCACGCACCCAACATTTGGTCTTATCAGGCCTGAATGCTGAGTGCATAAGTGTCGCCCTGCGCACATCGATCGTTGCGACAAGATGATTCAGCCACTGAACTCATTTGACGGAAAAGGCAAGCGGGCATGGCTGTCCCAGAAGCGAAGCTAGCATGATGCCCAGGAAGCAAGAAGAAACTGTGAATCAAGCCATGTTGAGCTAATCGCTTCTCCCAAATAAATGAGAATAGACACAGAGCAGCCGGCTGCGAGGTTGCATTTTGCAATGTTTGTCTCTACTGTGCAAGTTGCAGAGTTGTCCGAACCGAATCGCAGAATCCGAGCATCAGAGATGCTTTGGGGAAAAATCTCTATGCACATGTCTGCAGGTAGAGGAATCGTGGACCTCCAGGAAGGGATCTGGGGGGCGGGGGGCTATCCCTGGATAAGCCCGGTTGACAAGCCCTTAAGGCTTTAGAAGGGATAGCCTCCCTTGGGGGTCCATGGAGGAAGAGATTGCAGGGGAGTTTCCCATGAATCTTTCTGAGTGAATTATCATTTTTCACCAACCTCAAATAAGGTGGTTGGGAAAACATGTTCCCCACATAAACCACCATTTGTCTTTGAATGAGAGAGCCCGACGTCACGTACTGGCGGGTCGTTTTCTAGGGGACCCCCAAAAGGATGGTTTCTCAGGCCCATCTTTGCCCGGAGAATCTCCGGCGAACCCAAGAAACGGTGCCATTTGCAACGATGTCAGAAGGTCCCTACCAAAAAAAAGCAAATCAACAAGACATAAACAAACAGAAAAACAAAAAATCCACCAAAAGACAAGAGAAAGAAAAAAAGAAAAGGAAAAAACATGAGAAAGGAGCACAAACAAAAAACAAATCGATCCGCGCCTGAAGCGCGGGGCCTTGGCCACAGTCACGATGGCAGCCACTGACATCGTGGAGAAGACCTGAAGGGCGCTCCAGGACGTCTACACTCCCTCCGAGTAACATGGCAGCTGTGGGGAGATTAATTTCAGTTTCAAGGGACCCCCGGTCAGATGCCATGGGAGGGAGGGTAAATGTAAGGGCTTTTGTATTCCGAACGTGCGAAATGGATTCCGTCCATCCACAGTAGCTTAGCGAATCGAACACCCAAGTGTCGTTTAAGGGGTTTTTGTATGATGACACTGCAAATGGAACCAAGTCGTCCACAGGGGTCCCGGGATCTTTCATGGAATCGCCTGCCGGAGGGCATTTTCGATTCACAGCTACAGTTGTATTTGACTAAATTTAGACACAACCCCTTAAGGGAACACCTAAACTGTACCTTATAGGTGTTTGTATCTTCGTCTAAGGGAACACTGGGTATTGACCCCATGGCACATGTCCGGATAAAAACACTGCTCTTGTTTGATCCATTTTGGGTGAAATTCTCAAGGGTGTAATCCCAGGGTGTAATACAAAACCCCTCAGACTAAAGGGGAGATCGATGCAGCGAACGTCTGGCAAGTGGCCAGCCTGTGGAAAGACTACTTTCCTCTTGAAAAATGGCTTTGTGCACTTCCAGGATACTTGTGGTAGGAGGGCAATAACCATGGGTGTAACCATCTTACCATGGTTATAAGTCTCCTAAGTGAGTTATAACTATGGCTTACTAACCTAACCACTTTAAGTACCCTCTTTTACAACGGAAGGACTTGTCGCCACATCCAAGTGCATGCCTATTGTCTCGATGTGTGCAAATCGAGCGAGACTCTGGCCATTGAGGAGACAAGCAAACCGCACAAAGGATAGCCATCAGCCAGGCTCGGCTGAGGGAATACACAGCTGCCAATCTGAGTTTCTATTTGCCACAGTAAACAAGAAGGGCAACTGTTCAACTATTCCTCCTCCAGAAGTTCAGAGACTTGCCCTTGCTCGTGCTCATACAGCCACGCTCATTTTCTCACCTCTTGACGGTGAGGCGGCAGGCTGTGTGACTGTGTGTTAGTTGAGTCACTTGACTACTTAGACCCATCACGGGCTTTAGAAACTCTGTTGACTAGATCGGTCTCCTACAACATATTTATGATCGAGCGGTATTGAATGGGTATTGAACGACAGGTATTGAACAACAAGCCAACAACCATCGACCGGGGTATTGCACGAAAGGTGCACCCCTTACAGCCCAATAGACCAGGGTTTTGACTCACAGCCACTTGAACACACTTGCTTACACTTGCTTACACTTGCGCGAGCCAAGGCACAGTCTGCAGGCTTTGCATGGAACGCTTCTTCTGCTCCTTAGGCTCCAGAAATGGATCCTTCAAGGGGATCATCTCGCTCCATGGCAGTCAGAAGGCTTCGCCAACAGAAGTTGTCCAACTAGTTCCTGTCAGGTAGCGGAGGGTACGCCTCAAAAAGAATCCTCTCGTGACATGGAGATCAACACCCAGCCGACCGCCCGGATGAGTTGCCCAAATGCACACGTGTCCATCTACCACACAAACACGCAAGACAAGAGGTGCATCCAACGGCAGCAAGTCGGGTGCGTTGGTGGTTCAACATGGTTGCAGTTGTAGATGATTATCCTGCTGCTTTCTGCTGGTGATGATGATGACGACGACGACGACGACGATGGTGGTGGTGGTGGTGGTGTCGGTGGTGGTGGTGACGATGACCAGGACCATGACAATGACGATGATGATGACCATGACCATGATGATATCCATGGCGATGACGATGACGATAGCGACGAAGATGATGATGATGATGATGATGACGATAGCGACGAAGATGATGATGATGATGATGATGATGATGATGATGATGATGATGATGATGATGATGATGATGATGATGATGATGACGATGACGATGACGACGACGACGACGACGACGACGAAGATGACGATGACGATGACGATGATGACGATGACGATGATGATGACAATGACGCTGATGACGATGACGATGACGATGACGATGACGATGACGATGATGATGATGATGATTATGATGATGATGATGATGATGATCATGATGATGATGATGATGATGATCATGATGATGATGATGATGATGATGCTGCTGCTGCTGCTGATGATGACCCCCCTTCAAGAGATATCCTGAATGATCATGTTGCCCTTCCCCAATCTGTTCGACCCAGCAGCCCAGGCGGCAGGGCCCAGATCGTTGGCCGGTTCACACTGACGCATCTCATCTTCCTGAGAGATTCGGACGCGCGCAGATGGACCGCCCGACTTCCACTTTCTCGGCTGCCTTCTGCTCCCCTGCCAAAAGTCTAACTTTTAGTGGTTTCATGGAAAACCCATTGGTTGGCAAGAAGTTGAAGGCCCTAACATCCCTTGGCAAAATGCACCAAAGTGTTCTTCCTGGGTCAGAATCTTGGAGGAAACTCACATCAGGCTGGGGAGCGCGGTCTGTAGATAGGGTCCTCGTTCCAAATCGAGGTGTCTCCCTGCTTAGACGGTTGTGAGGTTTCGGCTGTTGTATCAACGGTCCCCAGCAGGCCAGAGACATCGAAAGGCATCCTTCCATAGCTTTGCCACAAGTGGCGAACAACAAGTCCCTGGCAGGTACACAAAGTCTATTGCCGGTTCATGCGTTTCGCGGGGGCAAGTCTCTGATTCCTAGTGATTGGCCCCTTCCGGAGGCATGAGCCAATGGACATGGAAGCTAAGGCCCCCTTTTTCACAGCGAGTCAATCTAAGTCTTCCCTTAGCCTTATCAAAGCCGCGTGCAGCCGATCTAGCTGACCTAAGCTTGGCGGCTATCTTCATGTCAGCTCAGCCTCAATCGGAGAATAATTCATAGTTGGGTGTCTTCTTGAAAAGGACCCCACGAAATGCGGGTTTTCTTTTGGCGTTCCTTTAAAAACAAACTCATTCACAGCCAGATGAAACGTACATTCGCCGCACAGGGAGTCAAACTGCAGGCTGAGAAATACAAGCACAGGATGCAAATAACTCTTGAAGTTTGAAGCGAGGCTGGTCGATTCTCCAGGCTTTGTGCACCCAAGATGGCCCCCATGACATCGAAAAAGGCTCCCGTGCTGAGCCCTCAAACTCCTTTGAGGCCAGCCCCTGGTTTTTTTCTGCAAGTTTTCAAGGGAAACCAGAAGAAAACCCACCCATTTTAGGGGTTGCATTGCCCACCTCAACAAAAAACAAGACGCGCGCCAGCCGCCGAGCTGCGACCAGACGGAGAAGGTCCTGAATCGGAAGCTGACCGCGCGACCTCTTCCTGACACGCCGGTGCTGCTGCAAAAAAACGTCTGGGAGATGAGCCAAACGAATTCCCCAACAAAAAGTCGCCAGAAGACCCCAAGAGCAAGCACCCTAACACTCATGACCAAATGCTCCAAATGCAGGCCCATGACGCCCTCCAATGCCTCGTTTTCACACAAATACCCTGAAACAGGCGGGTATGTTGAGTAGGGGTGTATGGAATCAAGAGTAGCTGGGCGACAAATCAAAAGGCCGTGCAATGCACCATGGCTCAAACCAGGAACTCGGAAGATGCCATTCCAACCCGTCACCCTGAGGCTCAGAAGAAACTTCTGGCGCATGGCACACGCCCCGAATCTTCCTTGATCTAAAAATGACACCTGGGGACCTCCATTTCTGCCGAGCATCATCTTGACCCGAAGGCTGGGCATAGACCAGCTGAAGAATGTCCGCATTCTCCAGCTCTTGCAAAGTGCTCCGCTGGCGCTTGTCAAGTTTTGCCATGCTCTGGTGTGGCACGTGGCAGAACCGGCATGTAGCTCCATTTGCGCAGGCACCTCGCAAATGGACGGCCGGGGGGCGAAGAATGGCTGCAACGCTGGAAAACGCAATGCCCCCAAACTGGAAAATCTCAAGTTGTTTGCACAGCAACAGATACCCTGCAAAGGGCCGGACGGCGTGGTTGGCTGGTGTATGAAGGCGGAGGGCTGCCCCCAGCAATTGGCTTAGCAATTTGTTGGGGCTTGTCGAAAGCTAGCCGTGTTGGCAACCTGCATAGCCTGTTATACCTTTTCAGCCAAGCTTCGACTGAACTTACCCTGGCCAAGCAACTAAAGCCGAAAGTTAAACATACAATTTCGGGAAACAGCTGCACAAGTTCACCAATTGGCTAGTGTTTTCTGCAACTTCGGCCAACTGCAAGCAGCTCTGCGGCTCAGCTTTGTAGGATCCACCGGGTCCATCAAACACATCAGCAACTCAGCTGAGTTGTTCAGTGACCCTGGAAAAAAGGGGGACCCCTTTTGGGGAAGACCATTTTTAGTGGGGCAGCCACGCCAAAAAAAAAAGGCCAAAACAAATTGGTGCCACTGAAGAGCTGAGGCAAGAAATGGCAGGCTATGGACAAGCTTCGGAGCGGTGTGCCATGGACATGAGCGTCTTTGGAAGCCAGAGGCAGGGTCGACAAGTCTGGGACTAACGAAGCTAGACCGGCATCAACGGAAAAACGGCGCGGAGCTCAGACAGGGCAACTCCAGGGAACCGCTCGAGACGTGTAGCTCAGCTACATGAACCGATGGCTCAGCTTCCCTCGTTGCCTGGTGGTTTGGAAGGTGGTGTGGTGAAATGGGGGTGGCTTCCCCTTCCGCAAGCACTGTGGGCTCAAAGGCAAACCACCAAGCTCCAAACCACCAACCTGACGGGTTGCCTGAATTGCAATAGGAAGCAGCCTCAAAGACAAGGCGGAGAAGAAGGCGATGCAAGGATCATGCAGCAAAACATGGATCTGCTCATCTTAAGAGATAAAACCACTATGCAACCATAGGTTTCAAAACAAAACAGACACTTCCATTTGGTTAAGACCCCTGACAAAAAATATCGGCAACTATTTCCAGTAGTGATCGACTCTTTTTAAAACCAACAGGGGGGGAAAAAAAAACGAGAAGAAAAAACAACGTCTTCTTAAGCAAATGGAAGCAAAACAAGCCAAGCACAAGGCCCACCACCACCCCCCCTCCCTCCCCTCCCTCCCCAGGAGGCCTCTGGCTTCGTAGATGCACGGCCTGGCACAGAACTCCGGATGTCCGTGGCTGCCGATGCTGAAGACGGAGGTCCGCTTTTGGCAGCTCGGCCTCACTGCCAGGTTCGGTGGGGTGGAGATCGTCGGGCATGGGGTCAACGGGTGGGGTTTGGTGGGGGTTTGGTGTGGGGGTTTGGTGTGGGGGTTTGGTGGGGGGTTTGGCAGGCTTGGTGGGGGTATGGTGGCTTGGGTTAATGGGGGAATACTTACTTCCGATCGAGGGGATTTTTTATAACCAAACTTGCCATTTGCCAATGGTCCAAGCCCAAAAGGTTTCCAGTCCAGGAATTCTTTTGTTCCCCATTGAAACAAACCCGAAAAGGGTACCCTCAAACAAAAATCGAGACACCTACGTGGCCGATTGAAAAGTGTAACAGGGTTCCAGTTGTTGAACCCAGGGTAGACGCAGAAACCCAGTGGTTCATTCCCCCAAAAGGAGAACCCCGAGGTTGAAGTCTATCTTGCAGTCAAAAAGTGGAACCTGGTATTCTCAAAATAGGCGACCCTCAAAATCGGCGGTGGTTCTTTTGTTCCCCATTGAAACCAACCCGAAAAGGGTGCTCTCAAACAAAAATCGAGACACCTACGTGGCCGATTGAAAAGTGTAACAGGGTTCCAGTTGTTGAACCCAGGGTAGACGCAGAAACCCAGTGGTTCATTCCCCCAGAAGGAGAACCCCGAGGTTGAAGTCTATCTTGCAGTCAAAAGTGGAACCCGGTACTCCTCAAAATCGGCGGTTCCTGTTGCTCCCCATTGAAAGCCAGCTCAAAAAGGGCGCCCTCAAAAAAAAAGCACCTACCCGGCTGGTTGAAGAGTGTATCTAAACCCCAAGCTGCCACAAGCAGTCCTCCTTTTCAGGCAACGAGATCCATGGATCCAAACAAACGGCCGCCAGCCACCGATGTCGGCCAAGCCGCACTTCCTGCAAGCTCTCCTCCTGGCTTGTTGCAAGCTCCTGGAGCGATGTGTTTTTGTTTAATCCCGGGAACTCAGCTTCGCTGTTGCCTGCTCCCACTTCCGGCTGGGGATTTTGAGCAAGCTCCTGGAGCGAAAATGGTTTTCTTGTTGGACCCATGTGGACAGGAGGGTGGTCCTGGAACATCCCTTAGCCCGCGCGGGGTGCTTGGCATGTACCCCCGGATCACTCCGATGAAACATCAAAGCCAAATGGCCGCGAGCCGGCAACACGAAATTGAACCGGGCTGCTTGGCGCATTCTTCTAGGGGTACCTTCCAATTCCATTCTTTCCAGGGATCCTTCTTTTCAGCAAAAAAAAAGGGAAGCAGCCGGTTTTTCAGAAAAGAACGATGGTATCAACCCCTAGACTTATGGTTGTGGGCCCTGATTCAAGCTCCCCGACCAACCTCCCGCCCAAGATGAACTTGCGAGCTTAGGACAAAACACAACGGACCTCGGGAACAAAGCCACCTTGGTTGACGTTGGAAGGGGAGCAACAATTCTCAAATTTTAGCAGTTAAGAGGGGATTTCAACCACTAAACCACAATAAGCAAACATGTAACATGTTTCCTAACCACAACCATGCCTTCTGCCGATGTTATGACTGCATTGTCCCACACCGAGAAGTGCGAATCAAACTAAGGGCGGTGATTGCGTTTGGTTCACTCGTGAGGCTTACTCGCAAAGTGTTTGCGCCTGTCATTGAATCAACGGCGAACCAGGAACCGGTTGGACAATGTGCCAATAGACTGCCAGTGCCAAGAAAAATAAATCAGCAACTTGGCACGGTGGCAAGGGTATGGACAGCGAAACTCTGATGAATAGACCTGTATCTTGTTGATCTTCGAGAAAGGTTGAGTTGCAATCTGGAGCAAATCCCCAGATGTACGAGCAATGGGAAAACAGGTTGTTTGTCCATCATGTTGGGAAAACTGTTGTTGCCGCTCCTTGCCTTTCTGCGCCTCTCCTTTCTCCTTGCCGCTGACGCTGTGCGCGCGTGGGGGCGCAGAATTGGGGCGCGCCCGTACCATCTAAACCAGGGCCCTCTATTTTTTAAGCAAACCAACCAAAAAGGACACCTACTGTGGATGGACAAAATCCTGCACCACTTGGAAACCATGGGAAACCATTGTTTATTGGGAATTTGCAGGGGAACCATCATTCCAGGGTTTCTTCGGTGGTGCGAAATGGATTTCGTCCATCCACTCACAGTATGGGCGCGCACCCAACACGACTTTGCCCCTCTCCTGGCTCTCCACCTCGGCCGGCTGCCGGGAGCTCTCCACACGCGCTGGAAGCTGCGCAGTGTACCTAGAGCGGCAGAGCGATCCGAAGCGATCCGATCGATCGACGTCCCAAGCCTCCATTTGCTGATACGTCCCCTGGAACAAATGAGAAGATAATTCCAGTAGTGAAATCGATTCCCTTTAAAACCAACAGGGAAAATTAAAGACTATTCTTAAGCAAATGGAAGCAAGGAAACCATGCGGAAGCTTGAAGGCTCAGGTGATCTCTAGCTTAGCTGAGCCGACATGTGGCTGTGGGTCAAAACCAATGGGATCCCAGGTTGAAAATGGTAGGTGAATTCACCACCCATTTTAGTCGGGATTTTAGTGGGCATTGGGATGTTCAGTGGGGGTACGGGCTTTTGACCCATGGCCATGTGGCAGAGCTATCAGCTAGATTCTCAGAAGACCTGGGCATGTTGTGACCCAGTGGTCTGGAGCGCTGGCTCATTGCAGCTGAGGCCCCAACCTTGCTCGTCCCTCAAAACATGTCTGCCTTCCCAAATCCCAAACAACCTCCAACATCCAGCCTCATTCCTCCCATGCCCGGCAACTCTCTCTCTCTCTCCTTGCTCGCCGGGCTGCTCCAACCGGATATGCTCCTCCGGCTCGTAGTAGTGACTGCAATTCGGCGCCGTCAAGGACCGTGCCGGCGTCAGCAGCTCCTCCTGACACGGGAGAGGCCTCTGGGCCGGGCCCCTCAAAAGCGCGCAGGCCCCCAGAGCCGAAGATCCAAAACCGGCAACTTCTGGAGTCCGAGGTATCCGAGGAGTGAAACAAGATTGGACGCAAACGCGAGGGCCGAGCCCAAGAGCACGTGGGTGAAGGTTGCAGGTTTATCTTTGACATGTCTCCGAACGGTTCCTTCCTGCGCCAACCTGAAGTGCTCGACCTGCCTTGCAAAATGCCTCACTGTTTGAGCCTTCACCGGATACCTGGAAACCTGCCAAATACGTGCGAGGCTTCTCGGGCCGCACCTTTCTTGGATGGCTGCACTTGTAGCAAAAACCGCGAGCTGCGGGCTGGCGGCTACTCGTCCTGCACATGTAGGAAGGTGTTCTGATAGCGAAGGGTCATCATTTTCAGCACTCCTCGGTTTTCAATAGCGCAATTCCCAGCATTGAAAGCGAACAGAAACACGCCCTGCCCGTGCCACTGAAGGGTTTAATTCTGTCAGAGCGTACGACGAAATAACTCGCTCGGCACATGTAGGGTCCAATGAGGACAACATCTTTGATTCACACCCAGTCACCAAGAACATAATAGTTCTAGGGGTTGATTCCCCATTCTGCTCAGCCATCGTTCTTTTCAAAAACCAGCCATTTCCCAGGGTTTTGGGTGGTTTTCTAGAAAGAAGGATGCCTGGAAAGAATGGACAAGGAAGTTACCCCTATAGTCCTATCCCGCTAGCCGTCATGCTTGGCTCTAAGAGCCAGATCTTTCGGCGCCACTCCTTGACACTTCATTCATCAACCCTCTGGGCTTTGCAAGCCCTTGCTGCCTGAGCGCAACTTTACATTGAGTTTTGGGTCAAAATCATTCCACTTGGCCAATCAAAGTGCGAGAAAGTCATCAGAGTTTGCCTATGGAAAGCAACAAACACGGTGTGCTGCCGAAGCAGCGTGCCCAAAACCCCTCAGCAAATGCATACAAAGTCCAGCGCCAATTGCACAAGATACCTTCAACTGCGCTCTGGCCACAGCCAAGCTTGAATGCGGTTCTCGGACACATCGGACAATCACGCCACTCCATCCCTGGGGAGCTCAGCTCGAGCCCATCCCCGTGCAACCAAGCGGCTAAACTGTCTCGAGACAGTGGCCCAACGCTTTGGCGAAAGAGTGCAAGCACGAAACTTTGAGCCACGCCCATGCGCGTCGGACCCTTCAAACCGGACACACCTTTCTCTTATGCCGCTCACCGAAGCCACGACTTCGGTTGGGTATGGATGACCAACCGAAGTGTGCCTTGACAAAGTAAATGGAACAAAGTCAAACCTGCGTAACCCTCGCTCTTAAATTTTGAGCCACACCCAAACGTAAAACTGCAACAGCAACAGCAATAGCAACTAGCAGCAGCAGCAACAATGGCACCAGCAGCAAAAACAGCAAGAGCAAAAGCAACGGCAGCGGCAACGAACAGCAACAGCAGCAAGAATCACCAACCAACCAACCAACCAACCAGCCAGCCAGCCAGCAAGCCAGCCAGCCAACCAACTAACCAGCCAGCCAGCCCGCCGGCCAACCAACCAACCAGCCAACCAACAGCAAGGCAGGCAAGCAAGCAAACAAACAAACAAACAAACAAGCGGAACAAAGCAAACAAACCAACAAACAAACAAGCTCAACAAAGTAAACAAACCAACAAACAAACAAGCTCAACAAAGTAAACAAACCAACAAACAAACA
This sequence comes from Effrenium voratum, assembly GCA_963377175.1. Taxonomy (NCBI): domain Eukaryota; class Dinophyceae; order Suessiales; family Symbiodiniaceae; genus Effrenium; species Effrenium voratum. Next base: position 831,071 of record CAUJNA010000957.1, read on the forward strand.
AACAAACAAACAAACAAACAAAGTAAACAAACCAACAAACAAACAAGCAAGCAAGCAAGCAAGCGAACGAACAAACAAACAAACAAACAAACAAACAAACAAACAAACAAACAAACAAACAAACAAACAAACAAACAAACAAACAAACAGCAACGACAACAAGAACTGAGACTCAACTGCCCCAAACAACGCCAGGAAGACCACAACTTATACTGCCCATACGCCTATGTCGTAGCACGACAACCGAGACAACAATCATCCTCTTAGCCAATAGTCGGATGTTACATTTCCCACAGTGTTGTCTGCGATCGTCATGTGTGCCGCGTGTGATATTAGTCACCATCCCGAGGAAGAGAGCTCATGTTCTCGTCAAACAGAGCAAAAAGGCCAGAGAGCGAGAGAGGGCAAGAGAAATAACTAAACAGCAAAAGAAACAAAGCAAGAAACAAAGAAAGAAAGAAAGAAAGAAAGAAAGAAAGAAAGAAAGAAAGAAAGAAATAAGAAAGAAAGAAGAAAGAAAGAAAGACAGAAAACGTTCTGAAATGAGCCAAGGCCAAGCAACACGCCGAACACTCCCTTTCCCTCGCAGAATGGCGAGCTGAAGGCCTGGTTCAGCACCTTCACCCCATTGCTGTAGGTGTTGCAGGCCTGCGCCAACGTACGTCGGATCTCAAAAACTAAAAGGGATCACAACATCCTGACCCGTCGCATCTTGTCACCCTATGAGCGCGTCTTTTTCTAGTGGACCCACACAAAAGTGGTTCGAAATCACTTTCCTTTCAAGCCATGCCGCGCTTCCCCGCGCAGAAGCCCCGTGACGCCGGGACCAAATCGGACCAAATCCGCCGCCTTCCGGGCGGACTTCACCGGCCGAGTCTTGGCCCAAGCGCCGCTGCCGTACCTCGCACGAGAACCGGAAGGTCGGGGACAAGCAGCCGAGCAGCCTGCCGGTTCTCAACAGGGAACAAGAACCGGAATGGCCTCAAGAAAGCCGAATCCCTATGGTTTCCATGAAGGGAATTCCTGGGCAAGAAGCACGTGCCCTGAAAGTTTGCTGGCGCTTTGAGCAACAGAGTCTTTTGCCCTGCTGCCCTTCAGTGCGCAAGCGGATACGTTGCAGCTGATGCTTTCATGGAAACCATGAACGTCGTCTCTTGCCAGCTGCCCAGCCAGCGCCCCGGAACGGAGATCAAAGGAAGCCTCGTCAAATTGGCGATGTCGAAGGCGGGCACGAAGCGTTCACAATGACTTGAATGACAAAAGCCCTCGCAGAAAGGTTGGAAAAAACCCAGGCAGCACAAAACATCAACCAAGGCAGGTCTCAGGCCTTTCATGCTTCACCACCCAGGTCCTCCAGTGGAGAGGTTAGAATAGGGGCACCAACTTTTTCCTGTAGTCTATTTTAGTAGGGGAGCCGAATCTCCCCACCAAAAAAGAAACGGCAAAACGGCACCACTGGATAAACCTCCCTAAGGTGAGCCCTCTCCCCCTCTCCCCTTTTCGAGTCCCCCCCACCCTCGCAAAGGTCCCAAGGGCGTGGAAGGTCACTGGGGGACCGGAAGGCCACCTTTCAGGTCGGAAAGCGGAACTCACAAACCAAAATTTCAGCTGGGAGCTAGGCTCCAGGTTCCCAAGGCTTGCACCCAGTGACGCATCAGCTTGAAGGTGCGAGCTGAAAACGCTCACAGGGGTATGGGGTATGGGTCAAAATTGAACCACCAAAAAAAAACCGCTTGCGTCCAGCTGTCCGTTCACCAGGGCAAGCCATTTTGGGGTTACTCAGAAAAGCCAATCGAACCACGACCACGCGTTGTACAGCTCCAGACTGGCTCCCCGCCGGGCCCCGCCCCCAAGACCGCGCACGCGGAATCCCAGAAGTGCGGCAGGGAATTCAGGTGCAAAGGGCCCTGCAGCAAATGGATGAAACGCAAGTTGCTAGCTGGAGTGATTGCTGGCTGGTTTCTTTTCTTGTTTCTTGAAGCCAAGGAATAATATGCCAAGCTCGTTTCTTTTCTTGCTTCTTAAAGCCAAGGAATAATATGCCAAGACTGTGGGGTGATGATTCATGATACACCTGAAGTCAGAAGTTGCCAAGGCAAGCCTCCTGCTTTTCCTCTGACAAAAAACTCCGCGCGGTCCCGGTTGGAGAAATTGTTCGATGAGTTTTTGCAGAGGGTCATCAACAACAACCACTTGGTGAAAATCGTGAGAGTGAGGTTCTGACAAACAAGTGTTCCGCCTTCGAATGCCTGAAATACTGATAAACCAGCTGAATGAGCCAGAATCCTCTCGTCACTACTTGAAACTCACCAGCCTGAGTAGGTCCGGAACAGTCTCATCTTCGCTGGGTAAATGTGACTTCTGTGTCATCCCTTCTCAACTGCCTGCTGCATGAGTTCTTCACCTGACAAAGTTACAATGTTGCCTGAACTGTTCATATGATTCGCTCTTGCTGTGGACAAATCGCTCTTCTGCCCAACGTGGTAGACATATATACTGAAAACTCGGAATCTTCCTATGCTACATCCACTCCACACGTGTGGAAAGTCTGTGCATTGCTCTGATGCCGGACTGACTAGGTCCTCCGGTAGAGAGTAGTCTATTTTAGTAGGGGAACCCTCCTCCAAAAAAGGGCTACTGGGGGACCTAGCTCATCATTCATTTGGATGTGGGCATTGGAGGTACAAGTGGCTGAAACCAGGATGCGCCGCCAATTCCGGTTATCAAGCATTCTTGAACGTTCACAGCTTCCTCGCTTGAAAAGCGCGAGCTCAAGCTCGTAAAGTCATCAGGGGCATCAAGTTGACACTGCCACACCCAAATTCCCTAATATTGACGCCTCTGGAGCCACCACACCAAGTCGCAACTGCATGAAACACTTGTGGCGGCTCCATATTGGCTTGCGATATGGCTTAGTTGCAAAGTTGGCAGGCTGAATCTGCAGGGAAAGGCTACGCATAAAGCATCAATTTCTAAGCCATCAGGTTGTGTGCTGTAAGTACGTTGCGCCGTTGCTTGTTCCTTGCAGAGCCAGTATGCACCCCCGGCCCAGGGAGGACCAAGCTTTCGAAGAAGAAGTTTATGCGCGTGCCATCGGGCATTCTCACAGTATGGAATGCCTAAAGGGGGGGGGGGTAGGTACAACTTGGTTGACGTTGGAAGGGGAGCACAAATCTAATTTAGCAGTTAAGTGGTTGGATTTCCCACTAAACCACCATAAGCAAAAATGCAAAATGCCTCCCCACAACAACCATGACAAGGCTGGGTAGTTGAGAGCCCTGGGGTTCCTTAGGGTTCCTTGAGGCGAGCCTTAGGACACCCCGCCCTCGTTGGACCCTAAGGGGAGACGCTGACAAGACCTTCCCTTGACGCCCTCACGGATGATCCGGATGTGCGGATCATCAACATCAGTTGCTGGCCCCTTCGAGGCTTTTTTCGGGTCGTATCCAAATCGGGCGGCCCAAAAAAGGCAGGTGTGCTTCTGAAATCATGAAGCCATCTTTTGGCGGGCTCCAACCTGGAAAAAGACGACGCCCGAACTTTTGTTTGGACTTTTCCCAACCAGGACCTGGGTGTCGTTGCCTCTTGGAAAAAAGAAACCAAAGGGTCCAAGACTCCAAGACGACAACCCAAAAAAGTCCAACCTTTGGTTTGTTTTGGACTTCTTGGGAGCCCTTCGAATTTATGCCCTCTGGAACCCTTTCTGGCTGAGCCTTGTCTTCCAGCAGCTGACGCAGCTGCGAGCCGAAGTGCTGGAAGTCCATCAGCCCTCCGACGGGAGGAGCGCAAAAATCAAGTCGCAACATGTGGGCGCCTCGGCGTTTTTGAGGTTGCAACCCCCCCCCTCAAAAAAAAAGAAGAAGAAGAAGAAGTGGGTTTCCTTTTGGTTTTCCTTTTGGCCTCCCTTTGAAACCCAGAAAGTGACCCGGAAAAACTGCCCTCGGTCGGTTGGGTCCTTTAAAACGCTTTTAACACCACCCCAAAAACGAGAGGTGCTTCAAAAAGGAAGGCTTCCCTGGGTGCGAGGGGCGTTTCTATTCAATTTGTTGCGAAGCTCGGTCGACAGCGCGCCCAAGCAAATCCAACAAGCTCAGTCCGGAGCCACCAGTCCCACCCGCTGTCTCCCAGCCTCGCTCCGAGCGGGTCTCCAAGGAGAGGCCCAGCAAGGGCATCTGAACACACCTCAGGCAGCAGGTATGTGGGTGTGTGTTTTGGGGGTACCCTTTTTGCCGACGGTTCAAAGAAAAGCAAAAAGGACAACCAGGAAGAAAAGACGCCTATGTGTCCAAAGCTTTGTGGCGCCTGCTGCAAACAGCAAAACCAACGTGGCAGGTTCTGAGTGTCAAAAGTTATGACGCCCCATATCAGCACGTGCACGCAAAAAAACTGTCACTGGACGAAATCCGGCACCACTTGGAAACCATGGGAAACCATTAATCTCTGGTATTCTCAGGGGAATCATCAGAGGGTTTCTTGGATGGTGCGAAATGGATTTCGTCCATCCAGAATACAATACACAAAGATATTCACAAACATGCGCTGCACATGGCTGGGGCTCACATCGCCGAGCCATTGGACCCTGGCGAAGGGCTCTTAACGACATGGCGATTCGAAAAAAATCGGACTTCGGGGGCCTGCCATGTCACCCAAAAGCGCTGCTTGAGCCTCTGGCGAAGCCTGTGCAGGTCAAAAAAGGCGATCTGCAGCCAGCCAGATGGACATCCCCGAAAGAAAGGACCTACTGTGGATGGCCAAAATCCATTTCGCACCACTTGGAAAACATGGTTGAAGCCATTGTTTAGTGGAATTTACAGGGGAACCATCATTCCAGGGTTCCTTAGGTGGTGCGAAATGGATTTCGTCCATCCACAGTAAGGCCAAACAATGACGCCCTGGCATCCTCGATCCTTCAAACAGACTTGCCCCAAGCAAGTCAGGAAACTGATCAGCTGGGCCCAGTGTTTTTTTTTGTGCGACATGGCAGCATGGGGTAAGGAAAGCATTGACCTCACCACATTGAGAGCCAGCAAAGACGATTGGCAGCATCATTACACGAGAGTTGCTGGGAATTGCAGGTTTTTGCTGGAAGGAGTGGACTTCTATGTAGCTTAACCTTGGCTCCTTGCAACAAGTATTTCTTAACATGGCCTAGCTTCGTGATTCGCTGTGGTTTCTAGTCGGTCCCTGGAACTTCATGTAGACCCAATGGCCCATGCTCCGTCAACACAGGCCGCCGGGCTGGTTGTCATGATCCGCTTGGTCGTCGCATGCCAGCTCGCACGCCTGCGTCCACCGCGTGTTTATATAAAAACCTCATTTCAGGGAATCTTAAGGCGGTGCGAAATGGATTTCGTCCATGCACATGACATGATGATTCAACAGCTCACAAGTAACCAGAAGCTTTACGACGCCCCACGGGCCATGCAGATGCTCGCTTCTGCACACTCGCCACGGACAATTCCTCCAGCGTCTAAACACGCACAGCGGAAGGCGCCGTGGACGGTTCCCAAAAAGCTGAGCTGAATGGGATGACTCCGCTAGCTCGCATATTTGTTTCATCTTGACCAGTCGAAAGGCATCTATGGCATATGAGTTGCGACTTGTGGCACATCCACCCATATCCTGAACAAACTCCTTGGTGTTTAGAGTGGTGGCGCTGCCCAAATCCGAGAAATGCTCTTGCCGAACTCCTTTGGAACAGAAAAGATTGATTCTACTCATGTGAGCTCATCCGGAATGCGAATGCATGCATTTTTGGCGCCCCAAAATTCATGGGCACCTTGAGATGCTCGAAAAGACGGGGAACCTCTTGAACCCAAGCGACGGAACCGGAAAAAAAGATCGGACCGAAAAGCCATCGGCACCTGACAGCAGTGGCTCGGTGCCACCTGGGGTGGAGCGGAGGCTTCGCGCAGGGGTGGGGTTGGGATTGGTTGGTATTGGTCAAACAAAAATTGGATGAAACCCAACCCCGAAGGCCCCATGCCAATACCGGGTTTACCAATCCCAATACCAGACAGAGTTTACTTTGGTTTAGGATGAATGAAACCAGGTGTTTGAGGAATCCCAAACCCACCGCCTTGGAAAATCAACCCGCGAGGCAAATTCGCCTTCAGGAATCGCCAAAATGTTTCTCCGAAGTGACATCCTCCAAATTACCCTCGAACGGGTGGTTGGAGGGAACCAACCCCGTTAATAATTCTGAGCACCCCTAAAAGTCTTCACTTAGAATGGACCCAGTATAACATGAGTCAACTGTTTGTCGGATTTGTCGGACCTTCCTGGAACTCTTTGCAGATGCAGACAGACACATGGCCATGGGTCAAAATCCCGTACCCCCAGTGAACATCCCAATCCCCACTAAAATCCCGACTAAAATGGTTTTTTGCACCTATCCCAAAATGGGATCCCATTGGTTTTGACCCACGGCCACATCCTGGCAGCTCAAAAACCGCTGCCCGGCAGCGCTGAGGCTTCTGCGCCGGTGACGCGGAAGCTGCATCCCTTGCGGGCACATTGCAGTACCTGAGCGCCGGTTTGTGCAAAAACCTGTGGCTGTTGGTGGCATACAAAGATTTTGACTTTCGAGGCTGGAGACGTCTGGAACAATGCTGGTCAACAGCAATTGGGGGCTTGGCAAAGAATTGCAACCGTAAAACAATTCCATCGGTTGCATACGCGGCGATTGAGCCTGATCTTGGCAAAACAGCATTGGCCAAGAAACCCAGCTTCTCCCCGACTGCCAGCAGAACTGAACTCGGTTGCCAGACTGAGCACGGAATGGTTGAAGAGGTGTGTCGGCCGGCGGCACTGGGCGCTCTCGCCGAATTTTTCTGCGCGCCTCACGAGCGCAAAGGCCTCCTTCGGAGGCGGCAAAGCGTGGGCACGAAGCTGATCGAAGGAAGCGGATGACGCGAGAACGATACCTTCAAGAACCATCCGTGCAGTATACCGAACCTGCTTGGAAGACCAGCCAGTCTTTGCAAAAGGACCCCGGGGCAAATGGGTAGAGGTACTCACGTCACACCTTCGGAATGAAAACTTCTCGCGGTCCTAGCCCCAGGTGGGTATTCCACCGCAGCTGGCTCTAAACATTTTCTTCTGGACGCTCCTGGACCAGCACCGAAGCGTCCACTTGTCCAATCCGGGAATCACATGGACACCTTTTGGGGCCATGACTAAACATGTTGGCAACTCACCATGGCACCAGGTGGCTTTGGGAAAGACCAGGTCGGCTTTGGGAAAGAGAGCGAAACAATGAAGCGCTCAAATGTTGCCAACACCCAAGGCACACATCAGTCTGCCCGAGCATGTGCGCATGCACATGCTGCAGCATTCGGAAGTATCAGGGAAGAACTTGGATAGCACAGGCCCGGCTCATATGGGCATAAAACAAGGTGTCATGAGCTGGGCCATAGGGTGACCTTTTGCGAAGAATAGATGGGTTTCCCTGGTACATGTGATAAACCCCATCTCAACCAGTGGAACCCATCTATTGCTAACCAAAGTACCCTAACAAGGAGACCTATGAGCTCGGCTTCAACTTGCCAGTGCTTCGGAGTGGACATCGCCTCTGGCCTTGAGAGAATAAAAGTTGTGCCCCTGTTCCGCAGGCAGTCAGAATCACGGTCTGTGGCCAATGCATCAAGCTGCATTGACACAAGTACCAAACAAGCTGCTCTAAAATGGCAAGGCACGGACAAGGGCTCTGCTTTGAGATGATCTCTGCTCTGATCATGAACATGTGATCCTATCTCTGTGTCTTTGTGTGCGTGTCATGACTCGATGACAACTCAATCACAATCAGCTGTCCTTGGTAGGCATTTCAGGCATGTCTGGCAAGTGGCCCCTGGCCCGCCTTGCAAGCTCAAGCAGAAGGGCATTCTAAAATCCAAGCAGCTACATCAGTCGTAGACGACTTTCCTCGGATCGCTTGCAAAGTGCGCCGCAGATATATAAGAGGGCAAGTCAATTGTTATGTATCAGAAAAAAAGGGAAAAATAGAAGGGGGAAAAAAAAACGGACAGAAACACGGACCTTTCAAAGTCAAAACTCGTACACCAAAACGAGGAGCGTTTTGGAAATGCTGCAAAAAAGGCAACTCTCAAGCGATGCATGTCTTTAAGAATTAGTAACCAATCAAATGCCAGACTGCCGCACCATCGATCTATCAAAGCCTCCGAAGGGGCATGGATGATACACGCATGGATCTAGAACCCACCCCTCACACCGCCAGTTGTTGACTGCTCAAATGGGGACATATGGATGTGGCTCAAAATTACAGGGCCAGGGGTACGCAAGTTTGCGCCCGTGGTTGCATTTACCAGGCCTCCATGTTGGGGGTTACCCTATTTATTCACCCAGGGCCATATGAACTACGGACAAACACAGATTCCCAAAATGGCGAGCAGACATTACGTTTCGGTTCCGTGAACCCCCCCAAGTCCCCACTGGCAGTTGCGCAAACAGAAGCTCAGGGTTAGCGACCACCCTTAACTTACCCCTTAAAACTCCAAGGATTGGGGAAGTTAACCTTTTACAGACATATAGCCCATGTTACCCAAAAAGTTGAAAAGTTGTGTTTTTGAGAGGTAAGTTAACCGTAACCACAAAAGGTTCGATCCTCAGAGAAGCCCAGAGTGTGCTTAGCAGACAATTGGGGATGTGCTCAAACCACTACACAGCCACCAGGAAATGGCTACAATATGGCGGTGGGTCAAAACTAGGTACCCAAGATTGGTTGTGCTGGGAATGGACACATGGACCCACATGGCTACCCACACCTTCCATTCCCCACATTATCTGGGCTGTTCCCCTTGAATCCCCTGCGAACAGTCGAAAGCTTTTCGTGCACCAGGTGGAAACTACCGCTAAACCGACAACCAGCAAAAACCTACGGAACCGGATGGGTGGAAGCTTGAGCTGTTGGCCCAAGGCGCACGCAGAGGTCCGAGAAGTCCGGCTCCGGCGCGGGGCGCACCCTCCGGGCCGTCCTGCGCGCCTCCTTCGCGGGCTTCTCAGGCCTCGGGCAGATATGGCGATCCCATGTGGACGAACCTCCCATTGGCCGCCTTTGCTCACCAGGGGTTTCCAGGGGTTTGACCAGATCGGAGGGCCGTGGGTGCAAGTTGATCCATCTGGGTTTTCACCCGCCAGATGGCTGGCTTCGGCTTCCCTAGGGGTGTTGGGGTCTCAAAACCTGGCGGTTTGAGGGCACACAATGAATCGAATTGGAGCCTCTGGGTGCAATTTGGGTGCGTCGCTGGTTAGGGACCCCCGAAATGGCGATGGGTGTCCCTTTTAGTCTCCCTTGAGAACCTACCAAAACGAATTACCCTCAAAACAAGATAGTCACATTTGGGATGTGTTCGAAGGAAAGCAAAAAGAGACCACCCATTTGGGTGCCATTCAGGCCCGAACAACTCGCAACTCTGCAACTCAGTGGCTGTGCTTTGAGCAATATGAAGATACTGCTTACAAAGGTTTCTTTAGGGCAACCTAGTACTTCCGCGCCCTTCTTTTTCAAGGAATTCGTTTGGCGGAGGCAGCCAACCACCAAGGGTCACCGACACAACTCCTGACCGTTTGATCTGCGATATTCCGGATATTGCGATTGGGATGCCATGGGATTTTAAGATTCCCCTTAAGTGCTTTGACAATGTTTGGTATTCCGCTTCTAGGCTGGAATTAATTAGGACCCCAGCAAAGAAATATCATATTTTGCCTGGTTGGTGGAAAACAAAAAGGGACCCCAAAAAAGCAAAAAAAAAAAAAAGGAGCAATTCTGGGGAAGTCTTGTGCTTGTGGTCTCCCAACCACTTTTTCCAAATCCCATAGATTCTCAGCGTGCCATGCGTGTGCCCGCTTGGGCACCAAGCCGCGGTTTTTGGCCACTGTTCCCGTAGATCAGCCACAGGCATCGGCCTGGGGGGTGCTTGTGCATACTGTGGATGGACAAAATCCATTTCGCACCACCTGAAAAACATGGGAAACCAGTATTTGTTTATGTGTACAAGGGAATCATCATTTCAGGGTTTCGGGTTTCTTAGGTGGTGCAGGATTTTGTCCATCCATAGTACCTCTTGGGCAACACCCAGGCCTGCTGATGTTCATACCCCTCTCCCCCTTGTAGGGGTATATACCCCCTATAAAGTGGGTTGGAAACCAGGGAAGCAAGGGGTATGAACAACGGGGACACCCAACCCAACGTTGGACCCACCGGCCTGCCGTCAACTTGAGCGCACGCATACCTTTTGTCTGTTGTGGGATCTATGGATTGCGAACGCAGAGCGCAGCTCGGGACCGGTGACTTGTCTGTTGGTTGAGCTTTTGCTGGGCCTTTCCTGATATGTCAAGTGGTGCCTGGCATCTTGACGAATGTGCAGGTCTCGGCGTTTCGAGCAAGGGTCAAATGTTTCACGCCCAAACCCCACCCCCCGAAACTCGAGCATGAAAACAAATCGCCTTGGCCAACGGTGGAAACAGCCCAGTTGAAACGTAAGCCTGCAACACAAAGGTGCCTTCCAAAACGGAGAAGCACTTCACTCAGTGTCGCCTGCATTTTGTCAGGACAGCCTTGTGCCACCAGCCAAAACTCTGTCCAGCTATCCCAACCCCCGCCCCCCCTCGGGAGCTAAGAACCCCTGAAAGCTGTCGCCCCTCGGAACCCCTCGAAATCTACGAAAAGCTCTGAAAGTTCGAGGGTGACCCACACCTGGTTGAGAAGCAGAAGCTTCCGAAGCATGGGTATGATCTTGGTCGGCTTTTAGGAAACCAACGTGACACTTGCGGCTTGACAAAGTGATGACGATATCTTTTGGCAGCAGCCCCGCCCAAGCGGCGCAATCACCATCCCACCAAGGGCCCCAGGTCTGACAGCCGACGAGTGTTTTGCGGCCCATCGGCCCATCGGCCCATCGGCCCATCGGCCCATCGGCCTGCATTGGTGTGGCGCCCCAAAACCTTGGGCTGACAGCCGACCCCTTCGATCAGAACGAGCAAAAAAGGGTTGAGGTGTTTTATTGCTTTTGTTCTAGCCCCGGCTTTTTACTCAAGAGGTTGGCTGGGAACTTTGCTTTGCTCTCAGGTTGGGGTCGGTGGGCCGCATCACCAGCATCCCCAGCATCCCCAGCATCACCGGCCTGCCAATTGGCTTTGACTTGGTGGCAGTTCAAAGTTGCTCCGGGCTGGTTTCGGGTGAGTGTTGGGCTGAGGTTTTATATAATGAGGGCTTAAGTTTGTTTGAGTTTCATTTAGGCTTTGTAAAGGGCTGATGCTGGGAGGGTTTAAGGTTGACTTTGAGTCGGTTTGGGTTGGCTTGGAGCTGATTCCTGCGAGGTGTGCGGCGTTTTGGGTGGTTTGGGGCAACGCCACAAGCAACCCCAAAGCAGCCCAAAACTTCCATAACCACGCCCTGAAGCAGCCCAAAGGTTAGTGCAAAAACCGGGCCGCACACCTCGCGCAAATCAGCTCCAAGCCAACCCAAACCGACTCAAAGTCAACCTTAAACCCTCCCAACAGCATCCTGGATATCAATAAATGAACCTCAAACAAACCTAAGAACCGCTCTCATTCTATAAGACCTCAGCCCAACACTCACCCGAAACCAGCCCAGAGCAACTTTGAACCGCCACCAAATCAAAGCCAAGAGGTAGCCCTAGTCCGAGCAAGGCCTGTGATGCTGGGGATGCTGGGGATGTTGCCGACCGACCAACCAACCAACCGACCAACCAACCAACCAACCAACCAACCAACCAACCAGTGCCCTGGCCGGGGCTAATCCCCGAGCCGGGGCTAGTAAAAAATGTTCCGCAAAAAAAGAAGAGCCAACCGGCACCCGGTTCATTCGAAACGACCTCAAGTGGTGCGATCGCTCTTTCCAAATCACAATCTGAATTGCAGCTCAGAAGGATATGGGCTCTGGAGCACTCAGTAAGGAGTTTATTTGTGGCTAGCTATGGCATGACTTTGCCCATGGAAGTCGAGCTAATTTGGTCTGTTCATCGGGCAGGGCCCTGTTTTGGCAGGTTGTCACTATTGCCTCACTCCTGTGCCCGCTTTGTCCTCCAATTAATGCCATTCTTGGCCCAGAGGTTGCCACGCATCCCGACTGCTCAAACAAACAAGCTTCGTACGGAAACTGTGAGCCTGATCAGGTTGCTTGATTGCAAGGAAATCTACGAGTATGTCACCAACCTTTCCAGCGTCCTTGGAATGCGCAGATTCCCCAGTTTCAATTGCACGGGGTTGAAGTAGAATGTGCCGCTGGGTGTGTCAAATGAGCACAAGCCGCAGGGGAACTGGTTCAACCTTGTGCCGCAAGCAAGATCACAAATCAAAGGTTGCCAACTCAAATCTGGTGTGTCCCCTTGTTTCTGACAATGTTCAAGAGAAACCAAAATCGAACCCCCCCCTGATTTGGGGAGGCCCCTTGTTTTTGAGCAAAAAATCCCCCCCCCCCCCCCCCACATTTTGGGAGGTACCTCAAAACCAACGAGCCTCCCACCCCACCCGGTTCACCGAGTGCGTCCGGGCGCCTTCCACAGACCGGAGACCGGAACCTTCTGCGGCTTGGGCGGCGGCGGGCCTCGAGGCTCCGCTCCTGGTCGGGCCCCCCACCCCGAGTCTGGGGAGGGTCCTGTAAGGCAACCTTTTGCAAAAACGACAGGTTTCCATTTTTCAACAAAAAGAAAAGAAAAACAAATCTAAAGCAGTGCCATCTATTTCTAACCAAACTACTCACGGTAAGAGGAGGTGCAAGCGCCCGTGCCCCTCCCAAGTCAAGTTTCAACCCTAGTCGCAATGGCTCGGCGGGCACCCTAATCGGAGATCAATCTCCAACGGAAAAAAAAAGCGCCGGTGGCCGGTGAGGCTGTCAGGCTGAAGCTGCTTTGCATCAAGAAACCCCTCGACTCTGCATGGGCCTCACGGACTGCCAAGTTTGTCCGTCCATCAACAACGCTTGCCATGAGCTCATGACTTCCCCACCACACGTGAACGGCAGAACGCTGTGCAAGGTACAAAGCCTTGTGCCACAAAGGAGCCCAAAGCAGGCGTGCTCGTCCAAAAGTCAAGGCAGCCGCTTGCCAAGAGCATGTTTCACCAAGCCAAAGCTCTCCACGCAGTGGCATTCTCCAGCTTCCACTGCTTGTAATGGCAGCAGCTGTCAGGCTTGCAGGACACCGAAGCCAGCCAAGTTGCACCCAGGAATGCTGTGGGCTTAGCGAAACAGAAAACCTGACTGCCGCCCTCGCCTACCGCCCGGGGAAAAAAGCATCATACGCAGAAAACTACTTAATCCCTGTGTGTCAAACCCCCCTCATGGGGGGCCCTTCTGAAAAGAAACCTGCCTGGCTCCGAGGAGACCGTCGAGGTCTTCGTGTTTGCCCTGCTGCGGCTTCGGACTGGCTTCGCCAAGAAGCCTCGCGAAGCGTTGCTCGCCGGTCGCGCGCGGGTGATACGCAACCTCTTCTGTGGATGGTTGTGACATCCTCTTAGGCACCACCTAAGAAGCTGGTGATTCCCCTGCAAATACCAACAAACAATGGATTCCACCATGGTGCACGATTCTGTCCATCCCCAGTAGTTACAATGCCTTAGCGTGAATGTGGCTATGGCTTGTCAAATGTATAGCCCGCTCAGTGTAGAGCCCCTCGTGCTTGAGGATATCAACGGCTCCCATGGCGTGACAGAGATACATCCCGAACGATTGCTGCACTACGCCTGGGCGGGTGCAACATCATTACCAAAGAGCGAGTTCTGAAAACAGGTCACCCCAACATGGTGCTAAGCTGATGCATGAAGTCAGGCGGTTCCTTTTGAGCTCTGTCTTGTCAGGAAGCGAGCGTCATGCAGTTCCACCATCCATTCCGTGATGAAATGAAGGAGGAGGCTGCCCAATTCAATGACATTTCAGGTGGATTCGAGGTGTCCAGGTACCAGCTCTTTCAAGGGTACGCACTGCCCGAGTCGTTCCTCCACATCCCTGCAGTCTGGGAATCTGTTTCTCACCTTCAATCCCGCACCTGAAAACTTGCTTGTCAGCAGGGAATGAACCGGAAAGGAAAAATCCCGTGAAGGAAAATATGTGGATTTTATTTTTATTTGTTTTAATCGGCATTCCATTCCTCTTTCCCATCTCTCGCGAGTTGCAAGAAAGGCCCTTCACCGATTTCTACACTTCTACACCCAACTCCGATCCAGAAACCTCACCCCCCCCCCCCCTGCCCCAGAACGGCGCTGTCCGCCTGGCGAGCGGAAGAGGGGCTTGCCCTGCAGAAGCACCTCCGACGGTGACAGAAGCCATGGCCAAGATGGCATGGTTCATGACTAACACAACCTCATACGTATCTATATATATATATGCGTATATATATATATATGTATGTCCATGTCGTATGTATGCATGCTTATACATATATGTATATATATATATGTACATATAAATAAATAAATAAATAAATAAATAAATAAATAAATAAATATATATATATATAGTTGTACGGACAAATATATGTGCACATGCGGTGCATATCAAGTCAGGCAATTAAAACATATACTGTGTCTCCAACCACAAGCTGTGGGCGAGCCCGCGGTCTCTGTTTCGTATCCCCTCTCATTCACGGCAGCTTCCGGGCTTCCGTCTTTCAAAGCCGTGAAGCAAGTTTTCACAAACCATCAGAATTCACAAACACGCACGGAAAAATAATTAAAACATAAAAATAAAAAATGAATAATAACAAACTTTCTGGGTTTGTCTGGGGGACATGGCGCCCTCGGAGAGTCTGGCACAAACCCGCCTGCATCCGCACCCCTTGCTTCGTCACGCCCTTCCTGGGGATGCGCGGATGCTATACACCATATATATATATATGTATGTGTATGTGTATGTGCATATGTATATATATATGATACAGATATGTCCAGTCGGAATATGCGTGTCAAACTCAGGACCTTTCCGAATGGTTGCATGTTGCAAGTTCCCTTTACAACTGGCCCCGCAAGTGTTGACGGGGCTTTTTTACAGAGTCCCACTGGTTTGTGGAATTCGCACAGTGTCGAAAGTTCAAGGCTTCGGCAGAACAGTTTAGAACAGAACAGGGCTGTGGGGAATGACCACTTCTGTGATACAACGGAAAGGGCTTCCCAAAAACTATTTTGTTAATATGAAGGGGATTCCCTTGTGTCACAGAAGTGGGGAAAAACCCCTTGATCCCACAACCCTGGAACATAATGTACAGACATGGGACTGTTGCCAAAGGCTCTTACGGATGGTGGAAATTACAATGACCTCCGAAAAACAACATGAACGCTGCTTTGCATTCAGGCCGGCCAATCAAAGAACGTTGGTTCCCAAGCAAGTCGCCAATATGAGAAGCCACCCATATCCAGGCCGGCCACATTTGTTCCAGTTCCTTGGACTCAGAGTTGGCAGTCTGGGAAGATGGTTGATTGAGCGACGTTCACAATCTTCAGATCCTGTTTAGTTTTGTTGCGGAGTTTTGAGCTCTCTTCACCCCAAATTGCACCCCAAATTAGGTGCTTATACCCTACAGTACATCATCTTGAGAGCTGTGGGCGAGTGTTGACCGCTCAGTCGGGCTCGCCTTAAACTTGGCCTAGCCCCCCAAAGGATGGGCTGTCCTCAGAGAAAACTGCCAGCTGCGTACTGGCCCGTCCAATCGGATACGGTTCTGCCGTCTGTCATCGGATACTCTTAGACCCGTGAATCACGTACTCGCGACCCGCGCACTCATCGATGATTTTAGGGTCGGTCCAAGGTTGGTTTAGGGTTGGTTTAGGGTTGGTTTAGGGTTAGTTTAGGGTCGGTTTAGGGTCGGTTTAGGCTTGGTTTAAGCTTGGTTTAGGGTCAGTTTAGGGTGGGTTTAGGGTCGGTCTAGGGTTGGTTTAGGGTTGGTTTAGGGTTGGTTTAGGGTTGGTTTAGGTTGGTTTAGGGTGGGTTTAGGGTCGGTTTAGGGTCGGTTTAGGGTGGGTTTAGGCTTGGTTTAGGCTTGGTTTAGGCTTGGTTTAGGGTTGGTTTAGGGTCGGTTTAGGGTGTTTAGGGTTGGTTTGGAGTTGGTTTAGGGTTGGTTTAGGGTCGGTTTAGGCTTGGTTTGGGGTTGGTTTAGGTTTGGTTTGGGGTTGGTTTAGGCTTGGTTTAGGGTGGGTTTAGGGTGGGTTTAGGGTCGGTCCAAGGTTGGTTTAGGGTTGGTTTAGGGTTGGTTTGGGTTTGGGTTAGGTTTGGTTTAGGGTTGGTTTAGGGTCGGTTTACGGTTGGTTTAGGGTTGGTGTGGAGTTGGTTTAGGGTTGGTTTAGGGTCGGTTTAGGCTTGGTTTGGGGTTGGTTTAGGTTTGGTTTGGGGTTGGTTTAGGGTTGGTTTAGGTTTGGCTTAGGCTCGGTTTAGTCTTGGTTTAGGCTTGGTTTAGGGTGGGTTTAGGGTGGGTTTAGGGTCGGTCCAAGGTTGGTTTAGGGTTAGTTTAGGGTCGGTTTAGGGTCGGTTTAGGCTTGGTTTAAGCTTGGTTTAGGGTCAGTTTAGGGTGGGTTTAGGGTCGGTCTAGGGTTGGTTTAGGGTTGGTTTAGGGTTGGTTTAGGGTTGGTTTAGGTTGGTTTAGGGTGGGTTTAGGGTCGGTTTAGGGTGGGTTTAGGCTTGGTTTAGGCTTGGTTTAGGCTTGGTTTAGGCTTGGTTTAGGGTCGGTTTAGGGTCGGTTTAGGCTGGGTTTAGGCTTGGTTTAGGGTCGGTTTAGGGTTGGTTTAGGGTTGGTTTGGGGCTGGTTTGGGTGGGTTTAGGCTCGGTTTAGGGTTGGTTTCGGGTCGGTTTAGGGTTGGTTTAGGGTTACTTTAGGGTCGGTTTTAGGCTTGGTTTAGGCTTGGTTTAGTGTCAGTTTAGGGTGGGTTTAGGGTCGGTCTAGGGTTGGTTTAGGGTTGGTTTAGGGTTGGTTTAGGGTTGGTTTAGGGTCGGTTCAGGGTCGGTTTCGGGTCGGTTTCGGGTCGGTTTAGGGTTGGTTTAGGGTTGGTTTAGGGTTACTTTAGGGTCGGTTTAGGGTCGGTTTAGGCTTGGTTTCGGCTTGGTTTAGGGTCGGTTTAGGGTGGGTTTAGGGTCGGGCTAGGGTTGGTTTAGGGTTGGTTCAGGGTTGCTTTTTGGTTTAGGGTTGGCTTAGGGTCGGTTTAGGGTCGGTTTAGGGTCGGGTCGGTTTAGGGTGGGTTTAGGCTTGGTTTAGGCTTGGTTTAGGCTTGGTTTAGGGTTGGTTTAGGGTCGGTTTAGGGTCGGTTTAGGGTGGGATTAGGCTTGGTTTAGGGTCGGTTTAGGGTTGGTTTAGGGTTGGTTTGGGGTTGGTTTGGGTGGGTTTAGGCTCGGTTTAGGGTTGTTTTCGGGTCGGTTTAGGGTTGGTTTAGGGTTGGTTTAGGGTTACTTTAGGGTCGGTTTAGGGTCGGTTTAGGCTTGGTTTAGGCTTGGTTTAGGGTTAGGGTGGGTTTAGGGTCGGTCTAGGTTCGTTTAGGGTTGGTTTAGGGTTGGTTTAGGGTTGGTTTAGGGTCGGTTTAGGGTTGGTTTAGGGTCGGTTTAGGGTTGGTTTACGGTTGGTTTAGGCTTGGTTTAGGGTTGGTTTGGAGTAGGTTCAGGGTTGGTTTAGGGTCGGTTTAGGCTTGGGTTTGGGGTTGGTTTAGGCTTGGTTTAGGGTGGGTTTAGGGTCGGTGCAAGGTTGGTTTAGGGTTGGTTTAGGGTTGGTTTAGGGTTAGTTTAGGGTCGGTTTAGGTTCGGTTTAGGCTTGGTTTAGGCTTGGTTTAGGGTCGGTTTAGGGTTGGTTTGGGTTTGGTTTAGGTTTGGTTTAGGGTTGGTTTAGGGTCGGTTTACGGTTGGTTTACGGTTGGTTCACGGTTGGTTTACGGTTGGTTTAGGCTTGGTTTAGGGTTGGTTTGGAGTTGGTTTAGGGTCGGTTTAGGCTTGGTTTAGGGCTGGTTTGGAGTTGGTTTAGGGTCGGTTTAGGCTTGGTTTAAGCTTGGTTTAGGGTCAGTTTAGGGTGGGTTTAGGGTCGGTTTAGGGTGGGTTTAGGCTTGGTTTAGGCTTGGTTTAGGGTTGGTTTAGGGTTGGTTTAGGGTCGGTTTAGGGTCGGTTTAGGGTGGGATTAGGCTTGGTTTAGGGTCGGTTTAGGGTTGGTTTAGGGTTGGTTTGGGGTTGGTTTGGGTGGGTTTAGGCTCGGTTTAGGGTTGTTTTCGGGTCGGTTTAGGGTTGGTTTAGGGTTGGTTTAGGGTTACTTTAGGGTCGGTTTAGGGTCGGTTTAGGCTTGGTTTAGGCTTGGTTTAGGGTCGGTTTAGGGTGGGTTTAGGGTTGGTTTAGGGTTGGTTTAGGCACCCTGATACATTCGCTCACGCAATCCATGACATGGGACAAGGCTGTGAAAAGTAGGAACGTAGACCCCGCAATTCCGTCAAAACCCCCGTCAAACCCCCGTCAAAGCCTCCGTCAAAGCCCCGTCAAAACCTCCGTCAAAACCCCCGTCAAAACCCCCGTCAAAGCCTCCGTCAAAACCTCCGTCAAAACCTCCGTCAAAACCTCCGTCAAAACCTCCGTCAAACCCCCGTCAAAACCTCCGTCAAAACCCCCGTCAAACCCCCCGTCAAAACCCCCGTCAAAACCTCCGTCAAAACTCCCGCTAAAACCTCCGTCAAAACCCCCGTCAAACCCCCGGCCAAACTTTACCTTTGTCCCCAGGGGGCAACTCTAGTTGTGGTGTGAAAGCCAGTTGGCAGTATCCGCTATAGTCTAGCTGGTTAGGATGCTTGGCTCTCACCCGAGGGGCTCGGGCTCAAGCCCCGGTGGCGGAATCTTGGCCTCACTGACAATGGCTGGTTGGTCATCTACTGGCAGGGAACGATCAGTTTCAACCCGGACGGCGTTTTGAGGGTTTTGACGGAGGTTTTGACGGAGGGTTTTGCAGCTGTGCGGCCCGGGCGGAACCTGCCCCAAAGAGCCGTTTTCGCAAGGTTGTGCCCCATGGGCGGAACCTGCCAAAAAGACCCGTTTTGGCAAGGTTGCGCCCACTGGGTAAAAAACTTCCGCTGTCAAAACCTCCGTCAAAAATCCCGTCAAAACACCCGTCAGAGCCTCCGCCACAGCACCCGTCAACACCCTCCGGCCAAACCTCCGTCAAAACCCCCGTCAAAACCTCCGTCAAAACCCCCGTCAAAACCCCCGTCAAAGCCTCCGTCAAACCCCCGTCAAAACCCCCGTCAAACCCCCGTCCAAACTTTACCTTTCTCCTCAGGGGGCAACTCTAGTTGTGGTGTGAAAGCCAGTTGGCAGTATCCGATATAGTCTAGCTGGTTAGGATGCTTGGCTCTCACCCGAGGGGCTCGGGCTCAAGCCCTGGTGGCGGAATCTTGGCCTCACTGACAATGAGCCCCGTCCAAACCCCCGTCAAAACCTCCGTCACAACCCCCGTCAACACCCCCGCTAAAACTCAGAGCCTTGCGCCAAAACCCCCGTCAGAGTCCCGTCCAACTCCCACCAAGACCTCCGTCAAAACACCTCAGCTTTGCTATGCCCCAGCTGGCAGGGAGAAAGTGTGCGATTGCAGGGTGGGGCGGTGTAGGATTGGCGTCTCATGTAGTTTGCGATTGTCGGTTGGGAGGAGTATCCGCTTGGACGGTCGAGTGTCTCTGATTGGGGGGTCACCCCTGTCCTCAAACGTTGCCTCCCCCCCAAAATAGAAACAGCGATTTGCAGGGGTCCCATGCTCAACAGAAACAAACCAAACGCCCTTAGGGGTTTCATGCCCCCCCCCCCCCCAACCCCCAAAGGACAGGAAAGCAAACCCAGCGAGTCGAGTTCGGGGGAATTTTTGGGGGGTCCTCTCCGCCAGCAGCTCCAACGCCACTTCGAACTGCACCACGTCGATGGTGCGCTCGCCTCAGGGATCCGGGCATCCAGTCCTCCCAAAAGACCCAGAGAAACCGATCCCGAGGTCACAGCCCTAAAACTGGCCCAGCCCTTCAGACCTTTGGCCGTTCTTTTCCGCTCTTGATGTCTCTTGGGCCTCTCAGGTCACATCGGACTTCTGGCCCGACCTCTTCCCCACCCCTTCCGCAGGCTGAAAAGTGCGAAGCGCCCAGTGCCCAGTGCCCAGTGCCCGGCCTTTCCGCTTGACCCGGGTGTCGCAAAAGATGAGGTCCGCGGACACCGCGCTGAACTTCTTGTCCAGGAGCTCGCAGTCCTGCGGCTCTCCGACTCGCCGACTCGATCGCCGACTCGCCGACTCGAAATCGCTCGCTTCTGGGCCATCGGTTCGCGGGATTTCTCGGAAAGCACGGCCGGAATTTTGGGAAAGAAAGACGACTTGAGACAGTGGACGGTTCTTTTCGGTTGACGTATCCAATTTCAAACAATCCAATGATTTTGGTCATGGAGTTGGACTTGAGCAGAATGGAGTTAGGTGGGGGGTGGGAGGTGGAAATTGGAATGGAGTTGGAGTGGGGTACTTGAAACTGAAGAAGGAGAGGTGGACGAAATCCTGCGCCACCAAAAAATCACTGGAATCATGAGTCCCCTGTCAATACCAATGAACAATGGTTTTCCATGTCTTGCAAGTGGTGCAGGATTTTGTCCATCCACAGTATGTTGTATTTAGATGTTGCTGATCGACTGACAGCAGCGAGAACACCTTTTACACAGGCAAGTGTGTCTGGACGCGCCTTGATCACTTAGAGATCAACCGTGTCCGCGAAAGAGAGCAGCGCTCTCAGAAAGTTCCTATGATTATCCTTGCCCTTCATAAGTACCGTGGGGCGTGCGCGAATCGCGGCTGCAATCAGATCCACCATTCTGACCTCCTCACCCTTTGCCTGTGCATATGTGAATGCTACAGCCGCTGCTGTCGAGCGGTTCCGGCCGCCATAGCAATGGAACAGAATGTTGAAGGCGCGGGGCGGCTGCGCACCGTCTCCATATGATTCCGCAGAGATTGAATCACCCGGGGGAAGTGGCGCTCAATCACGTTCCAGCGCCCATCTGCAGTTGCCTCCTCAACGTATTCAATTCCCAGTTGCCTGTAAAAGTCTGCTTGGTCTTGCATGTACTCCTCCTCAACTTTCTGCTGAAAGTCCCCCGAAAGACAATTGTGAAAAAGACGCTTGTAGCGTGAGTCCGTTTTATCTGCGTCCCATTGATAACGCGGACCCCAAAAGCCTCTGCGTTGATCAACTAGATTTGCTGCACCCAACATGTTGACGACAATGTGGATATTGTTGCTCTGCAAGACCGCCGCATTCATGGCGGTGTACATGTCGGACACAAAAACGGCTGTGCCCGCAGAGTTGAAAATCAGATCGCAGTCCCTACACGAATACCAATCGCGTTCAGGCTGGCAGGGAATGCCGGCCCTGACTTCTGCCAGCAAACTGTCCACCTCATCGAATGTCGGCGGCATCATGCGGGTCGCGGACATTGGTGTGAGATGTGCAGCTGGAAGTTCACAATTTGGCTGTGGGTCAAAACCAATGGTACCATTTTGGGGTAGGTCCACCACCCATTTTAGTCTATTCTAGTGAGGATGGGGATGTTCGCTGGGGGTACGGGATGTTGACCCATGGCCATATATCTGGTAACATGAACAACTGCGTCAACCAATCTAACAAGCCATGTGCTCCATTAGATTTTGTGGACTTCCTGAAACCTCACTTCCTGAGTGGGTTGGCCGAAACAAGTTTAGACTTGGCTGTTCCCCCTCAAATGGTCTTCGCAAAAAGTAGACAGTGCGGGAATTCAGGAAGCCAATTGGCGTGCTCGATCTTCGCACTGTCCTTTGAATCCCTTGCCACTTTGATTGATGAATGTAGCACGCGTTCATTGAGCCAGACTGGATTTGGAAAGCATTCCAATGGAAGCGGGGGTTCAGCAAAACAGGGAGCCCGTTCACAAACAACACCCACGAGCAGTCAAAGAAGCAAAAAGCCCAATCGACCGTCAACAGGCAAAGCGCAACTGATGTTAAATGGGTATGGGTCAAAATGAACCCGCCAGACCGCAGGTTTTAGTCCTTGGTTCCATCTACAAGGTTCCATTTTGGGGTTACCCTATTTTTTACCCACAGCCAGATAGTCGTACCAAGTACGACCCAACTCACATCCCTTTACTTTGCTCCCATGGGTCTTCCGGGTGAGGCCCCTTCAGTGGCCAAGCGGCATTTTTTGCGCGCGGAAGGCACATGAGACCGATCTGGGCATCACATGGCTGAGCCAACACTCCATTCTAAACCCCAATTTTCGCAATGGTTGGGTGTGGGACAGGGGTCACAGTTGAGGATCCTTCTGAACTCCTGTTCGATTTGCGATGGTTGGGTTTGGATCATGTACCAGGATAGCTCCCAACGACCGCACGAATCGGAAGATACAGCCATAGTGAGCCAATCCTCCTGGGGCGAAGAACGCCAGCTGGTTTGTCTCAAAATGAAGGAACCCCAACATGCTGGTGATTTCCCTTTGAACCAGCCCAACAAACTACCCTTCAAAAATGTGCTCTTGCCCAAAATGTCTAGAGGGTGAATTCCCTTTTTTGAGTAGTTTCTTCGGGTCCAGGTAGCGACACGGTCGTTGCGTCAACCCCAGCAAAGTCATAATACGGCTCTGGATCAAAAATGGGTGCTCGAATTGGAACCCTGGTAAATGAAATATGGACAAAAATATGCGGTGCGGTTCCTGGTGGGTGATTTTCACCTATACCCATAGGATTAGATTCTGTATTAATATAGAGTATTGTGGTCCATTGGCTAGAAGGTCCCATTTCGATTGTCAAGCAAACAAACTAAAACAGCCACTAGGATGAGCACATGGTTGTTTCTTTTTTCAGGGGACCCCCCAAAAAAGAAGAAGCTCAGGTGATATCCCCAACAGCATGCGGTGCTCTTTTTAGTGCTCGCACCACCCCGCAGCCCTCGCAGAACCCTGGTGAAACCTTAGTGGAACCCTTGTGGAGCCCTGGTGGAGCCCTGGTGGAACCCTTGTGGAACCCTCGTGGAACCTTACCTCAGGGCCGCCCTGGACCACCCCGGAGCCTATCTGGGCTGAGACCCCAAAGCTTTCAGCTGTGGAAAAATAAATAAATGTGGCTTTCCTGTTGGCTCCCCTTCAAAAGCCACAAGAAAACAAGGGGGTACCAACCCAAACAGCGACAGCCCGGAAAAGAAAGATTTCCTGTTGCCTTCAAAGCCATAAAAAAGGGGGTACCAACTCTCAAAAAGCGACCAGTGCCACGATTTATGTCCACCAATCACCTTTCAGGGGGTTCCAACAAAAAACAAAGAAACACAGAAGAGGCCAAATCACTTCGCCACCAACACCTGCTCTCATGAAAAGCTTCCTATATAGAAATGTCCTAGCCGTAACTCTCAAGAAAACGACCAGTGCCACGATTTATGTCCACCAATCACCTGTCAGGGGGTTCCAACAATTAAAAAATCAGAAGAGGCCAAAACTTCGCCACCAACACCTGCTCTCATGAAAAGCTTCCTATATAGAAATGTCCTAGCCGTATGGAAAAAAAACACAGGGGGTTTACCAACTCTCAAGAAAACGACCAGTGCCACGATTTATGTCCACCAATCACCTTTCAGGGGGTTCCAACAAAAAGAATCAGAAGAGGCCAAATCACTTCGCCACCAACACCTGCTCTCATGAAAAACTTCCTATATAGAAATGTCCTAGCCGTATGGAAAAACACACAGGGGGTTTACCAACTCTCAAGAAAACAACCAGTGCCACGATTTTATGTCCACCAATCACCTTTCAGGGGGTTCCAACAATTAAAACATCAGAAGAGGCCAAATCACTTCGCCACCAACACCTGCTCTCATGAAAAGCTTCCTACATAGAAATGTCCTAGCCGTATGGAAACAAAAGCACAGGGGGTTTACCAACTCTCAAGAAAACGACCAGTGCCACAATTTATGTCCACCAATCACCTTTCAGGGGGTTCCAACAAAAAACAAAAAACAAAAAACAGAAGAGGCCAAATCACTTCGCCACCAACACCTGCTGTCATGAAAAGCTTCCTATATAGAAATGTCCTAGCCGTATGGAACAAAAAACACACTGGGGGTTTAACTCTCAAGAAAACGACCAGTGCCACGATTTATGTCCACCAATCACCTTTCAGGGGGTTCCAACAAAAAGAATCAGAAGAGGCCAAAACTTCGCCACCAACACCTGCTCTCATGAAAAGCTTCCTTTTTAAAAATGTCCTAGCCGTATGGGAAAAAAACACAGGGGGTTTACCAACTCTCAAGAAAACGACCAGTGCCACGATTTATGTCCACCAATCACCTTTCAGGGGGTTCCAACAAAAAACAAAGAAACACAGAAGAGGCCAAATCACTTCGCCACCAAACACCTGCTCTCATGAAAAGCTTCCTATATAGAAATGTCCTAGCCGTATGGAACAAAAAACACACTGGGGGTTTAACTCTCAAGAAAACGACCAGTGCCACGATCTATGTCCACCAATCACCTTAGTGAAAAACGATTCATGTCCACCGATTTCTGTCCACCGATTTCTGTCCACCGATTTAGTTGGCAAAGAAGTTAAGGTCCTAAAAACGCTCCCACCGCAAAAATGCGCCCAGAAGCTCCGAACGCTCCCATTCCGCTCCTCGCAGAGCTTCACGAAGCCCTTGCCATCCAGCTCCGCCCGGCCGGCGCCGCCTCGGGTCTTCGGGTCGAACCGCTTGGAGGGCGGCTTTGGGCGAAATCCGGCCCAGGCACCGGCGAAAAATCGGGTATACACCTGCCATGTAGTGCTATACACCTGTATAGTGGTATACACCTGTACAGTGGTATGCACCTGGCATATGGTGGCTAGATAGTAACCACCCCCCAGGCTAAAAATTGGGTATACAAGTAGTTCTTTTTAATGTAAGAGTGAGGCAAGAGCGGCTGTGTATCTTAAATTAAACCAGACTGTGGGTGGTTGTGACATCCATTCCGCACTTGGAAACCGTGAAGACACATTTGCACGGCAATCATCAGAAACCAGGGGTTCTTGGGTGATGCGAACTGGACTTCGTCCATCATGCGTATCATACAACCTCTGTTTCTGACTCTGATCATGCCTCGAATGTGAAGAAACTAGGACGCTCGCACCTGCAGGAAGGTTTCTAGAACCTTCTTACAATTAAGCTCTGAGAAGGTTGTGGAGAACGCGGTAGGAGGTATTGATGTCTCTCCTGATTGCCCAGGAATGGTCGGGCTGAGCTAGCTTCGTCAACAGAAACGTTGACAAACGCGTGCGTCAAAATATAGCCCCTCAAAGGAGCTGCCGAAATGCTTCCCTGATGGAATCTTGGTGACTTGTGCTATGCATTCGAAGCCAAACTAAAAGGGATGAGGGAGTTCAGAAGCACCCCCGCAAATCGCCGCCAAAAGAGGTCGATGCTTGTCGCTGCGCATCTGTCTCCCATGCACATGAAGGGGAAGGCCATGAAAACATGCACGCAGATGTGCCCGTCTGATACACGTACATTTGCACACCATGCAGTATGTTGATCATTCGCGGAATACTCATCCATCCAGGATAAATTCAAATCCTTGGCGGAAATGGCATGACTCATTCCACGCAAGATATGGGTATGTTCTTGGGGCTACCCCCGTAATCTCCTTTGTGGTGCGGTCCGAATATTGCAAACCCCAAAGGCGAACCGCATAAGCTCAGGTGATATCCCCAACAGCATGCGGTGCTCTTTTTAGTGCTCGCACCACCCCGCAGCCCTCGCAGAACCTCGTGGAACCCTCGTGGAACCATGGTGGAACCCTGGTGGAACCCTCGTGGAACCTTACCTCCGGGCCGCCCCAGACCACCCCGGAGCCTATCTGGGCTGAGACCCCAAAGCTTTCAGCTGTTGGGGAAAAATTTGGGGAGCTACAAAAAAGACACACCAAAACATATTCCCTTCACAACCAGCCGACCAGTCCTCCTCGACTGCCCAGCCGACCGCAACCGCACCCGTCACTCGGCGAGGCGCAGAAGTTGTAGAAGGAGGCCTCGAGGCCATCCGAGTCGCTGGGCGCCAAGATCGCCTTGGCCTTCTCGATTTCTCCTCGGCCCGCCCGCCGAACCGCCGGGTTCGCCGAAGCGCCGAACCGACGAAGGGTCCGAGTTCGAGCGAGTTGTTGGAGTCAGCTTTTGGCCCGGCCGCGTGTTGTTGTTTTGATTGGTTTGCTTTTGTTTTTGTGGCTTTTACGGCTTGGCTTGGTTGAAGTACCCCCTGTTTGTGGCTTTGAAAGGGAAACCAAAAGGAACCCACCATCACCCAACTGTTTGCTATGTATATTGTGTGTAAAGGGAAACCAAAAGGAAACCCATCATTGCCCAGCTTTTGTTTGTGTCTTTAAAGGGAAGCGCCCAAGCGGTGAGAACGGAGTGACTGGCTTGCCGCGCCGTAAGAGATCAAAAGAAGTGCAATTCATTTTCACGCTTTGGGAAAAGTCCCCCCCCGCCCCCCGCCCCCCGCCCCCCGCCCCCCGCTTCCGGTCTCTCTTCTGAGACAACTCCTATCGCACTTGCAGCACCTCCACTGCGGTCGTTCTAAGCCGCAGAGGACACCGGGGTTGTGCAAAGGAGCTCCGAACCCGCAGCCTGGCAACAGCAACAGCCTCGCTGAATTGCATCCAGGGTTCGAGTGCCCATGCCACTCCGGATCCAAGATCGGAATTCCCCGTAGTCGATCTTGCCATCCTTGGACTTGTCGAGATCGACGCCTGTGAGTTCAGCAAAAACGTCCACTTTCCGACACTTCAACCACGTGAAGGAATCGCCGTGCCCAAAGAAGAAACCTTTAAGAGGGCGAGACGATTTACTCCAATGCCTATGGCTCGCATGGATGGTTGCCCCCGGACAGCTTCAGGTCTTATGCTCAATGGGACTTGCCAGAAGCCACAACCTCCGCTCGTCCCCCGCTCGTGCACTGAGCGAAGCCGGAAGCCGAAGGGGGTGGAGTCCAGCCTTTGACGGAAATCGAGCTCTTCTATTGCAAGGCTCGACATATTGACTTGCGCAATGCGCAAGCAAAGACTTTAGCTGAAGCCAGCTTTCATGAAATTTGGCCTGAGAGCATGCAAATACATGGGGGTAGTGCCTGACAAGCTAGCCCAGGTATCCCATGTTTCTTCTAGATGTGAAAATTGAACATTCAAAGCAATCTGCTCTCCACAGCCTTCAAATCAGCGCCCTTGCATCATTCAAAGAGAGGTTCTACATGCTAAAGGGGTCAAGTCCCTTTGCGGATGGTTAATGGCATCAAGGTCCTCCAGTAGAGAGGTTAGAATAAGAGTACCCTTTTTTTGCGTCTATTTAGTAGGGGAACCCTCCCAACCAAAAAAGGGTAAAAGGGCACTACTGGCAAACCCAGGCATGTTGAGGCAGCTCCCGGGCTCCATGGGTCTCTCGCGCGAACCTGAATTCGACCGCCAGGGCACACACATTCCGCACCTCCTCCTTGGTGAGGGAGCCCAGATTCCGCAGCGCAGCGGCCATCTCCTGACGACTCATGCGTCGCATGTCGGAAGCTTGGTTTCTGTTGGCCCTGCAAAAGCGGACAACTTTTTGGGGTTTAGTGGAAAACCCAACTTGATTTCCCAAAAAGTTAAAGTCTAAAGATCCAACCCAATAGCAGTTAAGTTCGGAAAGGCCTCTGACATGTTGGCAGAGCGAAGCCGCACACTCTAGACTGGCTTGAGCTGTGTTGGGTAGGTTTCTCGACACCCCAGCAACTGGTGGAAGAGCAAACGCGAACTAACTAACAATTTGCTGGCGGCATGAAAAGCTTAAGCAGCAGCCCTGCGCTGAGGCAAAGGTGGACTGGGAGCTCAAATCAACTGTTTGCAGGCTTTGGTGCCGGCCCCCTGACGACACCTGGAGCATAGGCCAGGGCCAAATCAAGGTAGAAGAAACACAACACCGAAGTACAACTCCAGCTGCCTCTGTCTTACAATGCCAAGGCAAATTCAAATTGCTCAAGGCAAGAATGCCAGGAACGAAAACAACCCTGGGCTTCTCTTGCTTCCTGTTTTACCAAGGAAAGCTTCGCAGAAAGGAAGCCGCCCCAAGTTGAAAGGGGGATTCCTCTGATTGCCTCAAAAAGATGCCTCTTGATCGTCTACACCGAAGCACCCCGACCAGCCAACCAACAACCCAACCGAAACCCAACCCAAGCCCGATCAAACCTAACCCAAACCCAAACCCAACCTAACCAGCCAACCAATGGCTTGACCACCCCCATGGTTCAAGCGATCTCTTCATCGCGAACAGGTCCCTCCTCCACGTTCAGAAGGCCCTGGCCCTGGTCGTAGCTATCGAAGGCCTTCCTGTCGGCTTCCCATCACAAAAGATCCAGCGAATTCGCTCGTGGGATCCCAACCAAAGCTTGCAACTTCTGCCCAAGCCTTCAAAACAGGTTCAAAAACGAGAACTTGCCCGCGTGTGTATTAACGAGCCCAAACACGCGTTCATAAACGAGGTGCTTTCCTTCAACACTCTGCTCCAGACGAAAATTCGGCAAACCAAACACATCTTGGCTTGAATAAACAGCTTGGACACCTGCCGACACCTGCCGACTCCGGTGCAAAAATTTCGCGAGTGGCATCCCTTTTTGGAAGACGGCCGCAAGGCCCAAAAGATGCAAGTTAGACACCCCTGCTTGTAGCGGCAGGAGCAAGCATCCACGGAAGCCATGTCTTTTTGAGGCATCTTCCCGAAATACGTCCACCCGGGCCTCAAGGGTTTGATCTGTTGCAGCCGGGTACAATCAGGACTGGAGAGGCGGTTTCAGCGAGGCGTGCTGTTAAAGTTGACCTCGATTTTCCTCTGCACCGTGGTCGACTTTAAAATGAGACTTCGCATGGGTGACGCCCAGGCGCCCTCCGAAAGATCATCGCGACCCGGTTAAACAGCAAAGCCAGCGGGGTGCGAGTCGCATGGCCAAGAAAACAAAACCAACAACTGTTGCCCTTTGGGCATGGATGGCGGCTCAGACCCGTGTCTCCGTCACCTGGCGGACAGTCGCATCTTTGTTCAAACCCCTTTTGGTGCTCAAAGGTAGCTCTCCTCAGAATGGGGACCCCAAATAGAATGTTGGGAGCCCAGAAAATGGCAGCTCCTTTCGAGCACATGCGATGAACTCGCCACCATGAGCCAGCCACGCCCCAACTCGCCAATGCAAAGCCCTCAATGCACATGTGCTTTGAGTGTTGCCCAAAACATAACCCCCCCCTGTTCGCCGCGCCCCCGCTGTCCACTAACATGGAATCTGACTGAGGGGTCTAAAAAGTCTGTTTCAATCGGGACCCTCTGGTGGACTCCATGTCGGTGGACAGGAGGGTATCTTTGAAGCACCTGCGTATGCCAGATTAATTCGCAGCATTGTGCCAGCAAACCACCACGACAATCCGCAACAGCCTGACATTCCGTCTGCAAGCACCGCAGAAATTATACTGCTCCTGCGTCGCATTCTCACATTTGCTTTACAAACCGTATTTCAGACTAACAGCACAGCTACAACACACTCTTCCTAACAGCGGAGAAATCTGCCACGCACGTACTGACCTACTAGAAAAGAAACTCTACAAATCACCTCACGGGGTGTGCCATGGACATGCGACTCTGCCTTACAACAACAGCAGCTCAAACCAAATGTGACTGCTGTCACCACCAGCACGACGATTGCCCCAAGCAACTACAAAGCCACATTCCACAATGGGCCGTGCTGCACGCACCGCTGCGCCTCTAACTTCAGCTGTACCAGTGCCTTTGACGGCAGCGTTACCGAGCAGCAGCTTCCAATTGCCAGAGCAAATCTCCAAGGGGCAAAAAGCACAGAGACCTACCATGCCTGCCCGAAAACCGCAGCTGGGCTTACTCATGCAGCACAGGAGTCAATTTCCAGAGGATGGACGAAATCCTGCACTTGGTAGAAGGCTTATCCCATTTAATGGGATAGAGGGGGGGGGGGGTAATTAGGGGGAGGGGGGGCAGTGTCTTACACCGTTGCAATCGGCCATGTATCCAATAAAGCATGGATAAGGCTTGTCATGTGTCCAATCAAGCATGGTGAAGGCTCGTGCTTTCACTTGTGGCCAACATGCCCAGCAAAAACAGCGAGAATGAACCCAACGCTATCCTAGGCTTATACCATAAGCATATGCCCCCCCCTTCTACCCCCCCCTCCATCGCATGACATTATGTCTAGGAGTTCATGTCTCCCAAGTGGTGCGAAATGAATCTCGTCCACCCACAGTCACACCTGTTGTGGTGGGGGGGGCCATGAGGTGTCGTGTCTAGCCCATGCTGCCTCGAAGCAAAGGCTGAGGCAGCTCTTACACGCCAGAGCGATCGATGAAGTCCTTGGCATACTGTCAGGGCAGGTCCCTAATTGCTACACGTCTTCCCAGTGGTTTTGTGTCAAGGGGTACCTTTTTACTTTGGAGACACACGAATGTCCAAAACAAAAGGCCTGTTGGACCTTGGTCATTCACGTTCTGCCGGCCATAGGCGACCTTTTGGAAAAATCGATGGGTTTCCCTGGTAAATGTGATAAACCTATCCAAACCAGCGCCATCTCTTTTTAACCAAAGCAACCTACACGGGACCCCTATGCTGCCGGCTTTGGCCCCGTCGCCAGCCACTCGTTGCCGGCCACGGCTCGCCACTCTGCACGTAGCGCACCACGTTCTCGCGCAGCAAGGCCTCCGCCCCGTCGGACCGCCGCCGGAAGACCCGGCGGAAGCAGGCCAAGGCAAGCAGGAGGGACACGAGGAAGATGGAAATCACCACCACCCCCAGCAGCTCGAAGTTGTCGTTGGCCTGTAAGGTCACATTTGGCCATGGGTCAAAACCCAAATCGTACCCCTAGTAAACATCCCAATCCAACCACCAAAATAGGTTCTAAAATGGGTGGTGCACCTATCCCAAAATGGTACCATTGGGTTTGAACCACGGCCATTTGAGACATGACCAAAGCCATAAAGCAGCTTCCCCTGCTCGGAAACCAAAAAGTCGCAAACATAGCTGTCCTTGTTGAAAAGATAGATGGTATTCTCGATATGGGGCATGAATAACCCATCTAAACCAGTGGAACCCATCTAACCAGGTCCAACAAACTCACCGATGAAAAGGGCACCAAAAAGGTTGCACAAGAGAAGATCCCACATTGGGATGGTTGGAGCAATTGACCCGTTGGACAGCTGCGACAGATTCTCCAGCCCAAACAAAGTGCACCGAGCAAACAATATCGATTCAAATGCTTCTAGGCAGCGCTGCAGCTTGGAACATCTGAATCGCTCCCCCTGGTTGTCCCTTGCAGCAGCCAGCCAACCTCAAACAAAGCGGACAATGCCAACAGCAGTCCATGCCAGCCGAAATCACGGCATGGTCAAGACTCCCCAACTCCGCTTCTATGGGCAAAGGGGAAAGGATTTGGGTGTTTCTTTTTTGGGAGACCCTCCAGGATGGTGGTTCCTTTAAAACCACAAAATACAGGGTACCCTGGTACCCTCCAAGAATAACACACTCATTTATAGATTTTTTGATCCATAGCGTGCATGTTTACAGTAAAGAACAAGCTCCAACCACCCTGCAGTGGCTGTCAGACCTCTGCAACCAGCCACCCGCGTTTCGCCACGGACACACACACACAGACACCACACAGCACACACCACACACCACGCACCCACACACACACACACACACGCCCAAACCACACCCACCCACACCATACACTACAAACACCACACACCACACACACACACCACACACCACACACCACACACCACACACCACACACCGACCAACCCACCCACACACAGACGCACCCCACACCACACACCACACACCACACACCACACACCACACACCACACGCCACACGCCGCACGCCACACACCACACACCACACACCACACACCACACACCACGCACCCACCCACCCACCCACCCACCCACCTACCCACCCACCCCACCCACCCACCCACCCACCCACCCACCCACCCACCCACCCACCCACCCACCCACCCACCCACCCACCCACCCACCCACCCACCCACCCACCCACCCACCCACCCACCCACCCACCCACCCACCCACCCACCCACACACACACCCCACACACAGACACACCACACACCACACACCACACACCACACACCACACGCCACACACCACACGCCACACACCACACACCACACACCACATACCACACACCACGCACCCACCCACCCACCCACCCACCCACACACACACACAGACACACCCCACACACAGACACACCACACACCACACACCACACACCACGCACCACATGCCACACGCCACACGCCACACACCACACACCACCCACCCACCCACCCACCCACCCACACACACACACACTTCAACTCCCAAAGGAGGATGCTAATCGTTCGAGTACAACTGATGAGTCTCGAGTACAACTGATGAGTCTCGAGCGGGTGTAGGTTCGGCTTGCATTCACTTGGTTTCCGTCTAGCAGCGAGCACGTTACCCGAAAGAACAAGAAGCACAAAGAGCGCCGCAACCAAGGGGCCAAATAGACATTTGCAAAACTGGTGCAGGTACACATCAAGGCGTCCCTTGATGCATCCAGTCATCCTCGATAGCTTCGTTGGCGTGGCTACGATGAGACCGCCACGCCCCCTGCGGTAAGTGGTGGCAGGGTATTCTGCCACTCCGCACACACACGCCCTTGAAAGAGGGGCGAGAATCAGTTTTTCAAAGGAAAAACACGCGCCCCAAACCGGGCAAAGACCTGAACAGAAAACAAACGGAGCAAGGGAACCCAAAAGAAACAGAAAGGCCCCAGGTTGGGTCTCCGCGGGCAAAACCCCAAACAAGAAACAAGAACAACGGGGAAGCCAGGGTCTCCGAGGGCAACAACCCCAAACAGCGCAAAACCACCTAGACCTTGTAGACGGAAGGGGCCGCGAAGGTGAAGAGGCAGAAGAGGAACAGGCCATCCCTAACCGGGCGAACAGGAAGTACAAGAAGTAGCCCAGAGAGGGAAAGAAAAGAAAAGAAAAGAACAGAAAGGAAAGGAACGAAAGAAAGAAAGAAAGAAAGAAAGAAAAAGAGAGCGAGAGAGAGAGAGAGAGGGAGAGAGAGAGAGAGAGAGAGAGAAAGAGAAAGCGTATTTAGGGCGTCGCAACCGCCCGGGGGCAAAAAGAAAGGAGCAGGGGTGCGTATTTAGGGCGCCGCATCCCGCCCAGAGAACCACGAGGACAAAGCCAATGCTCGAGGAAGAGGGCGTCGAATCCCGCAGAGGGGCCATGAGGAAGAGCACGATGAAGCAACGGTAGGGGACGAAGACGGCAAGCCAAACAGCGCGAGGGGACCGAGGAGCACGAGCAAATAGGCAAACAAGAAGAGGACGACGACGAAAAAGGCAAACAACGCGGCAGAGAAGAAGCCAACCCTAAACGGGCCAAGAGGAAGAGCAGCAACACGCGGATGACGGAAGGCAGGAAGAAGGAACGGGAGGAAGGAGAAGCCATCCCTAAGCGGGCGAAGTGGTCGAAGACGTACGCGTGGTTGACGAAGGCGAGAAAAGGTGAGACGTAACTATGATCTGGTGGCTGTCTTCCCTTTAGTGAAACCTCGTTCCTGCTTAAACGTGAAATTCCGCTGGTCCATGATAAGAACGTTGAGGTCAAATTTTCCGGCGAACCGGCCCGGGGTCACACGATGGGTACACCCGAGGTTCCCCCAAGATGGGGTGATCACACTTCAACTCCCAAGGGAGGATGCTAATCGTTCGAGTACAACTGATGAGTCTCGAGTACAACTGATGAGTCTCGAGTGGGTGTAGGTGCGGCTTGCATTCACTTGGTTTCCGTCTAGCAGCGAACACGTTACCCGAAAGAACAAGAAGCACAAACAGCGCCGCAACCAAGGGGCCAAATAGATATTTGCAAAACTGGTGCAGGTACACATCAAGGCGTCCCTTGATGCATCCAGTCATCCTCGATAGCTTCGTTGGCGTGGCTACGAGGAGACCGCCACGCCCCCTGCGGTAAGTGGTGGCAGGGTATTCTGCAACTCCGCACACACACACACACACACCACACACACACACACCACACACACAGACACACCACACACCATCCCACACACACACCACACACCACACACCACACACCACACACACACACACCACACACCACACACCACACACCACACACCACACACCGCACACACACACACACCATCCCACACACACACACACGAGCGCGCATATGCGCCCCCAACCCCGGGAAACCCGCGCATCAAGTTGCCTTCTGCAGCAGC
This sequence comes from Effrenium voratum, assembly GCA_963377175.1. NCBI lineage: Eukaryota > Dinophyceae > Suessiales > Symbiodiniaceae > Effrenium > Effrenium voratum. Next base: position 865,400 of record CAUJNA010000957.1, read on the forward strand.
GCCCAGAAGCCCCCGTCCAGTTGCCAAAGTCGGGGGCACAGGGACAGAAGCTCCAGGCAGCCAATGAGCAGGGCGATGAGGCCGCTGCTGGAGGTGAGGAAGAGGTTGAAGTACAGCTTCGGCCTCTCATCCTCGTCAAACGAAGGCCGGGGTACTCCGAGAAGGAGAAAGTCGCTCCCACAAAGAGTCGGCGTAAACAGGAACCTCTGCAAAATGTGGGAACCTGCCACAAAAAGAAGGAGAGTCCGGGAATGCCACCTCCGCATCAAAAATGTGAGGACTGGACTTGCTGCATACCAATCTCAATTGGAACAAGCCCCAAAGAACTTCTGACGCCTCAAGGGAGGTGCTGTAGACCCAGGCCATGAGGAAGCCGTTCAGCGTGTCCAGCAGGCACATTCCTGAAGCGAAACCCGCAAAACGCTCGCGGGTCAAGTCATGAAGTCTTCATGGGGAAAACCCAATTGTCAGCGCCGAAGCCCAAAAAAACGAAGGGTGCACGATTGATATACCTTGAGCCACCAGCCCGGATTGTCACAGGGCCAAACGGGGACCAATTCCTAGACTCAAATTGATGAATAGCTTCTTGTGAAAGGATGGGTAGCCATTCAAACCAGCACTAACAATGAATTATCCAGGAGATTTGGCATCCTGCCATCAAGGCCACCCCACATCTGAGTCACAAGCAAAACCTGGCATAACATCGTCTCTGCCCAAGCCAATGTAAAGAACCGAACAAAAGCGGCCGTGCCTCATTTTTGGTTGGGAGTGCGCCTTACTAACCATCACTTACCCGGGCTTGGATGATGGCTCATCTGGCCATGGTCAAAATCCCGTACCCCCGGTGAACATCCCAATCCCCACTAAAATAGACTAAAGTGGGTGCACCTGCCCCAAAATGGTACCATTGGTTTTGACCCACAGCCATCTGGCTTCGACGGACTTCGGGCGGATCAGATCGAGCCGCCCGACATGAAGAGCAACGGCAGCAGCAGCACCGCCGCGGGCTGCGCGAGGCCATGGGATACCGCGACGATGCCCAGAAGGCCCACCTGAGCCACAATCAAAACCCGGTATTAAAGCGAACCCCATGTAAAGAACTAAGAAGGCGGCCGCAGCTGTTTGTGTCTGGGATTGGCCCTTACTAACCTTCATCTACCCGGGGTTTCGATTGTGGCCCGTGAGTGCAAGCTCTTCGCCAGCCAGCCAGCCAACCAGCCTCCTGTGGGTCATATGTGCGTGTCTTTTTGGTGACCACCGAAAATGGTTTCGGTGTCACAAAGGGGGCACCATCAAACAAAGACAAATCCATATGGCCGTGGGTCAAAACCAATGGTATCATTTTGGGGCAGGTGCACCACCCATGTTAGTCTATTTTAGTGGGGGTACGATGTGGATTTTGACCCATGCCCATATCTGTTGTTGCACCCCCCCGTCTAAAACAAGCCCCGCGAGAAAAAATCAAACCGGCCCGCGCCTCGGAGGAGGTGTCGAAGCCGAGGCCGAAGAGGAAGCCCACAGGCAGCATATGCCAAGGCTCCTCCGGCAAAAGCAAAAGCTGGGGATTCTCGGAATGTGGGTGTGGCTCAAAATTAAACAGGAGGGGCAAACCGCAGGTGACCGCAGGTGTTGATCCATGTTTCCACTTACCAGGGTTCCATTTTGGTACCGGATGTTTGAGCCACAGCCATGTGGCTGTGGGTCAAAACCCGAATCGTACCCCCAGTGAACATCAACCAATCTACACTAAAAAAGGTTCTATGATGGGTGGTGAATTCACCTACCAACCAAATGCAACCCATCCGAGGGAAAGAAAAAGATTGCTCCCGCAAAGCTTGGGGCTACAAGCGGCCACAGCTTATGCCTTGGCTGCCGTTGACCCCCCTGCAAAAAGTTTCACTTTCTTTTTTTAGGGAGTTTAATGTTGGCACTCGATTAGTAAAGGGTACCGGAATAATAGAAAGTGTTTTTCCTTATTATGGTTCACACCCATTGTTTAAGGGGACCAGAATAATAGATTTTTTTTTGGCCAGGGGGAAAATTCCCAAAAAAAACTCCACAAAGCAAATTTGATTTAAAAAAAACATCCCCCCCCCCACACAATCACCCAAAATCCATGTTGACCCCATACCAAATGCCAACAAATTCACAAACATGCCCAAACAATCACACCTTGCTCAACCACAGAACCCAAAGCCAGCTGAAACTCTGAAAAAAGAAACCATCCCCAGCCCTGAAACTGCAAACTCTTTATTAAACCGTGCTAAGAAATTGCAAAAAATCAATCAGGACAAGGGTACCCCTCACAGACCCCACTGAACCACAATAATGTGATTGTTTTAGGGGACCACAATAGTGGCAAGCCCCCAGCCCCCCCTCCCAGAAAATAAACTGTCAGTTGCTTTGCTCAAAAGCATTCCCCTTTCAATTGGTGGCCCACTTGCTTAAAAGCATCCCCTTTCATTTGGTGGCCCACTTGCTTAAAAGCATTCCCCTTTCAATTGGTTGCTCAACCACAGAACCCAAAGCCAGCTGAAACTCTGAAATTTGAAAACCATCCCCAGCCCTGAAACTGCAAACTCTCTATTAAACCGTGCTAAAAAATTGCAAAACAAAACAATCAGGACAAGGGTACCCCTCACAGACCCCACAGAACCACAATAATGTGATGGTTCCCGCGGCATGATAATGATGATGTTGACAGCATCTTGATGATGTTGACAGCATCATGAAAATACCACAGCTACTCACAGCATTGTGCGCTACATAGACGCGCAGACAACGTCCTAGTGAGTCCGTCAGCAAAACAATGATGTGGACAGGATGATGCTGATACACCAGCCACAAACGATTCCGCGCTACATATCTAGCAAAAGAAAGGCAGAGACGACGTCCTGATGAGTTCGACAGCATCATGACGATGCGGACAGCATCATGATGATGCTCACAGCATCATGGTGATGGCAAAGGCAGCATCTTGATCATACCACAGCCACAAATCATCTTGCGACAGTGTAATGAAATTCAGCATCATCCTGATGTTGACAGCACCATGCCCGCCACCACACCCACAAACCATAACGCGGCGCCGCAGCGATTGCAGCAGCATCATAACGTGGTTGACAACATCATGATGATACACCAGCCACGAACCATTACGCGCGACAGTTAGAGCAGCAACAACGTCCGAATCGGTTCAACAGCATCATGATGCTGCTGACAGCATCATGATGCTGCGGCCAGCATCATGATGATGCGACAACCACGATACCCCAAACAGCACCCGCCCGAGCACCCTGCCATTCATCACCAACGCCCGAAAACAGCAGCCCCAATAGCACCCCAACGCAGCAGCCCCAATAGCACCGCAACGCAGCACCCGCGCCAGCGCCGGACACGTCCCCGAGCACCCTGCCGTCACGTACTGTCACCAGCACCTGAACCTGAACCGAACAGCACCCAAAACCGCACATGCGCCAGCTCGATCTTGGAAAACAATTTCCCTTCTTCATGAGAAGTCTATAGTTTCCAGCTATCTGGGAAATAAGCCCACGCGGTCGGCTGCACCTCCAACAGCAACACAAAACAGCACCTGCACCACCACCCCAAACTGCATGCCCCCCAGCACCCGCCGGCAATCTCCGAAAATTGCGCCCACAACGTCAGCAGTACCTCAAGCAGCACCCCAAACAGTACCCCAAAACTGCACGCGGCCATCAATCTTGCAAGAATGCGCCTGCACCATCACCAGCACCTCAAACAGCACCCCAAACTGAGTGCCCCCCCGCTGTCCATCAGCGCCCTAAACAGCACAGGCACCAGCGCCGTAATCAGCGCCGCAAACTGCATGCCCCCTAGCACCCGGCCGTCAGTTTCGCAAAGCGGCACCTCCACCAGCACCCGAAACTGCATGCCCCCTAGCACCCGGCCGTCAATCTTGCAAAACAGCACCTCCACCAGCACTCCAAACTACATGGCCCCCTATCTCGCAAAGCGGCACCTCCACCAGCACCCGAAACTGCATGACTAGCGCCTGGTCGTCAATCTCGCAAAGCAGGACCTCCACCAACACTCCAAACTACATGCCCCCACTAGCGCCTGAAACTGCATGCACCCTAGCAACCGCCGTCAATCTCGCAAAACAGCACCTCCACCAGCACTCCAAACTGCATGCCCCCTAGCACCCGGCCGTCAGTTTCGCAAAGCGGCACCTCCACCAGCACCCGAAACTGCATGCCCCCTAGCACTTGGTCGTCAATCTTGCAACACAGCACCTCCACCAGCACCCCAAACTGCATGCCCCCTAGCACCCGTCCGTCAATCTGGCAAAACAGAACCTCCACCAGCACTGCAAACTGCATGCCCCCTAGCACCCGGCCGTCAAGCTCGCAAAGCAGCACCTCCACCAGCACCCCAAACTGCATGCCCCCCAGCACCCGGCCCTCAATCTCGCAAATCACTTTCCCTTCTTTATTAGAAGTTAGAACCCCTATAGCTTTCAGCTATCTGGGGAAAAAACAAAACAAACCTAAGCAAATGGAAGACTCCTAAAGGCCTGCTTTCTCTGGAAGGGCCCTGCGCTGTCGCACTGACCCAAGGCTCCCGAATGCCCTCGAAGAGTCGGGGGCAGCACCTTGCCGCGAGCGGAGCGGAGCGTCTGGGCTCCCACCCAAAAGCCCAGCTCGACGAAGGGAGGCGACAAATGGGGGTTGTTTTCTCGATGGTACCCTTTTTGGGTATAGTTTTGAAGGGGAAACAAATGGAGCACCAACATATTGGGCAAGGGGGAGGGAGGGAGGTCCCCTAAAACAGACACACCCAAATGTTGCAAGTGAACCGTAAGGGACAAGCTGTGAAGTTCAGAGGCGTCCTTGATCCCTTGCGGTATGAAAATCAAACGAACGGAATGTGGCAACTGGCAGACTAGCTTTCCTTCAGGCAGCCAAGGCTGCATGACAAATGCCAGTGCCCAAGGCCGAATATCGGCTCGAAGACACACAAGTGGAGTCCCAAGCATCTCACAGATTCAAGCAATCACACAGAGATATGTCATCCACACATCGTAGGTTCGACTGCTCCTCTCAAGTTCCAGGTGAGTCACAATCAAAACCTGGTACTAAAATGGTCCACCCAAATGTAAAGACCTACCAAGGCGGCCGCGCCCCAAAACTGGTTAGGACTGTCCCTCAACCTTCACTTCCCCGGATCGATACTGTGGATGGCCGAAATCCATTTCGCACCACCTAAGAAACCCTGGAATGATGATTCCCCTGTAAATGCCAAGGAACAATGGTTTGCTTCGGTTTCCAAGTGGAGCAGGATTTCGTCCATCCACAGTATGATCGCCAAATGATGATATTATAGTTTTAGAGTGGTCCGTACTCTGAGTCAGGACGCACCAAACTCCGTGAGAAAACTGTCAGCGTTCGGCACGGAAGCTTGGCACAGGCCCAGCGCGGAACTCCCGTAGAACATTTGTTCAGTCGAATGAAATGGTCTCCATTGCTTCTCGGATCCTATGAGCATAAGAAAGGACTGGAAACAAGAATAAAAGCCTGCGAACTTCTCTAACTTCTCTAGATAAAAGTCTTACTGCAATCAAGTGCCAGAATACTTTTCGTAGGTTCCCCCTTCCATTGAAAGTTCCATGGGTGGTTAAATTAAGCCTTGGCTGCTGGCCTGGTGACGACGCCCAGAATCTCATGGCTATGACCGCAGCTCTCGTCGCCCTTCCTGCGAAGAAGGGCTTGCCCAGTGAGGAATCGGCAACGGAGATACTGTGGATGGACGAACATGTTGAAACCATGGGAACCATATGAATCCAGACTTTCTTGGGTGGTGATGAATTTTGTGCCAGTTTCCATGGATTCCCGGTGCTCATCCAGCAATTGTCTTTCAGACGTGCGTGTGTACAGCACAAGGTCCAGGGGATGCAGATGATTGTTCACCACAGATTTCCTCTTAAAATTCGAATCATGCCAAAGTTTCTTAGGTGGTGCGAAACGGATGTCGGAACCATCCACAGTACCAGATATCAAATGGTAAATGGTTTGACACAGATTTCCTGGGTCCACTCATGTTGCTGGACAAGACTTTGCTTGGGCAAGCTGTGCGAAGCGGAAAGCTGCTGCCTTGCAAACACCCCGGGGGCTCATGGAAGTTCGGACAAAGTTCGTTCCTTGGGGGAATGACAGGAGTCAATCTACAATATGGCATGTGGTGTATCTGTCAGAGGGCTTGCTTTCCCTCACGTTGCTCTTGTTCAAGCCTCCAATTCTCCTGCGGTTCCAAGCCCCCTGTTTGAAACAGCGTTCTCCCTCTGCTCCACAAGCCCCTAGAGCAGAGGGCTACGTACTTAAAGGGGCAGGATACCTAGCAAGTGGCTAGCAAGCCTGGTTATAACCCACTGAACGGAGACCTATTGGTAAGTGGGTTCAAGCCATGGTCACTACTCACCACTTACTCTGTGCCCCTTTCAGAGACCACGAGCCGCGAAAATATGCGTCAAGGCTCCAAGCACGCCACAGCTGCCGCGCGGTGTACAAATTCAGGAGCCCGATGATGGTCCTTCCGCGCGCGTCAGGCGCACGCGCGGAGGCTTAAGGCGCCACCTGCAAGTCTCTTGACAAGGGGGAGATCCATGTGGGGGTTGATCAAAAAATCCGATACGAATGGGGTGACCACTGGTTGGAAACCACCGAAACAGATCTGCCTTTCACCCGCATGGGAACAGTTCCACCCATGCCGGTGGCTTCCTGCAAATCGGGAGCCTGGTGGATGCAACTGAGCGGAAGCAATTCTGTCTGAAGCAGCCTTGTATTCCTGACACATGGGGGTTGATCAATATTCCATTTAGGGCCCTCAGTTTTGACCTTGTAACGTCCCACGTGGGAAAGGTCGTTTTATCGGTGGTACACATGGTCACCCCATGTCAAGGACCTTTTGATCAACCCCAACATAGCCTAAGCAGTGATGCTCTTCGTAGGAGCAAGCACTCCGCCCCTGTCAATGCACAGCTGATGGCTAGCCAGGGCACAAGAAGGTGCCAGAGATGGAAGTGCCTATGAGGCCGCCATACTCTTGGAAGATCTCCAAGTGGTCCTTCCTGGGCCGATCGCTCGGCCCAGCCAGCCAGAAAACTACAGCCTTTGGCGCAGCAACCAGCCAGCCCTCTGCAGAGGGGCCGTGTGTCTGAGGCTGTGTAGGATTGAAGCCAAAAGCAGACCACCAGTGTCTAATCTCGGTTGCTTTCTGCTCTCCTGCTAACAAAATAACTTTTAGTGGTTTAATGGAAAACCCATTAGTTGGCAAAAAGTTTAAGTCCTAACGTCCAAGCAAAATGCACCAAAGCAATGTTTTCCGCATCGTTGCCGGTTCCTGCCAGACAGCATCCTCAGTCATCCTTGCAACCCCCAAGTTTGCGCAGGTACATCTGTCTTTGGCCAAAGCAAGATGGGCCAACAACGCCTTGGGTCTCAAAATGGTGGGTCTCATGGGCTCTCCCCGTCTCTCCCTAAACATGTGCTTCTCCCTCGAATCAGCTGGAATCGGAGCCCTCCAAACAGATTTCGGCCCGAAGATGCTGCCCGGAGCAGAGGCCGCCTCGCAAAGCCCGCGCGACCGCGAAATCGGGCATGCGCAACCTCCCAAGGGCCAGCTTGCGGCTCCCTTCTCCGACGCCTCCGTATTCTCCCGAAGTCACTTCCGCTGAGGCGCATGAAGCCCTGGGCCAACAGGATGCACAGGCACGCCAGCAAGACCTCGATGGGTCGATCCGCGAAAAGGATCCAGCCGCGGCAACCAGACGCGTAGCCCGGACCAACCCAAAACGGGGTGAGTTTTTGTTGGGGGGCGGCAGGTGCGCTCACATGAGTTGAACCCTTTGTGTTTTTGCCACTTCTTCAATACTGTGTATGGACAATATCCTGCACCACCCGAAAAAAAATATGAAAAAAAATGGGAAACCCTTGTTTGTTGGTATGTACAGGGGAATCATCATTCCAGGGTTTCTTAGGTGGTGCAGGATTTCGTCCATCCACAGTAGGGTCGCAAAATGTTTGGAGAAGTCCGGAGAAGATGACACGTGGCCGCTTGCGGGCTGCAACTCAGCAAGGCGTCTGGCTGGTATGCTATGCGGGGAGCATAGCATAAGACTTCCGCTACACGACTTGGGTCAGCCACATGCTTCCAGCATTCAACATGCAAGAACGAGCACCTGGAAGCCTTCACAGATCTGCAGAAACCGATGGGACCAGTGTGCATAGCTTTTTTCGGCAGCTCTCGTTAGCCCTAATCGGCTTTGACTCTCAGCCCTATTTGTATGCAGTTGCTTGATGACTTTGCCTAGTCTGCCCGAGGGGCCCACTGTTCAAGGTCTTCCACTGCAGGAAGTAACAAGTCAGAGCAGTGGTCGAAAGACTTTCTGGCCTCTCTGCGTGGATTGCTATTGTTTGAGAGAAACAAGCTTGCTGTATATGAGACTCAGCGCATGGCAAACCTTCCTAAGCAGCGATGGTGACAGCGGGCAGTGGGCCAACTGGCTCGCCCATCTTGGGCCGGATTTGGTATATAACGTGTCGAAGTAAGAGAGCCTCACGTCATGTTTTTTCATTCAAGCTACAAGATGCCAGTGATTTTAAAGCCTGGAGAACACCAGCTTGGCGCGCCGTGGCTGTGGCTGTGGCTCAAGTCATTGAGGGCATGTGGCTGCGCTCTATGCTCGCCGAGGCGACGGCAAGTTGGCATAGAGATCGCTTAAGAGGGGAGACCCACATGGGTGTATTGTGTGTGTGTGTGTGTGTCAAACTATCTCGGAACCCCAAAAGCTGGCCTCTGTCAATTCCTTTTGCTTTCCCTTCAAACCCAAATGCCACACCCACATTTCCCTTCAAACACACCCTAAGAAACTCCCCATGAAAACCCCAAAAGCGGCACCCTGAAAAAAAGGCGACACACCCACCAGCAACGGTTGCCTATGAAGACCTGACCATGGGTCAAAATCCAAATCGTACCCCCAGTGAACATGCCAATCCCCACTAAAATAGGTCCTAAAATGGGTGGTGAATTCACCTGCCAACCAAAATGGGATCCCAAAACGGCTTTGACAACCACAGCCACCTCCCGTGTCAAGCCCAGGCACCACCAGGGAGTGGCCCATGGCGAAGAAGAGCCCCACCGTCAGCGGCCGGCGCTCAGCGCTAGTGAGCCGCCGGGCGGTGTTGTCGATGGCCGCCTCAGTTTGGGGCGGCAGGGGCCTGCTGTGCAAGCGGACACTGCTTGACCCAGCTGGGTCGGTCCTGTTTTTGGAGGAACCCTCTTTTGGTTAGGTGTTTGAAGGGAAACCAGGGAAAACCGGCAGGTCCAAATACTTAGGAAAAAGACACATCCTGTGCCAACGGATACAATGGTTCATTCAGGTAAACCCGGTCTTTTTTTGGGGGGAAACCTTCTTTTGGTTAGGTGTTTAAAAAGAAAGAAAGAAACCCCGAAGCCATTTCGGGCGGGTCCCAATCCTTAACCAGGTGCTTGCTTCCTTTAAAAGCTGAACCATCTCAAAGGCCAAGCAGGACGCTCGCAACCAAAGCTTCAAACATGACACAGC
>CAUJNA010000957.1:880000-987500 GCA_963377175.1 Effrenium voratum
CTCCCGAGAATCCTTGGTCCTTTTCCGGATCCTTAGGTGGAGCGACCATCCCAACGTGAACCCCAAAGTAAAGCAACCGGCCTTTGTTTTGGACTGTAGAGACTGAATCCAAGAGTTGATGAGTTTTGATTCTGGCCAAAACCTGCGTAGCTAACCCCTCCGATCGTTCAATTTTGAGCCACACCCGAATTTGAGGTGTTCCGTTTAGAGCTTCCAAAAGCCAAGGCGACTTCCACATCCCGCGCCATCCCGCCTGATCCGCTGCTCCCAGCGGATGCCCGTGTTGGCCAAGATCGCCTGGATCACGAGCTGAGGATCGAGAGTCGAAACCCGGCGAGCTGAGGATCGAGGCATGCCGCCCAAAACGGGTGGCCGCTCCGCTTTGATGCCCGGGGAAGAAAAAAAAAAAAAACGAAAACTGGTCTTCGTGCTTTAGTGGAAACTAGCACTACGCCGACCAAAAACCAAAATGAAATGAGGGCATGGCTGGAAACCACCAAGAAAACCATGCACAGAATCAAAAGTCGGGAAATGCCGCACAAAAGGCTGGGAATAAAACCGATCTAGACCAGTGCCGTCTATTTCTATCCAAACTAACCTAAAAAGGGCAGCTATGGATGGTTGCCTTGGTCACTGTGCGACTTAGTTCGGGAAACCGCGCTCTTGAAGACCGCCGCATCTGAAGACGAGCCCTAAAGAGCCATGAGTTTCCGGCTGATAAGTTCTACTGATGGCACTGGCGGCCCCTATACCCAGCCAAAAGAGGAATCCAACTGCTATAGAAATGGTAGTATTGAGCATTTCTCTCATGGACAAGTGGCTTCCTGCAACAGGCCAACCAACTTCCAAAACCAAAGGCTTGTGACAGTCCACCCGCCTTCCCAGCTATCCTGGAAAGTCATCAAACAACCTGCAATGAACCTGTGGCTTGGTTGGAGCTGATTTGTGCCCAGCCGCACACCTAGCACAGCTCAGCTTTCAACCCCAAACAACCCCAAGACCCGCCCTCGTTAAGACCTCAGCAAGCAAGCCCAACACTCACCCGAAACCAGCCCCCAGCAACTCTGGACTGCCAGCCAATGGGCAGCCCTCGTCCGAGCGAGGCCAGAAATGCTGGCGATGCTGCCGGCTAAGCCCGAGCAACTCTCAACTACCCACCAAGCCGGGGATGCGGCCGCCCAGCCGACCAACCAAACCAACCAGCCCCCTAGCCGGGGTTAAGCCCCGAGCCGGGGCTAGTAAAAAAACAAAAACACTGGCCAACCCCCCCACCAAAACCCCCCCCCCCCTCAACCAAAACCCCCCCAGCCTTCTTCACCTGCGGCGCATGGCCCAGCCCCTTCTGCAACCAGGCCATGAACTCCGACCGCGACACCCGCTTGTCGCCACCTCCGAGATTACTTGCGCGCGCGCAGAGCAAGGGGGGGGGGAGGGAAGGTTTTTTGGGGTCAAAGACCGGAAATTTGGGTATCCATTTTTGACCCACAGATCCGGTGGGGAAGGTTGTTTGTGTGAAAGACACCTTGCCAGAGAGCGAGAGAGAGAGAGAGAGAGAGAGAGCTCTTTTGCATCCCAACTTGTGCGCCATGTTGTCAGGCACCCTATCCTGTCCTGGTTTACTGACCGACTCCATGTTAGCCTAAAATGCCCAGCAGGTCCCTAGCAAGTGAAACAATTACATCAACACCAAAGGTCCCATCAGCGAATCAAAAGGCACCCAAGGCGCCTGAAGCAAACAGCGGCGGCTTTACGAGCAAACTCCACTGGCCCAATCAAGAAGGCGCTCAACCCCTTCCCGGCCAGGCACTTCCAAACCACTCCACGACGCAGCAAAAAAGCTCATTCTTCTGTGCATCTTTGGCGCCCGGCTTTTTCAAGTGAGAAACATGCGGGCCCGAAAGTTTTGCGGGCTAATACTAGGTCCTCCAGTAGAGAGGTTAGAATAAGGGTACCTTCTTTTCTGTAGTCTATTTTAGTAGGGGAGCCCTCCCCAAAAAAGGAAAAAGGGACACTAATTACTGGGGGACCTAGGATACGTCCAGCCTAGTTTGTCAGCCAACCCTTAAAAAATTGGCTTGCCTGACAAGTTGGCAGCACACGTGGCAAAACCTGGTCATGCAAAAAAACCTACTCCAGCTTCCCAGAACCTCACAAAAACACGCCATGTCAAAGATTCTTTAGGCTCAATTCTTCAGACCAACCAAAAACAGAAACCGCTTTGTTGGGAACGCTGGCTTGCAGCGTTTCTGGGGCTTGTTCCGCTGCTTGCTGGGTACCCTTTGCACGAGTGGAGTTTGCCAGGCTACCCTTGTTCGGCCCAAAGAATGCTACTCTGGATGGACAAAATCCATTTCGCACCAGTTGGAAACCCTGAAAAACCACAAAAAATACACTGGGATTTTGCGGGGAATCGAATCATTCGAGGGTTCCGAACGGTGGTGCGAGACTCGCGGATTTTTCTTGGCATCGCCTGTATCGAGCTCCTTCAGCAGCTGGGCGATGTCCTGTATGGTGAAGTCGGGGCTGAGCACCCGGAAGACCCCGGCCATCCTTGGACACATGCCACCCCGGCCAATAAAGAAACAGCAGCTGGGGATGGTGTCTTGAAAAGGAAGCTTCCCAGTCTTTCCAGGGATCCTTCTTCTCAGGAAAGGTTGTTGGGGAATGAAGCAGTCAAACGGAAATCTTTGCGAAATCCTCCAGTGCGGCGTGGCCAGCCAAACCCACAACTCCGGGAAAACGAGCCACTCCACACACAGGAAAACAGCAACAACCGGTGTCCTTTCATTCCCTCCATCTTCCCACCAGCTTCCCAGCTTCCCACCCGGTTTGCTTGGAATTACATCTTTTCGAGAACCAAAAGCACACCACCCATCTTGCCACCAGGTTTGGTTGAATCTCAAAGGGAAACCACAAGGACGCCACCCATTCTAGGGGACCTACTGTGGGTGGACGAAATCCTGCACCACTTGAAAACCATGAGAAACCATTGTTTCTTGGTATTTGCAGGGGATGATATCATCACTCCAGGGTTCCTTAGGCGGTGCAGGACTTCGTCCATCCACAGTAGGGGACCCCTATCTTGAAACCCATCTCTCCGGGAAATTCAGCCCTGGGGGCTCCTCCATGTCCAGCGTGCCGCTGGCGTCCTTGTCAAATCGCCGGAAGATCTGCCGCAGACGTGAGGCGATGGAGTTCCCCGTCTCCGCGATGATCAGCCGACCTCGGGCACAAAAGCGCGCGCCGCATGGCGGGCCAAAAGGAAGGCAGGGCCGGAGTTACCTAACTCCAGATACCCGCCTTTTTCTAGGGTATTTTTGACAAACCGTGTTTGTTTTTAATGATAAATACATCTTTTTTTAGTAGAGGGCCGACATCATACCCTGAAAATAGTGGGTATTGGGTGTAGGGGGTACTCCTTGTTCATACCCCTTGGCCGGTTTCCATAACCCTTTAGAAGGAGTATATACCCCTTTTGGGGAGAGGGGTATGAACATCAGGGCTTTTGGATTCATTTGACCAAGGAGTATGCAATCGAGGTATGTACAAACACTGGACTAGTGCACGTCTTTGGCAACCCCACACGGATACAGAAAGCGTCATGTTGAGGAAGGGCACCATTGCAAACCGACCATTCGAGTGTTCCTTGCGCCTTCAAGTAGAGATCCCCCGGGAAAGGATCCTACGATGTCGCCGTACCGCTTGTTGTCTGACGTCTTCACTTGGTTTTGTTCGGCTGTATGTCAGCCCCAAGCACAGACTGGGCCAGTGATTCAACTCCGTCACCAGAAAACGACATGCTCCGCTCATGTCGAACCTGCAACCTGGAGGCGGGGGCATGGAGAATCGGAGAATCCAACATATCTATTGGAGGAGGTTACAGTATGCTAAATTGCGGAGGCAAAGCATCTGGTTGTGTGGAATGTGGTCAACGCGATCGCTTTGCTAGGCACCCCTTCAGGTGTTCCCTCTCTTCCTAACAAGACCATTCAAGAAGCTGGCTTGGGGGTCCCCCCCCCATTTTGCAGGGTATTTGTTTTCAGGTGCACAGCACACCTTTAACACCCATGAACCCCCAAACAAAAGCCATCCTTACCTCCATTTGCAGTAGTGAAATCGATTCCCTGTCAGCACTCAGTTGCTACCTCTGCGGATTAGCACAAACAAGTCACCAAGCTTTCTGTTCTAAAGGGCCAAGCCCAAAAAGTGACTAAAGTCCATGAATTCAAGGAGCGAGTACGAATAACAACCCAAAAAGGGCACCCGTGAACCCATGAACCCCCCAACAAACGCCCTCCTAAGCAGCACTCAGCCATCTACAGCAACCCCTTTCAGAATATCTTTTTGGGACCCCCGCACTCCCCGCGTTTTTTTTCTTCAGACGGCCACGCGGCCCAGGTCCTGCGCCGCGGTGCTGCCCGCTTCCAGCCAGTCCATAAACTCCTCCGGTTTCTCTCGTCAGGTGGGGTGGTCCAAAGACAAAAACCCAGTAAGGGGGGTTCATCAAAAGGTCCGGCAACTGGCGTGGGGGGTTCTCATGGGGTTCATCAAAAGGTGTCAAGGGGAACCCCAAAAACCATTCGGTGTGTTTGTTATGGTTTAAACTCAGCTTCCCTCTAAATTGGTGGTGGCAACTGGCGTGGGGGAAACATGGAGTGAAAGGCAAACCACAGGGGGGAAGGAGGTTCATCTTGCTGCGAGGGGGTCATCCTGCTTATAGCAGCATGTAAAAACAATATGCTGGAGGGACATAACTTCAGGGTCCATTCACAAGACTTGGCCCATGACATTTTGCCCTGGACTTCACTTGCGATCGGTGCGAGGGAGATGCAGGGAATGAGAATTGGAATGAATCCCATAGACCATCCCTTGTGGTTTCCTTTAAGGGAATCCCCAGGTTCATTCCCGCATTCCCTGCTGAGCTCCAGCAAGTCATCAAAGGTCCGGCAAAAACCTGGGGAACGCAACAACAAAAAACGAATGACTCTCACTTCTTTATTGTGCTGGGTACATATGTCACACTTCGCAGCCGAATCTGGGCAAGGAGCATGGCAGCATGGTAAGAATCAGCGTTTTAATCTGGAGGTCACTTGTGAATGCAGGATATGCACATAGAAGTCTGGTAGAACGCTTGTGCCGCAGACTCACCTGGCTGCAACCCTGAATAATTACAAGACGCCCTGCGCGTGCCGCGCAAAAAAAAAGGGATCTCGGCAAACCCCGACTGGACTTAAGAGTCCTTTGGGAATCAAAGACGTCTTTTGCGGAGCCCTTTTTGTTGGGTGGTGTTGAAGGGAAACCAAAATCAAAGCCGGCATTTCGGAGGGTACAACAAGTCGCGCCCAAACAAAGCCGTGGCAAAGTGAACAAGATCCACGTTCAAGCAGAAAAAGAAGCCGCTCTGACTCAACGGGAATGCAACATGCACCAGTCGCTCACTCCCTGAGTTTCACGGACGTTTGGACTTTCTACTTTTTGGGGCTTGGACCATTTTGATGGCAAACAAGAAGTGTGGCTTTCCTTTTTTTGATGGCCAATCCACTCGACCGATTGCATGCGAGCGCAGGAGTCGGGGAGTCGGAGTCGGGTAGGCTCTGAACCTCGGAGCAGCGCCGGCTGCGGCTCCTTGTGAGAAATCAGCCCATCGTTGTTGCCGGACCTGGGCTCGTGTCACGGAAGGCGCAGAAGGCTTGGCTTCTGGATGCAAGTATGTTTTTTTTCTTGCAAAGAGGTGTCCTTGGGAGGTCATGGGATTCGCGCAAATGAACAAACTAACTTGCTCCATGCGCGATCCCAATACTTGAGTCAAGTCTACAACATATATAAGTACCCTCCCATCAACAAACATGGAACCTCACAGGCAATTTCTGGAAGGCCACAAAAGGGATTTGTTGGTGGGTTCCATGTTGGTGGACGAGAGGGTAGCTAGTTGCCTTCGCGTTGCCAGCGGTTTCTTGTTTTTTGTTTTTTTTGAATTCTGGCTGAAATTGCCCATTACGCGCTGCGGAGAATATCGACTGGGGACAGAGGAGTAACTCGGTCAAACATCAGGTCTGGGTCAAACAAGTGTAACATCGCACAAGGTGGCATCGGGGTCCAAAACGGGGCCATACATAGGTTTGCTTTAGGCAAAATAGATAGCCCTGGTAAATGAATAAAGCAAATCCAAACCAGTGCCATCTATTTCTATCCAGACTAACCTAAAAAGGACACCTATGGGGCCATATCTTCGACCACCCCCTTAACAGGCTGCTGCCCAACTGTCAGGCCAAGTTTCAAAGCGTGGCCTGGCAAAGTTCAAGGTGCCTCGCAAAACATGACATGGGCGTGCCCGGAAAGCCACAAAAGTCAACACAAAAAATGGAACACACAAATGGAGGTCGGCCGTTTTTGGAGCTTCCCCGCAAAAGAACACCTCAGCCCAGCGGCTCATTGAGCCACTTGCAGTAGAAGGCCACCTCCGTCGACGTAAAGCGGGGGTTCCTGGGTCCGACGGCTCCGCTCAACCTCGAGAACCTCGATCCGTGGCTGAGCCGCTGCCTCATAAGCAAGTTTGGATACCCTTCACGGCTCCCTCCCGACCAGCTTTGCTAAAATCTATTGCCAAATGGGGTTACGGCATGTCTCCTTTGGAACTGGCAAGTGGGGCGCACCAAATATGATCAGCAGAATGTGGAGGTGACGGCACCGGCGCCAGCCGCTTTTGGGCGTGCAAGAGGAAGATTGCGCAAGTCAAGCAGCAAGAAAGTACATCAGATGCTGGTTGATGGCTTGCGTCCACAAAAGTCAGGTAACCCTTGGTGCTTTGGCATGCCTCATAAGTTGGCTGTTCGATACCTCTCCCCTCCTACCCACCAACTCCGATCTCTCGTCAATCGAGCTCAAGTCAACGAGCTGTCACGATGTCTGCTGGTAAACCCCCGAGTGCCCCCCTCAACATGTGGCAAACAGGATGTCTTGCAAACACGATTTGTTTGTGTTAACTTCCTGTTCATGTGCATGTTTTCAAACAACCGCCCAAAACCATGCGGTGTATCTGCCGTGTTGCGCGAGATGTACTTCCTTCGGGGGAAAAAAAAACTCGAAAAGGAAGCTGCATCCATGATCCTCTTGGCCTTCCATTTAGCTGGGAGGTGCCTGGATCAACTTCCTCTTGGCAAAGCTCCCTATCCCTCTGTCAACATCAGGAGGCGACCAACTCCAAAAAACAAAAAACAGACCCAGGTCTCCCAACGCCAAGCTTTCAGCTGGAGCTAAGCTTCAAGGAGTTGAGCACATCCCGCAGCTCGTGCATGTCCAGCTGCCCGCTGCCGTCCTAGCACCAGTCCCATTGCAATGAGAAATCATCCCCTAGACCATCCAACCTACTGTGGATGTGTGGCGCTTCGATCTTATGGATCACTGGATCCAGCGTTGCACGGCACCGGACATGATCGTGTGACCGAGCAACAATCCAACTGTGGACAGTTGCGAAATCCCGCTTCGCACCACCTAAGAAACCCTGGGGAGAATGACTGCCCTGTATATACCAACAAGCAATGGGCTCAACCATGGTTTCAAAGTGGTGCAGGATTTCGTCCATCCACTGTATGTGGTGTCCGTTGTAAGGGAATCCCCAAAACTTGTTCAGAGAAATTCAACCAACACACGGTTTTGGGTCAGTCCCTAACTGAGCACCAGCAAGCATCCTGGTGACTTCGCTTCTAGGCTCAGCGTAGGTCAAGCTTCCGGCACTGTGGAGAGTGCTTGTGTAAAGTACGTGACTGTCACAGCCAAACGAAGCATGGTCATTGACAAATCGACATCCAAAACAAATGTGCTGGACATTTGTGAATCAATACCAACCTCATCCGACCCAGCCGGGGAATCAACCAAAAAGCTCGACAGAGTCCTTGTCGAACATCTCGAAGACCTGGACAGCCGACTGTTGTGGGCACGGGTGCTTATCAGTCCATCAACAACGCTTCAGGCATTCAGCAAGGACCAAAACACCCTGCTTGAGTCCGTGTGGAGGCATATGTTCCTTGCATGGCAGTTGATCAAAACCTCCAACAGCGGCACCTTTACCCGACTGGCCGCAGAAACTGAGTCTCTACCTCAACCTCACCGGCTCTTCTCAGCCAGCCGCCGAAAAGCGGGCAAGACCGCTGGCGCCGAGAAAAAAATAAAGGCGCGCGAGCCTCGCGGATGCGCCCGTCCATGTCTTCCATGTCGATTTGAAGCGGCTCCTCCGATCTTTCGGCTTTCGGCCCGTCCGGCGGCCCAGGAGAGAATCAAATGGGTATGGGTCAAAACTAAACCACCAGGAATCGGACCTCAGGGTTTTGTCCATGCTTCCACTTACTAGGGCAAGCCATTTGGGGGTTATCCTATTTTTGACCCACAGCCAAATGTTTGCGTGCCCCCTATAGAAAAAATAAGCCAAGTTCTGAGATTGCTTCTCAGGATCACAATAAGCGCTGATGAGACTAAGTTGCCCTCTGAGCTCGTGGTCTCGCCCAATGCTAATTACCCTCCCCCAGACTAACATGGAGCTCCCAGCTTTGGAAGACTTGGTTCCATTTACAGAGGCCTTCTTGCAGCTTCCATGTTAGTCTGAGGGAGTGTACTCTGCCTTTGCCGAAGCCTTTGACCCCTCCGGCACGAAGCATGGCCAGTCCTCTGCGACATTCCTGTCAGTGCGGCAGTGAGGCACAGGGCATGTGATTCGTGCATCACATGTGGGACGCATCTTTGCAACAGTTCAGCTCAAACGGAGAGACACTGACAATCTGCACCGCTTGAAGTCTGTCGTCTCAGATCAGCAGAATTCAGCGGAAAAAGCACGAGCAAGACTGTCATGACACATACCTGGCAGGATGTAAACACACTGTTGATTCGAAAGCAGGGGGGCTAGCCCACAGTGATGGCCTTAGGGCTACCTGCCAAGACCAGAGCTTGAGGACTCCGAATAAATCCACCAACCTCGGGCTGGAACTGAAAGCAGGGGGGCTGCTCCTCAAGAATAACTATGCGCGCAATCGCAGGCATATGGCCATGGGTCAAAATTTAAATCGTACCCCCCAGTGAACATCCGATTCAATCCCCACTATTGTAGGTTCTAAAATGGGTGGGGAATTCACCTACCAACCAAAATGGTACCAAGAAATGGGTGGTGCACCTATCCCAAAATGGTACCATTGGTTTGACCCACAGCCATATCAAGAACGGCGAATTTACGGCCTGTGACATCTTGCATGTCCCAAGTCTGGGCTGCCCCGCTTCTTCGTCTCGCGCTTGGCGCGCGAGCGCTTCAGGCTGCGACTGCGCTGAACGCCCAGCGATTCCCTGCGGGGATACGGAGGGAGCGGGGATATTGGGGGGGGATTCCAACTTGGCGCCATTTCCCATATCAACTTCGTCAAGGTGCATCATCAAACGGGGGAATCCTCCCGTATCCCTGGTTCCCCCTCTATCCCTGCTAGTTGGTTTCCCTGAGAATCACCGGTGAAAGAGGTGAGGCAGGGGGGCCGAAACGCCTATGCGGCATGTGCGCATGATGACTTGTTATTAGAAAGCCTGTCGTGGACATTTACATGGGAATCTCTGTGCACCAACAATTCCTGAGGGTATTGCCTGTTCATATGCACTGCCGTACAACCCATCCCCCTCACAAGTGACATCCAGCAGTTGTGAGTGATGGTCACGGTGTGGCAAGCCAAACAATGGTTGTCTCCTATCAAGCATTGATGAACAACTCCATAGTTAATCCCAAGTAACCCGGACCAGCACACATGTTGGCATGCCCAAGAGCCGTACAAGTCTTAAGCTGCAAAGGACGGCTTTGTTTGCATGTCACTCGCCACATCTACAACTAGCGATGAAGTGAGTGACTTGAGTGCCGGAGGAGAAAGCCGCGGCAAAAATCCGCAAACAAGCATCCTAAAGGCAACAAATATCTGGATACCGGTTTGGATGTGGCTTTTGTGGATTCGCCCCTGTCGAATATTAAACGAGTATTAAATACTAAAAGGACCAACAGGGGGAAAACACGGTGAAATCCACAAAATGCGCATCCAAACCGTTCTCTAGAAAATAATCCATGCTGTCTGTATGAGAATGCTTCCCTTGGCATTCCTTTCAACTCTTGGTCGTGAGCGAAGGTGAAACAAGCGAAAGTTCATCAAATGGGGCACAATGGTAACAGCCACGATGGGCTAGTGAAAGGTGACAACAACATGCCATTCCTTGCTTCACCAAATGATGGGTCAACAACCAAGTGTTTGACGCAAGACTCATCACCTATGTATTGTATTTATTTCTCTTATCTTGGTCACTCTCTTGGTATCTGTTCCCATTTTTACTATTGGCTGAGGAAAGGGTAAGATTGAGACAGTTGGACCAGGATGAACCATACTAAATGAAAAGATAATGAAAAGAATTGTATTCTAGAGTGGTCTTCATTGACTTCAATTTGCATTTTTCTCTGAGACAATGCTGTTAGACAAGAAGTTAATTGATAAAAGGCCAACAACTAAAATAACAATGAGAAGATAAAGGATTCATACGATACAGCAAAACAAATAATATCCATAACATGTAGCAAATGGTCTTCAAATGTGTGCTAAAGCATTCCAAGTCTGTTACAGAAGGCAGAGCAGGTTTGCCATGGCGATTCAACACAGGAGCTACTGTGGATGGACGAAATCCTGCACCAAGTAAGACACCCAGGAATGATGATCCCTCTGTAAATACCAATGCACAATGGTTTCAACCTGGTTCCAAGTGGTGCAGAATTCTGTCCACCCACAGGAGGGGTGTGCTTATTGGAACACTGCTATCTTTCGCCACCCACGGTGTGACTTTCCAAGTGATTTCGTGCATCCACGGTATCAGCAAGGCTTGCCTGTCGTCGTCAGCATCATCGGCCAGCATCACTCAGGCCAGCCACTCCAGAGCAGCCGGCCGAGGCATGGCAGCCATTGGCAGGCGTGATCTGGCTGTCGTTGTCCAAACCGTTTTGGTACCTCAAAACCAATGGGATCCCATTTTTGGGGTTTTCGGTGCACCACCCATTTAGAACCTATTTTAGTGGGGATTGGAATGTTCACTGGGGGTACTGGGCAGGCTTGATCTAGCTCGGTCTTGCAATCAATGAAAACCCCACCCCTTTTTCGTGTCAAAAAACATTGTGCCGTAAAATTGAGCGTGGCCAGAATTGAGGCAAGCGCATCTGGCAACAATGCTGTCGTACTGCTTTTGTTTTTTCTGTTGAGCAATTTAGAAACTTTGATTTGAGCCAGCCGCGTCGCCGAATGGTCTGTTCAGCTAAAGGGAATCTAAAGGGACAAAGCCAGCCAAACTAAGCTTGCGGCTTCGCAAGGCCCGGAAGGAATTGATGACCATCTTGCAACAAATGGCCGGGGAAGCGCGAAACACGCAGATTGCTGGCTGGAAGCAAGTAATGGAATATCATGATGATGATGATGATGATGATGATGATGATGATGATGATGATGATGATGATGATGATGATGATGATGATGATGATGATGATGATGATGAATGATGACGACGACGACGACGACGACGCTGACGATGATGACGACGACGACGACGACGACCCTGACGATGATGATGATGACGACGACGACGACGCTGACGATGATGATGATGATGATAATGATGATGCTGATCATGATCATGACATGGGAAGGCAAGGAACCTCAATTCTAACGCTTTTTTCATCCTTGGCCGGCATCTCAATGTATTTGTTTCCAAAAACCAACCGAAAAGCTCTCTGCATACATGTGTATGACTGTTTTTTGGGCTCCCCCAAAATGGTGGTGTTCTGTGTTCCTCTTGGTTTCCCTTCAACCCCCCAAAAAAACCGGGGGTACCAACTGAAAACCAGACGACCCACCTGCCCGACGTATCCCCCGAACGCTCCAGCTTCCATTGGGGCACCCCGAGCAGCAGCCCGGCCTGGCGTTCGCTGCCCCGAACGAAGGTATTTTTGGTCGATGGGTGGCGCCTCGTCTTTTTGAGTTGGTACCCCCTTGTTTGGTGTGGCTTAAAAGGAAACCAAAGGGAACACCCCGATCTATTCATCTTTTTTTTTTGGGGGGGTCTCCTTTTCAAAGAAGACACTCATATGACTGAAGGAAATCAAACTCAGGCACTAACGTAGGCACGGAGAAGCAAAGTCTCAGCGATGTGCTTCTTGGCAGCTGCAAATGCTACAAGTGTACACAGCAAAAGGCAAAAAAAGCCACCCAGTGCAGCCCGGCGCTCTCTTCTATTCACGCGCTTAAGCTTACGGCCCCAAATCCAGTCGAAATGGCATGGCAAGCCACAAGGTGTAGTGGGATTCTCGCGAGTTTACTCAAAGAAGTTGATGTCGGCGCACCAGAAATCACAAGATTCAGCGTGTAGCCCCGAATTTTCCGGCACTCGGCTCGCTTGGCCAAGTACCCATCGTAAGCTTGCCACTTCGCCCAAAGTCTGCGGAAGCCTTTGGATTCCGGTCCGGACCACCGAACCGAGGCAGCCCGGCCATGCAATCCAAACTCCCAGTCATGCGAAATGCAAGCAGCAAACAACATTGGTTGAGTCAGGCTGGGTTGTGAATCAAACCCTTTTGTTCTAGTTTGCCTCTCACCCGAAAAGCAACTCCTGTCCAAGCCTATCATAAAGGCAACAGTCAACAACGTTCCTCGGTTGCTTTCTGCTCCCCTGCTAAAAGTTTAACTTTTGATGGTTGAATGGAAAACCCATTAGTTGGATCAAAAAGGCAAAAAGTCCTAACATCCCTTGGCAAAATGCACCAAATGTTCATTGCCCTGCCATGCAATCCACCCAGTGCTGGAAGCTGTAGTCACGCACAGGGCCCACAACTGTGGATGGTTGCGGAATCCAGAAATCGCACCCCTTGGAAACCATGGCAGAAACCACAACGTTTATGAGTCTCAGTATTTACGTTGAGGAATCACCTATTTACAGGGGAATACGAATCATTCCAAGGCTTCTTAGGTGCAAGAAGCGAATTTCGCGGAGTCAACCCATGAGCCGCAGGCCTTCAGGCAGGTCTCTGAAACGCCTGGCAAACGGCGCTCGATGCGATTGCTCGTGGGTCTTTCTTTCCCCCCCGCCCGCTCCCCCCGTCCTCACATCCTGAGGGGATGCCCGACAAAAAGGGAACCAACCTTGTGTTTACCACTAAAAATACAAATGGTCCAAACCAAAAAGCGACCAAAGCTCAGCAACTCAGGAGGTGAGATGGTCTTTCCTTGCTGCCCCACTCCCCCCCGGGCGGTTTTGTTGTTGGGTCCTGCCGCATGGCCGCTTGTTTTCTTGGGTGGTTGGGCCCCCAGCGGAGCGGCTTGGCGGTCCTTCCTTTGGGATTTGTGGGTGTGACCTTTTTTGGGTGGTACCGTTTTTTGGCTATGTTTCAAAGGGAAGCCAAAAGGAAAACCACTTTCTAGGGGTGTCCCATCGTCGCTAGGGTGGGGGAGCTGCACAGCTCCCACCTTAGCAAGCCAAAGCCATACCAAAACCGTCGACCAGCCTTAAGCCCACCGGGCCAAAGCAAACTTACAGTCCAAACAATTGCTTAGAGTAGCAGTCTGGTCATGGCAAGTGGCCGTGAATTCTGCTCTCTTCTTCCTGTAAAAAGACACACCCGTGTCTAGGTCAGCTTCTTACCCGCGGAGGTTGCTGAAATGGGTGTGGGTCAATATTCTGGCGTGGAACGTTCCGCGGTGACGCGGACGTCTGGAACGAGTCAGTTACGCAAGGTTGTTCCGGACCTCTGGGAAGACATGTGGGGGAGTCCTCAAGCACACGTTCATTTAGTGTAAGATGGATAGATGGATGGATAAATGGTAGATGGATGGATGAAGCGACCAGGGGCGCGCGGCCTTACGATACGGCACCTCCTTGAAGGCTTCTTGGGCGGCACGGCGGGCCGCGTAAGAAGCGCAGCTACTTACATGGGGCATGTGTGTGCGCGTGTGGACTTGGTGGCAAATTGCTCCGCTGCGTCTGGAACACGTCTGGAACGGGTCTGGAACGGGGTCGGGAACGGTTGCGCGAGTGGAAGCAGCATGTAAACATGGTCGCTTCAACATTGTGACGACCGAGAGCGGTATCGAACCCGGGGTTGACCCTTAACATTGACAGGCCGTTCCAAAAACACATCTGTTAACAGGACCGCTGCCCAATTCCATCCAAGTCCCAATGATTACAAGCCACGCAGCCCTAACCACCAAAGCTCGACAAGCAAAACCCATCGTTAGCACCTCAAGCTTCTCTCGAACACCAGCTTTAACGCGTAGTACTTGGCAAACAAGGGGGTAGTCAATAACCTACCAAATCACCTGACCGTCTGAATCCATGCTCTAAACTAGACATAAATATATAAACAAGGTCTGGAACGGAAGGTCTGGATCATGTTTCTAGGCAAGGTCTGGAACGGAGGTCTGGAACGGAGGTCTGGATCGCATGTGGGTTCCGGACCCTGTTCCGGACCTTATAAATTGACTCGCAGCCAAATGGAGCTGGGCTGCGAAACTACACAGCGCCTGAACTCGACTGATCCACTTGGCAGAACTGTCCCCCAGGCTCTGTGAGAAGCCTAAACAAAGAATTGGTTGGGGGACAACACATTCACCCAAGGCAAGGATGGCCGCCCGGCGCCTAAGTCAAGTTCCATGGCTCCAGCGGGCGCGTTGGCTCAGCATCGGCTTCCACCCAAGCTTTATCCTCGGTTTGCATGTCTGTATGCAAATCGTGGGTGTGAGTGCGAGTCATTTCTTCATACTGAGGTGGTGTGCGTGTGTGTATGTCTGTGTGTGTGATTGTTGTTGATGTTCGATGTCTGTATGTTCCATCAGTCTGCTACTGAGATGGGGAGCCTTTCTTTAGTTCAGGGCGTGTGAATGGTAGTAGTGGTGGGGGTTGGGCGGGCTGTGGCTGGCTGGCTGGCTGGCTGGCTGGCTGGCTGGCTGGCTGGCTGGGTGGGTGGGTGGCTGGCTGACAGGCTGGCTGACAGGCTGGCTGACAGGCTGGCTGACGGGCTGTCATTGCGGCTGTCATGTGTCCCAGAGCATATCGTGCGTCCTGCAAGCCATGAATCAGGCAGGCGAGTTGGATACCAAAGACATTCATGTGGAGTCATTTTCCAGCGTGGCTTCAATCGGCACTCCAAGCGACTAAAACAAACGAACAAATGGCTGTGGGTCAAAAATGCGTACCCAAAATGGCTTGCCCTGGTAAATGGAACCAAAAACTAAAACATGCGGTCCCCTAGTGGTTTTATTTTGACTCATACCCAAATATACCAGGATGTCGTTCCCGCTTCGACGAGCAAAGAGTCCATTGCCCATGCTGCAAGTCAAACAACGCGCAGCTCACTGTGATGCCGGCAATGGCCAAGGCAGAGCTCGCCGGACAAAATACAGCAACCAAACAAGGACACAAGCAAACGAGCAACTCAAAAAAAGATGTGTACAATGTGAATATATATATATATATATTATATATATATATATATACATATACACCACGCATATGTGTATATATATACATACACATATATAATATATGTATTACGTACAGGCAAACACAAAAACCAACAACTGCCATCATCCAAACCCCTCCGGGGCCCGAGATGCCACGGTCCATGTCTCCCGCACCGACTGCGTGCGGGAAGCTATTTTGGGGATTCGGACCCCTCAAAGCGGCGCCACGGTGTTCCTTTCGGTTTCTCTAAACCCCTCCCCCCCAAATATATACATATATATATATGTATATATATATATATATGTGGGTGTGGATCAAAATTCAGCCACCAGGTTCCATTTTGAGTATCTATTTTTGTCCCACAGCCATGTAAAATACCCTCTACACAAAGGCAGCCATATCGTGTCTTTTGCTCTGGCGGCTGGATATCACTGCTATCGCAAAGGCAGAGCCGATCAATTGACCTCAGTGCTCGATGCCGGGGGGCAAAAGCTCAGACATCTGTTTCGATTTGCTAGTATCCCCAAATGTTCCCATTCTAAACAAACATGCGAGTGGCAATCTCCTTTTAACCCCATTTGTGGGCTTATGTGTCTCTGCGAGTCTCTATTGCAAGTGACTTTTTGGAAACATAGATGGGTGTCGCTGGCAAATGGAGGCATAAGACTAAACAAGTTACAGCAGTGGAACCCGAAACTATTTCTAACCGGTGACCCACCGAATGTAAAAAAAACAGCCCAAAGGAACCCAAGCATTTTGAGCCTCGCTTCCCATGCTTCCCTCATGAGACAAACCCATGCCATGGGTCAAAACCCAAAATTCCGTAGCCCCAGTGAACATCAACCAATCCAACCACTAAAATAGGTCCTAAAATGGGTGGTGAATTCACCTACCCCAAAATGGGATCCCGTTGGTTTTGACAACGCGTCTATCTGCCTGTGACTTCTGCCTGGGATCCCCGGCCTCAGCCCCTCAGCCACCCTGCAGATCTTGCTCCACGTCTTCCAGCTTCTTCAAGGCCTCGGGCAAGCGAAAAACGTTTGGCGGTGGTGGTCAAAATGGCGCAAGCCCTGGTGAATGGCTTGCCAAAGACTAGAACATGCGTTTTTTTTGTTTTTTCCTTTTTTTTCCCCGGTGGCTTTCTTTTGACTCGCACCCATGCCGTGCCTCGAAAGCAAAAAAAAACGTGGGCCCGTCTCTTTCTGAGCTAACCCGACTTTGGGGTGGCGTTCAAGGAATTGCCGCTGGGAAAGCCACCAAACTGTCGGAAGGGGGGGGGGGGGCCGCCCAAAAAAAAACGCGCACCCAGATTCCCAGGTCATTTGGCCGAAGGGTCTGCGTAACTTTGACTGCAAATACAGAAGCTGTTGGAAGACGACCTCCACCCAATGTGGCTTGTGCAGACCACCACTGGACTGGCAGAGAGCATTCACTTGTGCCAAGGAAGAAGCCTTGTTTTGCGCGATGCAAAGTGTCGACTTCCTGCTACCTTAGAGATGCGGAAGTTGCGTAAAGGCAGCTTTGTCATCCCGAAGACGAGAGCTTCACAAAACCAGCCCAGCGCTCTGTTCATGGACAATGATCTCGATTTTGAGCGGCGAGAACGGGAAAGAAATGTCGCCTGCAGCAGCCAGTCATTCAAGTTGGAGGCTTTTGCTCGCAAAGAACCCTGAACCATCCCAGCTTGAAGAATGTGGCGGGCCATTGCCACACAACGGCTTGAAGCTTGAAGGGTCTTTGTGCTTCCGCCAAAAAGCCAATCCACGTCACCAGGTAAGGATACGCCGCGCGTATTGACCTCCGCGACCTCTAGGATCCAAGTCCCGGGAGTCCCGTGAGCTGGATCCAAGCTCCCCTCCCATGAGAATCCTTCTGGTCGATTCCCCCTGGTGATCACCTTTTGCCATGAAACATGGGAACCCCAAGGGACCCCAAAAGGTCACATGATCAGAGCTAGGCCAAGTTATAGAATGTATATTTGGTTCCTTGCTTCACATGGAGTCACCGGCATTTTTAAAAAAATGTATCCTAAGTCTACCCCAGCCTCTTGGACCTGAGCGGTACCGTGGAGGGCCATTTTCTGGAAGAAAAACGAGGGGCCTGAAACTTCCTCCCTCGGACCTGATTCGGCCCAAGCCTGCAGCGCAGGCCCGCTGTAGACCTCCTCCACGTGCATCTGAGGCGCAGGCACGGCAGTTCCAGTTCCAGTTCCTCCCTTGGGATGGTCCCAAATCCGAGTTGTTCCAACTAGGTCCAGTGAGGCTAAGGGCACCAACTTTTTTCGCTGGTCTATTTGAGGGGAACCGAATCTCCCAACCAAAAAAGAATCGGAGCTGGCAGACCTGGGAAAGGGAGATGAGTTGAAGATTTCTCGATCACAGCTCGACGAGTTTCGGCTGGGCCAAGGCTAGGCGCTCGACGCCAGGCTTGCCCTTCTGCATGGTGAAGGACTGGTGCATGGCTGCCTGAACACATGTGGGTATGAATTTGAATAAATGAATTTTTGGTGGACATCATTTAGGTGGGGATTCATGTCCACCAATCACTTTTGAGGTCATTCCCTATTAAAATTAATGGCCATGTGCCCCAGCACATTGTTCCACTCGGCCAAACACATGTTTGTGCTCCCTCCAATAAACATGAGCAAAAAGGGAGGGGAGGTATGGGGAAATTGGGTGGTCCTCTCTAGACCCTCTCAGATTTTACCCGAATGCTCACAGTTCGGGCTGTTCCCCACCTCGCTAGGAAGCTTGCCCAGGACGATACCCGGCGGGCGGGGGAGGGGAGGTCTGAGATGACACTTAACAGCAATCAACGCTATAAGAGCTAGGTATCGATCAAAGCTAGCAGATGTGATTCCCACACAAATGCCGTGGAAAGAAGAACATGACATGCACTGCCGAATCTACCTTGGCAACAAGAAACAATTCGAGTCTTTGATTCCACCAAACTAGGCTGGAATTAGGACCCCTGCAAAAATTATCTTTTCTGCCTGGTTCGTGGAAAACAAAGGGACCCCAAAAAAGCCAAAAACAAAAAAACACAAAAAGGGGAGCTAGTTCTGGGGAAGTAAGACCAGTGGCACTCTCCAAGAGTAGCACACACCTGCTTCCCTACCCATACCCAGGCCTTCGTGTCCTCAATGGACTCGCGCACCTTCTCCAGGGCCTAAGAACACCGTGCTCATTTGGGTGTGGGTCAAAATTAAACCACTAAGGGACCGCAGGTTTTAGTCCATGTTTCCATTTACCAGGGTTCCATTTTGGGTACATACTTTTGACCCACAGCCATTTTGCTTTGAACACACTGACGTTGCCGAGGGCGTGCCAATATAATATGGGAGCCTCTTTTGTTGAGGGTACATGTTTTGGGGGTTGGTTGTTGAAAGGAAGTCAAAGGGGGCAACTGGTCATCTTGGCGGTTCTCCCATATAGAGTGGCATGCTCCCATCGTGCACTTCAGTCAACTCATGGAATCAAGCTCCTCACCATGTTGCGATGCACGCCTTTGGCCGAACTCAAAGCTTGATGGATCCGCATACGTACTGGCACCCCACTTTGGCGTGAAGTCCCCCCAGAAATTGACCAACCCTCAGCTCGTTTTCAACCTGTGGGCTTTGCACCCAACAGAAACCATGGCAAGCGGAACTTGAGATCGGAGGCTATGAAACTGCTTCAGCAGTATGCCACAAAAGCATGTCAACGGCCGAAGAGCTATGAGTACCTATGGGGCAGGAAGGTCGGACATACTGCAGTGCCATGCTGGGGCCACGCTGCATTCCCGGCCAAACTCTCCAAGTCTGCAAGAATCTGCTTCAAGCACCAGGCTGGCTGTTCAACCGAGGCTGCTTGGTCTGTCCCAGGCGAACCTGTGGCTCCCTCTGAGCAGCTGGCATTGTTGAAGTCTCGCTTGCCGCAACCTGGGCCGGCACTCGGGTTCTCGCGCAAACGGAGAGTCGGGCAAGGCGGCCATGCGGATGGTTGCGACATCCATTTCACACCACATGGAAACCATGGTCAAAACCATTGGTTCATGGGATTTTTTTACAGGGAAATCATCAGCAGCCAGGGCTTCTTAGGAGGTGCGAAATGGATTTCGCCGATCCACAGTTGACTCATATCCAGTTGTTGAAGCCACCAGCAAACCATGCTGCGCAACTGCGCCAACAAACGGAAAAACTTGGCATCTCGTCGGCAGGCTCCCCAGGACACCGATTCTCCGGTGCGCGGGTCGCGCCCTGCGCGTCCGCGTCGGTCAGGTGTCAAGCTTGGCCGCCCCGGCAGCGCGCAAGATCGCTCATCTCGGGATAACAGCCGCAGCCATCCAGCTTCAACACATCCTGGCGGACGGCCCAAGGGGTCAGATACCCCCCTGAAATTCGCAAAATCCCTCCCTCGACCATCATGTCGGCATGTTTTTGGCTTGCTTGCCTCAAGCCTCTGGCCCAAGCCATCGTCTTCCAAATCCGTGCAACCAAAACCGATGACCGAAACCAACCCTGCTGGAGCCGTCTGCCCAAGGCCAAAACAAACCCCCCTTCTCAAATCCGTACCACTGCTCCAAACCCATGGCCAAAAGGGGGCCAAGCCAACCCCCCCCCCCCACTGCTGAAACCGA
Organism: Effrenium voratum; assembly: GCA_963377175.1. Lineage (NCBI taxonomy): Eukaryota > Dinophyceae > Suessiales > Symbiodiniaceae > Effrenium > Effrenium voratum. The sequence goes on from CAUJNA010000957.1 coordinate 900,119, forward strand.
TGGCCAGAAGGAAAAGTGGGCCCCGCGTCTACCATCGACCCTTCCGTCCCCGCCTTCTGCAGCTCCCGGTGCGTCTCCCCAAAAGCCTCCAAGAAAATGGAGAACCTCACGTAGCCCGGCCATCGGGCGCTCCGTGCCGCTCCCTATCGAGTGATCCACCAGCCCTTTTGCGTGGGTGGCTCGTCGTTTTTGAGTTGGCTCCGCCGTTGTTTGTTGTTGTCGTGTTTTTTGGGGGGGGACGGGTGAAGAGGAGAACCACCATTTTGTGGGCACCCCCCCCCAAAAAAAAAAACACACACACACACCCAGGTAAGGGGTGCATCTAGATTGAAGATGGCCATGCCACAATTTCTTCGAGTGGCCTGCTGCCACAATCCAAAATTCCGCTCAAAGTTTCTATTTTTGCGGGCTCCCAATTGAGCATGTTCCGAACGGGTGTCTCTTTCATTGAGGGTTCCTTCTTTTTTTTTGGGGGGGGGCTTAAAGGGACACCAAATACGGAAACCACCAATTTGAGGGTCCCTTATTTTGAGACACACCCTTTCTCACTGTCACGACTAAGCTTCCCACAGCCCCCGCCGCGGCATGAAACTCCGCTCACGGCATCGCGGTTGGCAACCGGTGGAGTGAGATCCAGCGCGGGTCAACAGCTTTGAGACCCCCATTTGGCTGTGGCTCAACAAGCTAGTACCAAAATGGAACCCTGGTAAGTGGAAACATGGACCAAAACCTCCTGTTTAATTTTGAGAGCCCCCCAGTTGGCTTTTGGCGCTGGCCGAATTGGACCATGCCCTTGGAAAGCTGTCGCCTGGAAAAGGGAAACAAGCACTAAAGCCTGCAGTTCTACTGGTGGTTTATGTTTGACCCATACCCACACGCGTGTAAATCACTGTTTGGCATGCGGAACCAGTCCGCCCTTCTTCCGCCTGGCTCTTGCCCAGTGGCTTGGACCAAAGGCAGGCTCAAATGATCACCCACAAATCCTTGGGTAAATTGGAGAGGGGTGTCTTTGCCAGCGACCCTCCCATTTTTCTAACAGCCCGACGAGCTGTCGTTCGGCCGGTCAGAGCCCCGCCTGTGATTCCGTTGGAGTCAAAGACTGTTGCATCAAAGGGGTGTGTCTGTTTCTGAGGGTACCCTTCTGGAAACCCAAACCACCATTTACCGCGGGGGGGGTGGGGGGAAGTCCCCTAAGACAAAGACACACCCAAATGGAGCACAAAGGTTTCAAGGCCCATCATTTTTGGCGGGAAACCAATCGGGACCTTTCTTGAAAGCGCAGCTGTTTTTATTGCTTCCTTCAGTGACAGATTTCCCCAACCCCTGACCTGGCCGATGTTTTCCCCCGCTTCCGCGAGCGATACCCCGAGGCTTCATGAGCGAGCTCGGGCTGGGTATGTACAGCTGGGTCTACGTCGACCCCCTACGAACGCCATCTTCAGGCATGCCTGACTCGCAGCATGTGTAACGAAGCACGCAAAAACAAGCATAGATTTAAGTGGTGATTAAGTAACGTCAGCCTGAATAGTATCAAAGTAGGAAGGCCTCTGATCCTGCCACGGCTGGACTGCAAACTGCAGCCTCCCTCTCTTGTAAAAATTTACTGATCTCCATCCCCAGTTTGGGGAGACACCTTTACCGTACATTACAACGTCGACACTGGCCGCGGGCTCCTTCGCGAGACCGTTGCTTGTGGCTTGCTGCTCTGGGGTGCCGAGGCTGTGATCCTGCAGATGGACGAAATCAGTTTCACACCACGTAAGAACCCCTGGTTTCTGATGATTCCCCGACGTAAATTCCAACAAACAATGGTTTCAACCATGGTTTTCTTTCGTGGTGCGAATTGGATTTCGTCCACCCGCAGTGTGGGTTTCTATTCACCTCACAGTGTCGATCTCTCCGCATGATAACAATATGCACCTTGAGTGCGGATGGGTGAAACCATACTTCCAATTGCTTAAGCCCCACGGAAAAACGAAAAATACGTCCAGTAGTGATAGATTCCCGTGAAATCCACCAGGGGAAGATATGTTCATTCAACCCAAGTGCTTAAGCAAATGGAGGCCTACAAATGCCATAGCCCTGTGCCTCACTTGCCTGCCAGGGCTCAGCGTGGAAGGTTCTGATTTGAGAGCCGCTTCACAGGTCCCAAGCCGTCGAAAAGCGGACTGCGCAACGTCCATTTGGTTGAGACCCCTGGAAAGAAAATATATCTCCAGTGATACATTCCTTTGAAAAACCAAGGGAAAATCAACATGACACCAGCATAGGCCCCAGAGAGCGGAAAACTGGATGATTGCACACCAGAACCTCTAGTAGCACCCCCCACGAGCACACGGCCGTCAATCCTGCCCGCACTCCCCCAACAGCACCCCAAACAGCGTCTCCAAAGCAAAAACGAGGTCGCGCCCGTCACCAGCTCCCCCAAAACCACCCGGCACCCAGCCCTGCAACAGCACCCCGAACAGCACCCCCAAACAGCACGCCCAGAGCACCCAAACAGAATCCCAAAACACCACCTGCGCTAGGAATTTCTAACTGCATGCCCTAGCACCCTCTTGCAAAACTGCGCCAGGGCCGTCACCTGCTTGCCCCTACCTAGCACCCGGCAATCTATCTCGCAAAAGTGCGCCCGCACCGTCGCCAGCACCTCAAAAAATACCCCAAACAGCAGCGCACCTTGCACCAGCACCCAAACTGCATGCCCTAGCACCCTGCCGTCAATCCAAATACAATGCGCCCGTACTAGTACCAGCAGCTCAAACAGCACCAAACACAGCACCTACACCAGCACCCCAAACTGCATGCCCCCTTGCACCCAGCCGTCAATCTCGCAACTCACTTTCCCTTCTTTGCTGGAAGTTAGAACCCCTGTAGCTTTCAGCTATCTGGGAAAATATTCTTAAGCAAATGGAAGGCAGGAGTCCTATCGCACCCAAGAGGCAACTCTTGAAAGGCTGTTCCTGTCGTGTCACTAAGCAGGTCTCTTGATGGATCACATCATTCTTCTCCGGTTCCGATTGCCGGGTTTGGATGTTGGCGATCTGTCTCCACATCCCATCGTGTCTGTGTGGCTGGTGAAGGGGAAAACGGTAGACTTATGTTTTTTTTAGCCAGCCAGAGACTGGAAATCTTGAAATATTTCAAAACACCTCAGTGTGTGGCTGCAAAAATGTCATATCGGTAGACTGGACACTCTAAATGAAACTGTTTTTTAGTATGGGGGGGTTCCCCTCCAGTGATGAACCCCCACTAAACGCAAAAGCACCCCGATATCTCCAAACAGGGGGTTGTTCATCCAGGGCAACATTGTTTGGGTCTGCCTTTTCTTGAAGGAACCCAAAAAATGGCCGGCTTGGAAAGAAAAGCCAAAAGGACACCAGCCACTTTTCAGAAGGGCCGCTCACAGGAATGTAGTCTTACAGCTCCAATGCCTGCCAAAGCACCGTCAATACCACGCTTTTCTGCATGTGGCGGACTTTTTGGGAGCCAGATCCCGCTTTTTCAGACAAGCCGATTTTGAGCAACATGAGCCAAAAAAACAAAACCCAAAAAAAAAACGCAGTCAAAACCTGGTACCAAAAAGGGTCTACCCAGAACCATGCTTCAAGAAATAAGAAGGCGGCCGCAGCGATTTATGGCTGGGATCGGCCCCTAACTTTCATCTACCCGGGTTTTGATTGTGGCTCATTTTGAGAAACACGAGCCAAGAGCAAAAACACGCGAGCCCTGGGCCCTGTGCTTCACCGAGCAAAGCGAAGCGCCTCTGCAGATGGGCATGACGAACTGGGTGTGCGCCAGGACCGGCGCCGAGCGCGAGGACTGGCCAAGATGCCAGCCGGAGCTTGCGAGTGTCTCTCCCAGAAATGTGAGGCCACCTGATGAGCCATGGCAATGAAACCAGGCCGTGTGGGTAATTTCCGGAAATCCAACTCCGCTTATCGCAAGGGGAGGAATGATGAAAAAAGAAGGTCCCAAGGTTTTGCAGGGTATTTGCGTTGGGGAATCGAATCAGAAACCCAGGAAACCATAAGGTGTTGCAGGGCTTTTTAGGTTTCAGGGGTTCTGACCGGTGCCTAAGAGGATTTCGTCCAGTAGGAAATGACCAATGACCCGGGTGTTGGTTGAATGCACCGTTTGGGGATTTCCTCAAAGGAAACCATGACACCAAAGAATGGATAGTTTGTCTTGGGGTCGTTCCAATTCTCATTCCCTGAGAACCAGCAAGGTGTTCGGGCACTTTGACGTGCCACACCAACCATGAGCAACAGACATGGGTAGTCACCACAAATCACTTTGCATGAGAAACATCTTCTCCAAGAAGTGAGGCCTGAGGGTGGCACGAGTGAGGTGCGCTTCGCTGTTCAAAGCCTTGAAAAAGGAGATCCCTCACCCTGCAAACTTCAGCAAGAAACTGGTTGCGCCAATGTCAACAGACCACGTCGCTAAACTTGGCTGCCCGCCCAGCATGAGGGATTCCTCGCATTTACCCTGCGTGTCAACTTGCGTGTTTGCCGACAGCGTTCGCTTTTTCTCATGCACCTTGCTCCCCACAAGCCCAAACCCAACGCCCAGAGGGCTGCACAAACTTTCGGGAGTTCCTCACTTGGGGTGCGCTGGGGGTCAAGCTGCTGGCTTGGCGGTCGTAGGGATAAAAAAACTTGAAGATAAAACGCTTTAGCGTAAAACACTTTCAAGTTAAGCTTCCTCGCTTTAGGGCAAAACACTTGCGCACACAAAACGCACGGGGCGGGTCTCCGTTAGGCAACGCCCTAAGAGCCGCCTCCAGGCGTTTGAGCACCCGCCGCCGCGGCGCCTGAGCGGCCTGCGAAGCGGAAGGGACGCCTCCCCTGAGTGCCATGTACGGTTCCAACATGGGGGCTGCAGGCGCAGAGGTCTCCAAACTCCCAACTTCAACATGGGCAGAGCACCTCAGGCAACAAAACTCAAAACATCTCAAGACACAGTTTGCAGAACAGCTCGGACAAATAGAAGAGATTGAACTTCTGACTATTGGGAGGATCTGGACATCTCCAGCATAGCACCGCAAGCGGAGTCTCTATCCAAGATGCGATGGCCTGCAGCACCCGCATCGGCGAGTCGTCCATGCGTGAGGGCGAGCAGGGCGAGCCGGGACCTCCGCAGAGGTCCCGGAGTCTTCTTTTGGGGGCATACCCGTCACGGAACAAGAAACAGGTGAGTCACAATCAAAACCCGGCATTAAAATGGTTGACCCAGAACCATGTAAGGAAATACGAAGGCGGCCGCAACTATTTATGGCTGGGATTGTCCCTTGCTTCATCTACCCGGGTTTTGATTGTGGCTCAGGTGCCACCCCAATGAACATGGCCAAATCTTGGTGGTTCATCCAGGAGAGGTTTGCCAGTTCTCCGATCATACTTGTCATGATATCAGTGTCAAATGCGCAACTTGCGGCACTTGCAACTGCTCCACCCAGGATGCATGGATTCGGGCTTGCCTCTTGGCTGCAAGTCCGGATTCAAGAGTTTCCATCGCCCATGGCTTTTCAAAAGGAGTCCGCCATTGCCATTTGAGGGTCTACAAAAAATATTCCCCGAACCCACAGCATGCCGGCCTGCACCAATCTCCTGCACCTGGCTACGAGTTGCAACAGCCCCTGAAAAAGGACATCTGCAGCAAGAGAAAATCGCCGAAGGGGAACTTACAACTTGACTGAACGGGACTGGACTGAAATACCCGACAGAGCAATATCTGTTGACAAGGGGACAAAATGGGAAGCAAATGACAGTGCGAAGTGCCCTGTCAAGCCTTTCGCTGTGCAGATCAACAATGGCTAACTTGCTTGTAGACAGATCACCAGTGGTTACCCATGCACAAGCTCAGGCTCTGACTGACACAACGTCTCTGACCCCATTGTCGACTCAACAGCAATATAGAATACGAATCCGAATATCGAACTCACTCCCACGGGATGCTTCGGTCCGCCCACGCGGGCCCCCAACATTCAACTGGCCCCCAAGATCGGCAAGTATGGCACCCCATGCGCGCAATCAACCAGAACATCCTCTTCTGTGGCTGACTCCTTGGATCCTCCCCTGCCTGAAGCGCCAAGGATCTTCTCATCTCCTCACGCGCCTGTCACGGCTGCATCACTTGCTGAGCCCCAGCTGGGCCCGCATCAGATTCATGATCGCAAGTAAATACTTTGCAAAAAGCCTCAAAGCTAGGGCCCAACAAGGTAGCTGCGGCGGCGGCGTCATGGTCGTCGCCATGGTCGTCATCGTCGTCATCATCATCACCACCACCACCACCACCATCATCATCATCATCATCATCATCATCATCATCATCCTCATCCTCATCCTCATCCTCATCCTCATCCTCATCACATCTTCAGCAGCAGCAGCGGGGGAGAAAAAACATGACTGTACTTGCGAGCTGTGAGCCAAGTGACACCCCCTCGCCCAAGGCCCGCGCTGCATAGCGCTGCAGCCGTTCCATCGCGTCGCGATAGAGGCGGATCCACACCTCATCCGAAACTCGTCGAATAGATGGGCTTGATACGGCCCGCTCGATACAAGTGCCCTTGGGCCCACCCTAACCCACTCTTTCAACCAATGGACAACACCTAGAACCCGCCTCAATTCACCTTAGAGAAACTGTAAGCCAACCCACCACTCTGATCCGATCCCCCCCCCGTGCCAATGGCCCTGGTTTCCAGATGGCTGGTGAGGAGACCGGTTTTGATACCGGGGATATCCCACATTTTGGGGCTTCCAAAAGCGTCCTGTTTCTATGTAATTCGGGGTCATAGCAAGACAAACCCCTCAAAAGCTCAAAAACCTGTGGATCCCATCTGTTGCCAGTCAAACCAGCCTCAAATGGCTATCTCAACCAAAAACCAAAGACCGAAAATCTATTCTCTTCCTAGTCCCTGACTGTTGCTAGCTTTGAAACAACTGAAAAGCCCCGCCGAAGCCAGCGGAGCCCGGTCGTTCGCTGGGGCTCCCCAGCCAGCTCAGTGTGGAGCACCTCCTCCGAGAGCCCAACCTCACGCAATGCTGCGAGAAACGCCTCCTGGGGCCCTGAGAAATGGCTCATGACCCCGATAAACCAAAAATAAATAAAACAAAGCCATCCGATTGGGCTTCCTTTATTTGGGAATCCCTTAAACCGGTTCACTGGGTTGCTTTTTTGGCATCCCTTGCTGGTGGTTTCGCTTTTTAGAGGGGACCAATTCCTGAGTTGATTCCATTTCTCATTCCGATTGGGTGTCCTTTATTCGGGAATCCCCAAAACCGGTTCAGGGGTTTGTTGTTCATACCATGCCTTGCTGGTGACCGTGGTTTCCCTTTTTAGGGGGACCGATTCTTGGGTTCATTCCATTTCTCATTCCGATTGGGCTTCCTTTACTCGGGAATCCCCCAAACCCGGTTCATCGGTTTGTTGGAAACCCTGATCTTAGGTCTTGAACGACCCCCACAAACCATCCAACTGGGTGCTTTTCCTTTATTCGGGAATCCCCAAAACCGGTTCATTCAACGGGTTTGGGTCATTCCCTACCTATCGCAGAAGCAAACATCCCCTCCACCCAAGGCTGCCCCAAACTCAGCGGCCAGTGAGATTTATAGCTCAGCCCCAAACAAGCCGAACACTCAGCTGATGGATTTGGGCAGGCGCATCCCCCAAGGTGAAGCCAGCACTACTTGGACGGCTGCTGAAATTCGAAGCCCCAAGCCGTTGCTTTGATCACGACTCAGCAATCGCGCTGAAGGACAATCCACCCTAGGGCTATCCACCCTAGGGCATCGTTGGGAGTTTATCCATGCACAGACCCAGGAAATGTCATGAATCACCCTCCCACCAAATATCATAGAACCTGACGTTCGGCCCTTGGTCCCTTTGAGAGGACGATGGTCCAAACCCTGACAGGGACCCTTTATCCCTTTAAAAGGAACATGGTCCAACCCAGCACCTGGACTCCGGTTGCACAAAATGTTCAACTCGTCCATATAGTCAGATGCTACCTTCCACGCACAAGCCAACGGAAGGGTTGGGCTTTGCAAATGCAGCAAGCAACCTCCACAACGGCATTCAGCGGGCAAAGGTCACTGCTGTTCCCCCCCCCCCACGCCTTTGCCATAAGCCGCTTCACGACGGCGTCGATGCCCTCTTCCTGCCAGCACTGGAGCGCCATGTCAAGATCATGTGGGTCAAAACCAATGATACCATTTTGGGTTTTCGCGCGCCATGTTAGAACCTATTTTAGTGGGCATTGGGATGTGCACTGGGGGTACGGGATTTTGACCCATGGCCATGTGGGGAAGAAGACCTCCGCAGGATTTGCGTTGGTTTCTTTGCGACCCATTGTGAACGGGGCCCGTTCAAAACAAGTGCCGTCCACCATGACCCTGACTCCTGTGCTCTGAGGGGTGGCTGTCACGTCGCACTTTTGGCCGTCGCCGTCCCCAAGGGAGTTGGAAGTGGCTCAGGTCGCTGACTTCATTCGCCAGAATCTCTCACCTCCATTTGAGACCACTGGAAAAATAGACATATGTCCAGCAGTGATAGACTCCTTTGAAAGTCAATAGGGGAAAATAACAACATGTCCTTTTCTAAACGGAAGCTTGTAGGTTCCAAGTACCTCTCTCTCGGGAAATTCGGGCGATCCATCGCTTCACGCACTGCTCCTCACTTTGCTGCACAAAGTCCTGCAGCTTGGTCTGCATCTCCTGGGCAAACGGGTCTTGCTGTATCCTCCCGTTGGCATGCAAGCTGAACAGCCTGAACAACGGCGCCGCCCTCATGAAAGCAAATGGGTATCTGCAAGGCGTCGATGTGCGCAAACTAACCAATGATAATGTCGGATGGCGAATCGTCAATGGGCAAGCAATTCAGACAAGCGAAAAAAGTCTTTTTCGGTGGGAAAAGTAATGGCTGACCGTCCCGGGGGCGAAAAAAACACATGATCCCAAGCGCTGGCAATACTAAACTAATACTAGACTCATCAACACTAAACCAGTACTAACTAGAACAGAACCAATACTGAGCCAATCCTGAGCTAGCAAAACCAACTGAGGCCCCGAAGAGCCTTTATGACACCTTTTACTAAATAGCCTCCAAACAAATGTTCAAGGGGGCGGTACAGAGAAGCCCTGGAAAGTTCACAATAAATGTTTAAGGGAGGAAGTCTCTGGGCCAGTATCAATGAATACTAAAACACATACTCAACCAATTCTAACGACCACTGAACCAGTACAAAGGAACACTACAGCAATACTAGCACTTGCTGAGAGACTCCTTGAGTAGGCGCAACTCTGACCCCCGGTTTGTTTCCAGTCTTTTTCCCTGCTTACCCCCCAAATGTGTGTTGGGTAGGGGCCTTTACTAATCACTCCCCATACATGGGTAGCCACATTCCTGTGCGGCGCCCGCAGAAGCGGCATGTCAACATCAAAAAGCAACCACCTGCTGTCGGAGAAGTTGCTCAAGTCTCCCAACAGCATGCTTGAACAATCCCGCTGAAGGCTGGGAGTGTAACCAGATTCGCTGGAGCCTCTGATGTTCTGCCCGAAGAACTTGGTCCAACTCCATGCCCGCCTTCATCGCCACCTTCTGCCTCTGCACGGTTTCCTGGATCTGGGCCGACTCCGCCTGCCGGAATCAAGAATCGAGCATGGGTGGCTCGGCTTTTTCGAGGTACAGGCCCCCCCCCCAAATCGGCGGATTCCTCTGGAGTTTCCCCTTACCCAGAGGGTCCAAGTACCTTCTAGGGAGGTACTTAGACCCCTGTTTACCCCCCAAGAAGCCATCCTCAGGAGGTACTTGGACCCTCTGGGTTAAAGCCAGAAGGGCTCCCCTCAAACAAAAACACAAGGACACCCGCATCAAGACTCAAGCAACCAACGGGCTTGGTGCGCTTTTTCTTAGATGCCCGGTGGATTTGCAGGGGGAAAAAAAGGCATCCTTTTTTGGTTGGTTGACTTTAAAGGGGAACCCTTCCAAAAAAGGAAAAAAGGGGCGGAATCCACAGGGCAACCGGGTTTTGGCCTTTTCGGGTCCACGCCTCCAGAGACTTCACGCGCTCTTGCGCCGAGCTGTGCTCCTGACCATGGAACTTTCAACCGGCAAGCGAGGGAAGTGGAGCTCTTTCAATTACACCTTCATTGTGTGTGTGTGTGTGGCTTTTAATCTAAAAATCACTGGGTTGGTTTTTTGCCTTAATAAGAACGCATGGCTTGTATTATATATATATATATGTATATATATATATATATTAATTATTTAAGAAAAAAAAGAAACACGCATAGGCCCCGTAGCTTGCCGACACTGGCAATGTCCCCACTTCACCCTTCGCAGGGCACCGGAACCGCTCGCGCCTCGCGAAGCCGCGCCAGCTCGGCGCGCTGCTGCTCAAAGCTTTCTTGCGCCTACGGAGTCGTTTCCAAGGCCGCGCACGAGGCGGGGAGATTGCCAAACCCCCCCGCCCCCAACCCCGCCCAACCCCACCCCTTCTTTTCAGGATCCACTACTGCCCAAATTTCAGCTATTAAGCCCAGTGCAGACAACACCCCTGTTTTATATGGGTGTGGGTCAGAATTAAACCAGGGGACCGGAGCTTTTAGTTCATGTTTCCATTTACCAGGGTTCCCATTTTGGGTACCTATTTTTGACCCACAAACATATCAGGATCCACGGCTGCCCAAATTGCAGCCATTCAGCCCTCTCAGTGCAGACACCACCCCCACAGTCTTAGGGTGTTTGCATTACACCCTGGGATTACACTCTTGCTTCAAATAACACGGTTTTCTCCGGAAATGTGCCTAACTGGGGTCAATAGTAAGTGTATTCCCAGGGTGTGATACAAAAACCCTTAGACACGGGTTCGCCAGAACTGCTTCACCAGACGCCTCTCGAAGGCTTGCGAGCTGGGAGCTCTGCTGCTCGAAGCTGTCTTGCGCCTGCAGATTTCCAAGGATTTCGAGCGCTGGAGGCGCTTTGGGCTTTGGTCTACTGAAACGCGCCGGGTGCGTAGCCGGTGAGTAAGCCTGGTTGCAACCCACTTAGGAGACTTATGACCATGATAAGTAGGTTGAAAGCATGGTTGTTCCCCACTTGCTAAGTATCCTACCCATTTAAGTACCCTTCCGGGCAAACTTGCTTCTCAGTTCTGCTGCTCAAGGCCAACATCTGGACTGCGGCATGCCTATGTGCGCAGCTTCTCCCTCCACCTCTCGAGTCAAGCAAAGCTCGGTGCTAGACGACCAAAGGCACGGCTCGTGTTATCTGACAAGCCCATCGAATGGCCAGTGACAGCAGGATGGCATGGATTAGAGCCAAGCCAATCCATTCCAGCCAAACCGTCAGCATCAGTAGGCACTGGTTTTTGCACAGCCTAGCAACAGGGTCGGGCCGGCATCTCAGGCATTGTCGACTAATCGAAATCTTTTGGGATAAACCACGAAGCATGTGAACAATCATACGGCACTTCAAGTCTCCCTTGCAATGTGGCACCATGATGCATCATCAAATGGGTATGGGTCAAAATTAAAGCACCTGGGCACCGCAAGTTTTGGTTCATGTCTTTACCATGTGTTTACCAGGGAGCCACACCCAAATCAAAATGATGGAGTGCTGGCAGTACTCCAAAAATTGAAGACAATGCCTGCCCTTAGGCCCTTCTAGGGCTGATGCTCAGTCTCGGCAAACATCTAGAAAACCAGTTTGGATGTGGCTTTTGTGAATTCATTTTGTAGACTGTTAAAAGAGTACTGAAAGAGTACTAAACAAGGGACCAACAGGGGGAAGACCAGGTGAGGTCCACAAAAAGCGCATAGAAAACATGCAACCACAACGTCTCTCGCGATGCCCGCGCCTCTCGAAGGCTTGCCAACTCGGAGCGCTGCTGCTCCAAGCTTTCTTGCGCCTGCGGCTAAGCCATTGGATACGGAGGTTTGAAGCTTGGCCTATGGCCGACCCTTCCACGGCCAACATTCGTCTAATTCATTTGTGCGGTGCTGTGTGCTGCTGCGTGCGGCTGTGTGCCGCGGCAGCGTTGCAATGCAAACAAAGATGCACAGCTTGACAAAAATAAAGATAGACAACGGAAGTGAGAAAGAAGCATACGCACAGACACACATGTTCTCTCACTATCTCTCTCTCTCTCTCTGTCTCTCTCTCTCTCTCTCTCTCACTCTCTGACCCACATACACACACAAAGCAAAGTCAGCACAGGGAAGATGACGATGCCCAGTACTAACGGCTTGACTTGAATCTGCCAAAGACTCTTCACATGCACCCAGGGTACTCCTTTCGCTATGCAGTTGTCACACACACACACATACACACACCGACAATGAGCCAAACTCAGTCCACCGAATACATGTCCCATGCAACGCAGCAAGCAGGATACAACAGCAAGGTAATGCGTCCAACGTCGCGTGAAAAGAAGGCGTCCAGAGGCCCACAAACACACCCTCCAATGCGCTCCTAGCTGGTCATCTTGGCATCCCGGGTCCGTTCTGCCTGAAAGAACCCAACAAGGTTCCCCAAGAGGGTTCAAGTACCTAAGGATATACTTAGACCCCTTTTGACCCCCCAAAGTCATCCTCAGAAGGTGCCAAGGGACCCTCCGGGTTCAAGAGGTGTAGCCAACATCGGAAGCTCCGAGGACATCGGGCCGGCACCTCGCGCAGCTGCGCCAGCTCGGAGCGCTGCTGCTGGAAGGCTTCTTGCGCCTGATGTGCGCAACTCCGTCAGGGTTGGCGTCAACTTCTCCACATGGGTGGCTCCTTCCCAAAAAACACGGACACACCCTATGGAACCCATGGCCACTGGACATCCGTCTGCTCTGCCTCCGAGACCATTCCCTCCCCCACCTCACGCAGCTCCAGCCGCTCGGCTTGGAAGTGCCGCTGCTCCTCGATGCGGAATTCTGGCAGCGCAAGCCCCATGCTTTCTCCGAAGCCTCGGATTTCGCCTTCGGGGCCTCGGGGGTGGCTGGTGTGGGGAGCCTTCTGACTCCGAGGCCCGAAAACTGCGAGCTCCTCCCGCAGCTTCTCCACCTCCCGCTGCTGCTCCAGAAAGCGCCGCTGCACCTCCCAGCTGAGAGCCCATCGAGCTTGGGGGGGTGGGGGGGTGGGAATGTGATGCTCAGAGATGGAAAATAAGCACAACTCTGGACTGTCCAAACTGATGCTAGAAGTTTGACGCTTTTGCTGGGTGAAATGGAAGAACCCACCACTGAACCGACTACCACTAGAAACCTAAAGGAACCGGACGATTTGCTGGGAACCGCCAAGCACGTTGGGTTTCCGCTGACCTCAAGAGGTCAAATGGTATGAGTGAAGTCCGGGTCCAGAAACCAGGGAAAACAAAACTACACTGGCCGTTACGGCCACCAAAAACAAACCAACCTTCTGGTGCGCCTCCAAACCCAGGAAAAACACGATCCCCCAAGCCAAAAGACGATATTCTAAACTTGGTCGCTGTAACGACCCCTCTGCCAACAGTTTAATCACCTTGTTCATGAAATACCGGAAAATTCAACCAAAAGCTAAAGTCGAAAGATCGGACCCAAGAGCAGTAGAGTCAACCTGACGCTTGGTTGGCTTCCATGTGGCCATGGGTCAAAACCCCACATGCCAATCCCCACTACTATAGGTTCTAAAATGGGTGGTGCACCTATCCCAAAATGGTACCAAAACGGTTTTGACCCATGGCCATATTCCAATTGAGAAACAAGAAAAAGTTAAGCCAGTGAATGATATTTTGTTTCGTTTGGTACCATTGGTTTTGACCCACGGCCACATGGAAGCCAATCAAGCGTCATGTTACACTCTACTGCTATTGGGTCGGATCTTTCGACGTTAGCTTTTTTTTGGATTTGACCACCACAGCCACGTCTTCCTTTGACTCCGCGGCTTCCCCGCGCGTTTCTCCGCCGCGCTCCCACCCGCCCCCCGCCTCCTCCTCCCGCAAAGCGTTGTGAGCCTCGAGCTGCTGCTTCTCCTGAGGCAAACGGCCCGTGCCTGGGGTCAAGCTGCCGAAGGGCGGGCGGTGGTCCTTTGGCTTCCTCAACGGACCCCCAAAACGGAGTCCCCTCAAGCAAAAGACGGCTAGGCAAATGCTTTTTTTCCCCCCCCCCCCCCCCCAAATGGTTGGTGGTTTTGGGTACTTGAGACAAAAACCCTTGCAAGATGCAGGGTACTTGCCTGGAGCGCCGTCTCCAACGCTGCCTTGGTTTGCATCCCTTCCCGCACAAAGGTGGGCGCTGGCCCCCACCAAAGCCAGCGAGCACTTTTGCCACTGCCCGGCCCAGTCCGATGTTCGAACAGCTGAGTCACAAATAACACCAACTGCTAGTGGGTTGTTCATTTGAACCGACCACTGAACCAACCAAAAACAACTAAAAACAACAAACAAACAGATAAACAACAAATAAAAATAACCTCTCAGCTAAGTCAACTGACCTGAGCCCCGCTCTCGCTGCGCCGCCAGCTCCAGCCGCAGCGCCTCGAAAAGCGCCCAAAAAGTCCGAGAGCCGAGGGGGGGGGGGGGGGCTGGGGGGCTGGGGCGCTGGGCGGCTGGGCGGCTGGGCGGCTGGGGGGCTTGGGGGTTGGGGGTTGGGGGGCTGGGGGCGGGGGGCTGGGGGTGGGGGGCTGGGGATTCTTGCGCTACGCACCTTTCCTGCAACCGCCAAACCAAAGCCGACTTGGTGAAAGTGTTTGGACCTTTCTTCGCGCACCACACAAAGCTCATGGTTGCTTTGGGCCCCATCTAAAGCACGATTCAACTTGACTTGGCCAAGTTGGCTGGGGTCACTGGCTGGGGAATTTACGACTCAGCATCTACATTGACTCATCCCTGTGGCAAAACGGAGAATGGAAACCCAGGGCGAGGGCGCATGTGATTGACAAAGTGCCAAACTCTGTGGATCCATGCACCCAGTCATCTCCTTGCCTGCAACTCGTCTGCGTTGCTGGCAGTTTTGCTTCTGCTCCTGAAAGAGTCACGATACAAGCCTAGCATTCGAGAGGTCCAGCCGAATCCATGTAGAGAAATTCAAATGCGACAGCACCCGTACACAGTTGCGCCTGTTCCCAACAAGCCTCTTTTTTTTCGAGGCTCCCACAGGAAGTTTGAACTGAGCAGTCTGGGTTCCAAGCATCGATATGCCGCTTCCCTTGGGGCAGAAGGATTCTGCGCCAGTCCCTACAAGTCTCACAGCCGCATCCCGGCGGCGGCGCTCTGCTTCTTTTCGGGCGTCCAAAGGCTTCGGAGCTTCAGTGCTCGCTGACCTCGGCCGACCGCGGCCGGGGCGCAGCGAGACCTTCTGTTGGCCGACGCCGAAAGAACCGCTCCAGAAATCGGCAAGCTCCGCAAATCACCCGCACGGCAGCCTTATATGTGCACCCAGAGGTAACCTTTTGGAAAGATTGATGGCCCTGGCAAATGTGATAAACCCATCCAAACCGGTGCCATCTATTTTATTTAACCAAAGTAACCCAAAAAGGACACCTATGTGTGCACCGTTTCCCCTTACAACAACAAAAAACGCCCTCTCAATGCTCAGGAACCCAACAGAAGTCAGTCGCGGACTTTCGTAGGCCCCAAAAAGCCCCGCCGGACGCTGCGAGCATGCCTCGCGGCCGAGGCGCCATGCGCCAGAAGGCGCCGCGGAGGTCCATGAGCTCCTCAGCGGAGAGTCAAATGATCAAACGGTACTAAAATGATCTACCCAGAACCATGCTTCAAGAATCAAGAAGGCGGATATCCGCAGCGATTTTTCTGGTTGGGACTATCCCTTACTAACCTTCATCTACCCGAATCGGTTTGGTTTGTTGCTTACCTTGGAACCAGGTGCGGCCCTGAGTTTTGAGAGTTGGAAGCCCCTGAGTTTTGAGGTTGGTGGACATGAATCGGGACTTGGACATGAAACATCAAGAGCTGGAAGCCACATCTTAAATGTGGGCATTGGTGCAACCGGACGTGAAATCGGGACCCACCCGAATTTGGATGTGCAAAGGGCCCCAAACAAAAAGCTCATAGCCACATGCCACCCTTCAACTTACATGGGTTTGTGCACAAGGCTCAGCCGTTTGAGAGGAAAGTAGTATTTCCACAGCGGTATGTGGTCGGTGGGAGGGTAAGCATTGAGAGTTTGAAGTTGACTTGCAGTGCCGCTCACGGCATTGCACTAGCTAGCAAAGCGTGAGACTCACACACACACACACACACAAAACACCAGCCTCAAGCAAGAACAGAGCATAGGGAAAAGGCTTAGATCTGCTCCATCTCCAACAAAACGCTGGCCTTCCACCGTCAAAGCGGATCTCAGAAGCCCAATGCTTGCAGAAGGAAAAGTGGGATGCGACGGCGCACAAAGTACACCAAGCAAAAAATCACGTTGAGACCTGCCGCAAAAGACCTCAAGCAAATCAGCCCGTTCCCCCTGCTGGCATCCCAAATGGGAGGCGCGGCCTCGTGGCTGCCGCGCTCTGCAACCACGCCCTTCTCCAGCACGACAATCTGCTCAGCATCCTGTCCCGCGCTATACTGCGCACAGCCAAAGTTCGAGCTTAGCCAAGAGGTGGTTTCCCTTACAATCGCTTTGCACCGGATGCCTCAT
This sequence comes from Effrenium voratum, assembly GCA_963377175.1. Lineage (NCBI taxonomy): Eukaryota > Dinophyceae > Suessiales > Symbiodiniaceae > Effrenium > Effrenium voratum. The sequence goes on from CAUJNA010000957.1 coordinate 916,731, forward strand.
AGTGAGGGATGTAGCAAGTTGGAAGCGAGAAACTCTCGTTCATCAAGACCCAACACCTGAAGTACCGCGTTTGGACCCTTAAGGCTGCCTTCGACCCGCCCTTATCTCTCATCGTGGTTTCTCTTTTTCGCCAGCCTTGACAGTGGACAGCCGGTGAGCAATGACCTGGGCGAAGGTGCATATCCGTGAAACTGTCTGAGGGAATTCCTCTACACGAACCTCCCGAGGTTTGCAAAGGCGAAACACTCGGCTGCCTGCGAAAAAAATGACCTCAAACCAATCCATTGAATCTCCCCAAGTGCCTGAAATCTTTCGGGCGCAAACTGCCGCGAGCGTCTCCATCGAAAGCAACCCAGCGCCACACAGCTTGGCTCATTTTCGCATCTGAATCAATGCCCTGTGGCCCGGGGCGCCCCCCTGTTCGGTGGGGGTCACGGGGCCACGGGGCCAGTCTTGGCTTGGAAAACAAGTCGTATTCCATGAGCAGCAAGAAACAAATCGAAGACATATTGTAATTAAGTTGAAGGAGTTGAAGGAGTTGAAGGACTCCATGGAATTGCGTTCAAATATATCTTGGCCTTTCATGGCCTCTCACTGCCACTGTCAGCCACTGTGATTCATGGCCCGGGCCATGCATCACATGGCATGCCACAGCGTCACTTGGCCCACCGTTATCGCTGCCATCACAGCTCGAGATAGGTCAAAGTTGGGAACCAATGGGCCCCCCAAAATTTGGCGACTCTTACAGTACGACTCATATGGCCATGGGTCCAAATCCAAATCGTACCCCCAGTGAACATCCCAATCCCCACCGAAATAGATTCCAAAATGGGTGGTGAATTCACCTACCAACCAAAATGGGATCCCACTGATTTTGACCCACAGCCATATTTGATTTAAGAAAGCCAGCTGTTTTGATCCGTTTTCCAAATCTGCTTGACCCATCCTAGCCCTGCAAATTGCCGAAGTTGAAAAGCGCAGCAGGTTCTACGCCCAAATCATCCAAATCTGCCCCGAGTTCAATGATAGTGGCCTCAGTGCTCAAAATCATCATGAAGTTATGTTGTTGATCTGAAACCACACCTTCCCCTTCCTGCGCAAAGCTGCAACGTCTAAGGCCAACACATTCCTGATTCTCTGCTTCATCTTTTTCTCTTCGAAGAACTTCTTCAACTGTTTCACCCGGAAACGGCGTTGCGCTTCGCGGATTTGCTCTGGGGTGGCATAGTAGCTGCCGTTGGTGGTCAAATTTGCATCACAGTCACGCACATGTTCATGAGCACCTGAGCAGCGGTCCAAACATTCTGTCATCCCTTCATACTAGTTGGTTGATGGTAGTTCCCTATATTATTCTACATAATTGATTATACAGTACAAATCCATCGGCATGAATCAACACGGCTATTGGTCACCGCTCACCTCGCGAGGATGATACCCCCTTGTGGCAGTAGCCGCAGAAATTGCCTCTACAATGCGCACACTCCAGCGCCATGCAGCCGTCAAACTCGGAGTAGACTTGCTTGCAATGCGGACAGTGCAAGTTCAGCGCGCTGTTGCGAGCCTCTCGGGCAAATTGGTCGGCCTGGAGCTTGATGCTGTCTTCCTGAAGGAAAACCGCACACATCTCGGCATTTTCTTTTTTTTTAAGGACACATTGAACACCTCTGGATTTCTTTTATTGTGAAACTCGCAGAATCAACAGACTTCTCAACTTTCCAAACATCACTTTTGCTGCCAGACTCTCTGTTTTTGTTGGGCTTCCAATCAAACCTCTGTCCTCGTTGCCGTAGGACTTCATTAGTTCTTCCACCTTCTTCTGGAGACGTTCGTCGAAGGCTTGCTGCATCTTCTGCACATGAGCTGCCACCCGGGCATCGACCACTGCGTCCTGAAACCGCTTCCAAGTCTCTTTCTCACAGACGGCCAAGATGGCAGCGTCCTCCACCTCCAAAAAGTGTCTATGTCAAAAGTCAAAAACATCAAGCAGAAACTCGGTGAAGTATGGTCCATATGATGAATTCATGTCTGCCATCGAGATTGGTTGCAACAAACACGGAGAAAAAGGACATGCCGGGGGAACCTGGGAGAAAAAAAGTGGGAGTGTTGCAGATGTTTTCTCTTGCGAACCACGGGCCTCTTTGCAGCAGATGGGACAAAGGACCTTGCCCTCCTGCGCACCGATGGATTGAAGCTGAGCATTCAGCATCGGCTTCAAGCACTCGGCACAGAAGAAGTGCCCATCGCCACATGCGACGCCTGGGCCCGTAGATCCGTTGGATCCCCCGTACCTTAAAGGGGAGGGAAGGGGATTCTTCGGGGATGAGATCCAGGAGCAGGTTTCTCAAAGGAAATCCATCCCAAAAAAAGCTCGAGCTTGCCGCCCTCCAGACGGCTGTCAGAAATCTTTGCCTCAGACAGCGATGGTTCACGTGGTCTCCCGACAAACTACTTTGATTCCGTCTTTTCAACGGGAAAACATGAGTTGGAGAATGGACCAGACATTGGGAACACCTTGCCTTCGTGTTGGTTGAAGTCATCCATGCAGCTTCCACATGTCATTGTGGTGTCATACCCAAAGTCTCGAATCCACCGGTCGATCCTGTGGAAGACTTGCACCGGTCGAGCGACCTCCGGCAGTGCCAGCGCAAAGACATCAACGCAACACTTCTCCAAATCCAGGCGGATCTCCACCAAGTCAAAGTCCTTCCTCTCGGTGAATCTCTCAGGGCCATCTCTCTTCAAGCGGTCAGACAATAAGCCTATGACTTTTCGAGAGTACTGCTTCGTTCCAGTCTCTCCATACTTCTTGGGAATTGGTCTGAGCTGACTCTGAAACTTGGCCCGAGCAGCTGTGGCATTCTGCTCTTGCCCTTGGATCTTCAGACTTACTCCATCGGTCTCCTCCAAGTGGATTTGGCACATGTGCTCCACGGCCACATCCAGCAACTGCTTCCACAAGGTCATCCTCGGGTGCAGCAGCACCTTCACTTCGAAGGATGTCAATGGCAGGAACACCGCCCTTCTCTGCGGAGCTGGCTCCGGACACCTTGCTGGCCTCAGAACTTCGGGCGGTTGCACCACACTCAGATCGGGAAGAAACTCCCTCACCTGCGGCAGAGGCTTGGTTGGATACAGCTTCTGTTTCATCACCTCTTCATATTGGGCGGGCTGTCGCAGTTCATCATCCGCATGTGCAAAAGCACAGAATGCCGCATACTTGCACTTCCCTCGGCTGAAGGTCTCGCAATACTTGGTCCTGAAATTCACGGGATGATATGCCTTCTCTGTTCCTGTAAGGCCTTCATCTGGGAGGTACGCAACCTCGAAGGGGTCTCTTCGCTGGTCCGAACCTTTGCCATGGAAGAAGGGGCACTGGAACCAGTCGTGGCGCTTCTCTTCCGGGCATGCTCGCGTCTTCCACGTGGAGAGGAATTTGTTCACATCGCCTCGCAAACCGAGGAACAAGTGGTTCAAGCTTCTACAAGAGTGTTCGGTTCTCAAGTGATGGTCAGTCAGAGTTGTTGTTTGGCTCACAGACTCTTTGAATCTATGTGCATCCAAGAATGCAAGCTACCGTACCTATACAATGAAGGGCTTTCTCTCTCCGAAAACAAAACACTCAAACGGTGAATTTTGGGGGGCCGCAATTCTTGTAAACACTCAATTGCGGCTTGTGCGGCCCCCTGCTCTTTTGCTTCGCCCGCCATGTTTTGCTGGTAACATGCCGTGCTTTATTCGTCCATCATCAGCATTGGCACAGGAAAGTCGACCCCGCCTATTCCCTGTGAGACGGACGCCCGAGTCTCTGGCTGTCGGCGGGGCTTAGCAGTCACTGTCTGCCACTCATCAGCCATTGCCAGGCGCAAGGGACCAGGTTTCCAGTTGTTGATACCGCTTGGAATGCGCTTTTTGTGGATTTCACCAGTTGTTCCCCCTGGAGGTCCTCTTTTGTACTGCTGTAGTTCTCTTTTGATATCCTACAGGGGTGGATCCACAAAACCAAACCATTTTCTAAGATACATCCTATGGAACTATCTGATGGCACAGTTTTCACAGAACTGCCCTCTATCGTGATCCTACCAGGATCTTGACCCACACAACAAAATCCCTCCAGACCTCACCTTGCGGTACTGGTTCCCCCCGTCCTTCTCTCCGCTCTTGCGGATGTCATTGGCTGCGGATGGGTGCGGGCGGGTTTGTCACTCCCTTCCAGCGAGGACGCGTGAAGTAGATTCTCGCCAGACGCGGGAATTATTTCGCCGCCCGCCGGGCGGAAACAAGCCAGCGGCAAAAACCACGAAGCAAAGGGACAAGGGAGGCAGCTCTGGGATGCTCGGGGCCGCGAAGGTGGTTCTCTCTTTGGTCTCTCTTGCGCCACTCGTAAAAAGGTTGCTTCACCAGTTGCACCATGCTCAAATCTCCCTGCTCGGGGTGAAACTATCCAGAGATACTAGTACTAGTTATTTTTCATAGCCACCCGTACGCTGATTGTTTAACTCCCCTGAAAACAGGAAATGTTCTCTAGAAGACTAACTCATCTCACTTAGAATTGGGTCGAAGACATGCTAGGAGAAAGAAACAAAAAGAAGCTGTTCGCCAAAAGCTTTCCCGTCAATCTCTCATGTACCACCTTGAAAGGAAAGAAGGTGAGAGTGCTTACAAGAAGCTCTCTTGACAAACGGTCTTATTCTTGGCAGTGGGCTGAATTTTGATTGGCCCTCAACCCCCAGAAAAATCGCCGAAATCCGAGTTTTGTTTGGGCCTTCATTTGGTGCCACGCCTACTTGGTGTAAACAGGACACCAAGAGCTTCCCTGGAGGTCAAACCGCCATTAAATCAAAGGGGGTCAGCATAACCACCCTTATTTGTCCAAGGGATTTCATCATCCAAATTGGGTCAACCATTCCTTTAATGAGGGAACCCTCGGGAAAGGGAAACCGCGAATTCCTTAAAAAAGGGAAAACAAAAGGAAAAACCGAAGCCATTTTGGGGGATCCAAACCGTAAAAGAAGACACGCTTCGTTGGCTTCAAAGGGACACCAAAAGGGAAACAAACCAAGTAAGTGGTTAGCAAGCCCGGTTCTAACCCACTTAAAACTTAGGAGACCTTTTTACCATGACAAGTGGGTTATCTCACCAAGGGCCTTGCTCACATGGCCATGGGTCAAAATCCAAATCGCACCCGCAGTGAACATCCCAATCCAACCACTAACATCGGTTCTATAATGGCTGGTGAATTCACCCACCCCCAAAATGGGATCCCAAAACGGTTTTGACAACCACAGCCACCCATTTTAGTCTATTTTAGTGGGGATTGGGATGTTCACTGGGGGGTAACCATGGCTCACTTCCCTGATGTACGCATCCATCGCCCCTACTGTGGATGGACGAAATCCGTTTCGCACCACCTAAGAAACCCTGGTTTCTGATGATTCCCCTGTACATACCAACAAACAAGGGTTTCAACCATGGTTTCAAAGTGGTGCAGGATTTGGCTGTGGCTCAAAAAACCGGTACCAAAATGGGTTGCGCCTGGCAAGTGGAAGCATGGACCAAAACCTGCGGTTTGCCCCTCCGATCGTTTAATTTTGAGCCACACCCATTTTGTCCATCGCCCCTACGGCTGCCCCCCGCCCACCGAGTGCGGCGCCAGCACCGTCCTCCGGCGCTGCAGGCGCGGGGACCACTGCGCGCGGCGCAGGGCAGAGGCGACCAACCTGCCGGAATCGGAACCCGCACCCAAATGGCGTTTGGTGGCTCGTTGTTTTTCTTTTTCAGAGTGGGTACACCGATTTGTTTGGAGGGTTTTTTGGATGTTGTTTGGCCTTTTGGCTGTTTTTTTTTGAGTTGGTACGCCTTTTTTAAGGGATTTGTTTTCAAGGGAACACAAAAGGAGAACCATCTTTTTGGGCTCCCCCCAAACAACTGTATAGCAAACATGTGCAGGTGCCTTGTTGTTTTGTTGTTGGTGCCCTTCTTCCCACTAACATAGTCCCGGGTACCTGGAAATCAATTGTCCTCTTGAAAGGACCCTCTGTCAGGTGCCATGTTAGCGGGAGGTAGGGCACCCCTTTTTGGGTGGTTTTAAGAGGGAAACCAACAGGAAAACCATCATTTTGGGGGGGTCCCTAGAAAGAGACACACCCCCCAAAACCCCCCCGTGACGGGAATCCTAGGAACCGAATCGGACACAGGGAATCATTTTCTGGAGTCCCTTCACAAAGCTGCCTGGAACCCAAAAGCCAAAGAGGAGTCTTCGGGGCAAGGGACCTCTTTTTCCGGTCTCTGGGTTGATTTGTAAAGTCGCCCGCCCTTCTGCGAACCTTGGGATTGGCGTTCCTAAGTTCGGGCCAGCAATCCTGACTTGATATTCAGGCACAGCGAACAATGCTGAACTCCAGATCCCTTGGTACCAGTACGGTCCCCAAACCAGGACCCCCCCAAACTTCAGGTTCCATGTTTGTAACGAAGCAAGGTACCAGGGCTCCATTTTGGGCCGATTCCTATTGAGCCACACCCATTACTTGTGCTTCAAGACGTTCAGGACGTGGTTCCTGTGTTATCAAGGCATCCAAATAAAAAGCCGGCTCACCTTGCAATCCTGGGCTTTCTCTTCAGGGATTGGCACACGGCAAGCCCCAACAAAAGTACTGCTCGCACTTGAAATCACTGGGGGTCCCTGTCAGGTTTCATGCTGATTGGTGGGAGGGTAAACTAAATGGAGTTTCGCGGTCCCCTGGCTCTTCTTGACAGTGAGCCATTTTGTGCTCCAGGCCTGCCAGTGGAAGGGTCAAGCGCGGATGTGGGCCTCGGTTGCAGTGCCAAAGATGCCGAACGAGTCTGAAAACAACATACCAGTCAGCATCTCTTACTTGTTTAAGGGAAATTGGGGGTTGCTCTGGCTTTCTGGCAAACGACTCAGCCCCCGAATAGATTGGACTTGGCACTTCACTCCACCAAAAGACAAGGAAGCATCTGGAAGTCCCCTGCAAATGCCCTCAGCTTTCCACTAAGTTTCTGCAGACAGACTAGACAACCAGAAACAACCAAAAATCAAAACGTCAAAGCCCAAACCAAACACAAATGTCCCGGCTCTCCAACATTCCGAATCGCCGACGGGTTTCCTCTCTCCCACTAACATGGCACCTGTGGGGAGGCGCCTGGAAGATAAGTTTCCTCTGGAGGCACCAACTGTCAGGTGCCATGTTAGTGGGAGAAAGGGTAGGAGATTCCGCCCCGAATCGCACGCGTCGCGTTAAACCGAGGCGCTCGTCCAGGATCAGCACCGGGGGATCCCGCAGCAGGGCGCGGGCGATGGCGATCCGCTGGCGCTGCCCTGCAAGCGGACGGCCCAAGCGATGCGACGGCCCGAGGCGAGAAAAGACGCGTCTGGGACGAGAACTAGGTCCTCCAGTAGAGAGGGTAGAATAAGGGTACCAGCTTTTTTATGTTGTCTATTTTAGTAGGGGAACCCTCCCAACCAAAAACGGGGTGAGATGGGGTGAGAAAGGGCACTACTGGGGGACCGCGAGAAGATGCCGTGGCCAGCCTTGTGTGGAAACAAGGGGGTCCGAAGGGCTAAAGCCAACCGGACGGAAACCAAATGCACTGCGTGCGGAGCTCTTCAAAAAAAAGAGAGGGTTTTTGGGGGGTCTCCAACCCCGCGATGTCCGATCAACTCGCCTGCCTCCCGACAACAGGCGCCCATCTGCGATCTCCGAGTCGTAGCCCTTGGGCAACTTCATGATGAAGTCATGCGCTTGGGCCGTCTTTGCAGCCTGGAAGAGGAGCCACAAGGCAAGTCTTCACATATCTCGAAAAAAGAAAAAGCAAAAAAATGCCATGGCCCCTCTGGCATGGTCAGAGCTCCATGACAAGTCCATGGTCTTACTATAGTGGCATGTTCTAATACCTATCAGCTCCATCGAGTTTCAAGTGCACCTTCCACAACGTCGAATCCATCCGCTGCCGACCAAGAGCTTTGTCCTCCACTTCTCCGCCCTTGTGAACTCTTTCATTGCCTTTCCTGGTTCATCGTCTATCCGCCTCACACCTCAATCTATCTCTCTGCAGTCGCCCTGAGGAAGCTACTTTAACAGGGGTCAGTTTATTGGTGGTGCCCCTCGAAACTGTCACTTTTGGAGGCTCCCTTTACAGGGACATGGCACGGAAACCCCGAAAAAAAGGGAAAAAAAAAGGTCCCAAGTGATGTTTGCTACTTAAACGGGCATGCTACTTGGTAAGTGGGTAACAACCATGGTGAGATAACCCCCAAAAGCCATGGTCATAAGTCTCCGTTCAGTGGGTCAGTTCACCAGGCTTGCCTCCGAAATTGTCACAGTTTACCCGATTGCTCTTTCTGTTCGAAGAGAAAATAAAAGGAACACAAAGCCATCCGAAGCCCCTTTAAGTGGAAGCCCCCCCCCCCCCCCCGCTTTTCCCCGGCGACGCTTCCGCCGAAGGCCTCCTGCACCTCGGCGAAGTCGAAGGAGCTGAGGCCCCAGGCGATGTTCTCCGCCACGGTGCCCCGAAAGAAGTGGGGCTCCTGCCCCGACCCCAACCCCAGCCCAACCACACCCCACCCACCTACCCCAGCCCACCCCAGCCCACCCCACCCCACCCCCCACCCACCTGCCCACCCCCACCCCACCCCACCCCGCCCACCCCACCCCACCCCATCCACCCACTCGCGGCATCTTTGGGAACCAAAGGCAACACCTTTGGCCGAAGGGGGGTGCCCTCTAAGCTTTGGAACCCCACCCCACCTCGGCATCAGTGGGAACCAAAGGCAGGCCGCGCCTTTCGACCAAAGTGAAAGGAAGAACAAATGGCCGTGGTAGTTCTCCGGCCGGTTGATGCCATGAAAGGACGCCGGCACTGCCTTTGGGCTCTTTACCAGTGGCCAGTGCCGTTCGGGGCATCTGCGAACACCGGGCTGCGTGGAGAAAAGGAACCAACATGGCCCCAAAAAACCGGCATCAAAATGGCTTGCAAGTGGAAGCATGGACCAAAACCCTGCGGCTTGCCCCTCCGTCTCTCTCCCCGGCCGCCTTTTTTTCTCTCGCGCCCGCCTGGCCCACGATGCCCAGCTGGCTCCGGAACCAGGCGAGATCCAAGTCCTGAAGGCGCTGCCCGTCCACCAGCACCTGGAGCTCTGGGGGACGCGTCCAGAGACCGCAGTCCGAAGGGCGGGACCGTCCCAAGGCCCCGGGCGGTTGAAGGCATCGCAAGAGGCGTGGGGGGGGGGCACCGCCCTGCCGCAACCGGAAGGAAGGGGGGGGCATGACGGACACTTTGGCCGTCTATTCAATGATGCAACCTCCTTCGTTCAGGGTATTGACTTGTCCCTGGCTGCAAGATATACTCCAAGCGCCCATGCCACGTGGGGAAGGAACCATCCGCTGCAAGGCACCTGCCCGTTTTGGAGCTGGTAGAAGCCCTGGATGAGGTTGATCAGCGAGCTCCTAAAGGCGTACTAGGGGCGCCCCGGCCAGATCTGGGCACATGAACTTGTCTCACAAAGTGATGGTGGTATCTTTTCTTAAGGATTTGGACCCCCCAGTTCCTCCTTGTTTCCCTTTAAAACCAGAATACATGCGTGCCCTGAAAAAAAACACACAGTAAGGAACCATTGTCATCGTCATGGAGCTTGGTTACCCCACAGCTCCTGATAAGTTGTGGTTACAAAAACAAAACACTCGTCCCTTGTGAGGTTGTTCCGCGGGCATCCTGCATCCCTTTTAGCAGAGGATTACTCTTCAGTTGGTGTTTTGATCTGGGTCAATTCTGATAAAGCAAACAACTCATCACCCCGTCTCTCCAAAGCTCGCTTTGCGGTTTAGCTTGTGAGGCTAACACATATTGCCCATATTACGATCCGTTCCAATGGCGTGCCACATCAGAATCAAGGCTCCGACGATCCTTTACTGACCACTTGGACACCTAAGCCAAACTGCATGCAAGCACTCTGCGGCATTGCCGCCTGCACATTTCCTTCAAGCCCCGTGGAGATGAAACATTGCCAAGTCTCTTGCCAGACCCACTTGTTCCCACCAGCGCCGTCATTTCACCTGCGTCATCGCGCTGCCTCTTGCCCACAAACTGCATGCAGGCATGTGACGACGCGATTCTCAATTGCAGCATGTCAAATCTGCTGACGACTTCCTACCTCCTATAACGCAAGCAACGCTCCAACCCTGCCTGCGCGGCAGTGAATAGTGACGTCCTGGATGCACTTCCCAAGATCACAGCAACTATGGCGTTTGTGGGCCCAGTCAGCTCATGCTCTTCTAAGTCTAAGGAGGTAAGATATCTGTGAAAGGCTGGCTCAAAAGCAGGCTTACAGGCAGCTTTATACGCAGACTAGTCATCAAAGCGCAAGTCGCAACTGAAAGACGTATCTGCAATCTCTCCCAGTCTCTCATTTCTCTGTCTCTGTCTGTGTCGCCCTCTCTGTGTGTCTGTCTCCGTCTCTCTCTGTGTCTCCGTCTCTGTCTGTCTGCGCCTGCCTGCGTCTGTCCGCGCCTATCTGGATCTGTCTGCTTGCCTCCAGCCTGCCTCCTGCCTGCCCGCCCGCCTGCCCGCCCCGCCCGCCTGCCGGCCTGCTTGCCTGTCTGTCTGGCTGTCTGTACGTAGGTCTGTCTGTCTGCCTGCCTCGTCTGTCGTCTGTTTTCTGTCTCGTCTGTCGTCTGTCTCTGTCTCTGCCAGTGTCTCTGTCTGTCCGCGCCAATCTGCATCTGTCTGCCTGCCTCCTGCCTTCTGCCTGCTGCCGGCCTGCCTGTGTCAGTCTGGCTGTCTGGCTATCTGTATGTCCGCGTGTCTGTATGTCTGTATGTCTGTCTGTCTGTCTCGTCTGTCTCGTCTGTTGTCTGTTTCTGTATGTCAGTCTGTCTGCCTGTCTCGTCTGTCGTCCGTCTCTGTCTCTGTCTGTCTCTCGGTCTGTGTCTCTGTCTGTCTGCGCCTGTCTGCGTAGGTCCACGCCTATCTGCATCCGTGTGCCTGCCTCCTGCCTGCCTGCCCGTCCGCCTGCCTGCCTGCCTGTCTGTCAGGCTGTCTGTCTCCTCTGTTGCGGTGTACTGTGTCTGAGGTCTGCACCTGCCCATCTCTGTTTGTGCCTCTATCTCTGTTGTGTCTGTGTCTGCATCTTTGAGTCTATGCGCCTATGTGTCTGTGTCTCAACATAGAGGGGGGTCGCTTCCACTTTGCTTTCCCTCTTCTGAGGTTGTCTGCGACTCCTTGAGAACCTGGCGCGAGGGCCGCATTGGGTAGGCAAACGTCACGTGCTCGAAGCAAAGGTCCTCATGGGCATTGCGCGCAGGAGAACCTCGTGGAGAAATAATATATATATATATATATATGTAGATAAATGGACTTACGAACAACACAATAGGCTCACAGGGAATCTCTCAAACTTGCTGGCAAACATTTGAAGCTTGCGCTGTGTGGGTGTGTGTGTGTGTAAACATAGTCACACATTGGTCAACACTTGATTTGTAACTTTTAAATGCTCCTACGTAATTGCCAACCATCCACCAGCCAATCCTGCTCCCACTCTGAAACTTGAAAAACTGAATCGGCGAATCCGATGTCCCGTCAAGTCGACCTTCTGGGTAGAGAGGGAATTAAAAGAATCGGAGAATCCGGCTTGCACATTTGCCGAAGGTTGCAATCCGTCAACGAAGGCAAAGGACAGGCTTGCTTGGACCTGTCAATCCAAGCTCTTTGGAGACGACTCAAACTATAACCCCAGGAAGTGGCAAATGCTTCTGCCTTCACTTCAGCGTCATGCTTCAAGCACCTTCAATAGTGCCGAAACACACCAATTGCCCGCGCTCTCTCATGTCCACATTATGAACTTGAAAGCAACGGAGAGTGGCTGCAAAACGTTTATTGGCGCGGCGCTTTCTGCAAACTGCTGCTTGCTTCATTCCCCGCCCTCAGCTGGCCAGGCATAGCATGAAATATATATTTCCGGCAAGGGGGATTGCCTTCTGTTGAAAGGTGGAATCTACCTAAATGTCAGCACGGGCGGCAGTCAATTTTTCTTGAGCCAGTATCATGTCGGAATGCCACTACCTATCAACACCCCCCGCTTTGCAGAGGTGCGTTGGTGAGAACAGTACTTTGTACATGTTTCCCCCCAGGCCTGAAGCAAAGTCCTCTGAGGTCGCGACGATGAAGACGTTGAGCCTCAGTGTGATAGGTGGCAAGCCATGGTGGTTTGAGGCCTGTTGCATCAATGGCCGCTACAACTGCAATGCATTTGGTCTTTTGCAGGAGCATGCCAATCGAGTCGGCCGACCACGACTGCCGTCGGGCAATACACATGTAATTTTCATGTGAATGCTTGAAACTGAATTCATTTTGTTGCCGCAAACGGAGGTGATCTCACGACCACAGCTTCCGCTGGGCGAAATCGAAATGACAGCCGGTGGTGGCGGCCGTGGATTGACCTACGGCCGCAGCTTCCGCCGGGCGTGCAAACTCGGCACAGCTAATGTTGCGGCATCAATGGATGAAAGATAATAGTTTTCGAACATGACATCACCAATGAAATTTGAAAAGATCACCGCAACAAAAGCTAAACTTTTCGTGATTGATGCGGGTGCTCACCATCCCCACGGGCCCTGACGCCATTGATCCCATCCATAGGACCACCCGTAATTCCAAGAGCTCCAGTCCTGGCGCCCCTTGTTCTTGCCTTTGCCCTTGCCCTTTCCCTTGGCATAGGGCTCGGGGCGGATGGACCGGGTGATTGCCCTCCACTGAGTGTTCCTCGCCTCGACAGGATAGCTTCTTGTCCGGCCGGATGAGAATTGCGGGATCTCCAGTTCGCCTGTGCTAATCGTTCCTTGGGAGTCGTGCTTTACCCAGGAGGTACGAATAAAGCTGATCATCACCTCCAAGATGTTCTCGACGCTCCCTTCCGGGACGTATGCTCCGCTGTGCCCAATGATAATAGGCACCTGCTTGCCGGGAATGAAACGATAGGCACACATGACCGCAAACTGCATGATGGTGTAGAATCTCGCGTGGTGCGCGATGAAAGCCTCCGTTGACACGTTCAACTCGTGGGGATCGCGCTTGTTGGGACTGGGAATGAACACCAACTTCGTGCCAGTGTTCTGGGACCCTCCCCGATCGCGCTCCTCCCGTGTGCGGCCAGGGTCTGCAACGATCGCTCGGGCGATCCTGCCTAGGAAATCCAGGCTTTCAGGAGTCAACCCTTGCGTAGCGCAATTATAGGCATAGAACGGGTCGACCGAGAGGCGGTCGGACACCTTCTCGCAGCCCATTGCCAGCGCTTTGGTCAGATGCGTCTTTGCCGTCTTTCTGAGTGACGCCTCGACGGAGATTCCTCCCCGCTTGTCGCCTTCCTTGGCGTGATGCTTGGAGCGGATCCACTTCCCACCGCCCCCCTGGAGGTCTTCCAAGTAGAAGACCATGTTTTGGAGAGACGCGGTGTGCTCAAGGCGCACAACCTCGGTGGCGATCCGGGCATCCGTCCACTCGACCATATCTGATCGGCATTCCTGACACAAAAGGTAGCCGTCGATCTGCTGGTTGCCACACCTCTTATTCCAGCACTTCACAACCGGGTTCTTCATCATGGTCGTGAAGAAGAGGTCTTCCCACTTTGGCTCGTTCTGGTAGCGGTTCCGAAGGTTGTTCCAGCCGCGACCATACCCTTTCTCTCCCCTGGAGAGCTCGGGCACCCGTCGAAGGGTTGCAGGCGCAACCTGATATGTCGGCCCTGCAGGTCTCTCATTCGACTTCCCCTTCCGGGGAGCGAGCTCATCGATCGTGGCAATCTCAGTCACGGCACCAGGAAGCAATTTGCCGTTCTTCGTCCCCTCAACGACAGTCCGCCAATGCCTCCATGCCTTTTCTGCGGTCAGGGTGTTTTCACTTTGAAGAAGTTCGGATTGGCGTCCTGGGGACCTGGCGTGAGCTCGGATGTCAACGCTTCGCGGTACCTTTTGCGAAGCTCGGGGTACGCACGATTGAAATAGAGGAACTCATTCTTGCGGGTGTGGAAAGCGTAAATAATATATGCATTTCCAACCCAATCGGCAGACATAAACGCCTCATCGCTCGTGAAGAGTCGAATGCCGTCTTGCATCATGAGCTCCGTATCGAAAGCAATCGTGACGGGCCTTCCGGCTCGCGTTCCCGCCAGCTTCCTCATCTGTGCCTCCCAGGGTGGCGTGGGGTTGAAGTAGACGTGGGCTCTGCCTGTCGACTTCGGATAGCCCCCCGGGACCAGGCCAAACTTGATGATGCTCTCGGCAGACCTGAGGTCACAGGTATGGTAGAGAACAGCAGGGAAGCCCCTGCGCCAGAGATCCGTCTGCTCGGGATGCCGTACCGCTCTCGGGTATTGCCCGCCCAAGTACTTTGCCGCAGTGAACTCTTCGTCAAAGGAATACAAATTCGTCAGAATCGCCTGCTCAGTGTATTTCCTGGTGAGCTCGTTGTGGTGTCCTTGCACGGCCCTCACCCGCAACGCCTGATACGGCAATCCTTTCCAGGATGCTTCCCCCAATGGAGGGGGTCCAACCATCACGCGGAATCTCCGGGTATTGTTATTCCGGATGCAGATCATCACCTCCCAAGGCATGACATTGGCAATCCGGTCGTTCAAATGCCTGACCAGTGCATCGAACTCCACCGACAAATCGATTCCACGGAATGGTGGGTGTGGTTTCCCGTCCTTGAATGCCCCTCCCCGGAGGAAGTACGACATCTTTTTCGAGATAGCCACAAGCCTGTAATCGCGGTCCATATTGACCTTGGGGACATGCCCCATATCCTCAACCTCGAGCCACTCGCACTGCTCCTCGGCCGGGATCTTCGTGTTGATCTTCCGGGTTTTGGCCCAGTCCTCCCAAAAGATCTTTTCCTGCTTCGGGTCCTTCTGCTTTTTCGACCGGGGTTCCCCCTCGGCGTTGCCAGGCGGCGCTTTGGCCTTTGCAATCCTCGGCATCGCCTTCACCTGGGGCTTGTCGGCCGAACCGGCAGCCGTGGGGTCCGACTCGTCTCCAATTTCAATGAAACCAGTCGACTGGGGTTCCCCCACAGCGCTCTTTGCAGCAGTTCCGCGCCTTGGTGGCGGCGGAGTTGGCGGTTGCTTGGATGTGCTGGTGCCCTGATGCGGGGGGCCACGGTCGACGAATCCGAGATCATTCTCGAGGCCGTCGACAAGGGAGAAGAGAACTCCGACGACGAGCTAGACCGCGTCGAGATCGCCATGTCACAATACATTGGCCACACAGCGGAACAGCACGGGTTGTCCATTGTGCCTGACGATGAGGACAAGGACAAGTGGCTCTGCTGGGTGTCATCCGGCAGGGATGAGTTCCATGATCACCGCGGAGTCGGTCGCCTTTGAGTCCGTGACGGAGTGCTTTGGCCAGCTTCAAGCATGTGGGCCAGCCAAACAGCACAGGATCCACCGGTTCTCCTTTCACATCGGGTTCAACGCTCCCGATAGCCGGGAGAGCACACCTGATCCGTTGGGCCAACAGCTGTGTGTTGATTGCCGCATGAAGGAACTTCGACACAACCTTCCGGTTGGCATTGCTGTATGTCATATGCGCGTCATCGTATCTGTGAGCCAGCAATGTCATGACCGACGGGTCGATCGAGTCGATCGCCTTGATGCGGGTCCCATCGTCGATGTCCCCATTCGCAAGGTGTCGAAGGCAGCCGTTCATGGCCTCATTGTAATCGGAAGAGAGGCCATAGTCCTCGGCGTCCGGGTTACTGATGAAAGTAATGTCCCGAATGCGTCCGAGCCCAACAGCCTCTTTGAAGAAGTCGAGCTGCTCAAACACGCGGGTCTTCTGAACCTTTGGCCATTCCGACGCGGCCTTCCGGCCCGCCTCCGTACGATTGAACCGTTTCTCATGGATCCATCTGCACCCCACGTACCCATAGTTGCCGAAGACATCGTTTCCTCCCCACAATACGTAAACCGAAATGGGAAGCTGTTTGATGCCCTTCTTGGAGTTGTCCGCGGCGATGTATCGCACTTTGGCCTCCATGGTGCTATTAATAGCGTCAAGCCCTTCTCCCCAATCCATACCGTGGTAGATGTTGCGGACCCCCTTCAGCTGTTCGGCCTGAAGCAGCAGCAACTCAGAAATGGCTTATTGGGACTTAATCCAAGTCCTAGGGCGCAACGCCCCAGCGGAATTTCGCGCTGTGCCATGCCCCTCGGAAGAGGTGGTCGACATTTTGGTCATTGGAGACTCTTCCTGCGCCATGGTCGAAGAGCCGAACGACAAATTCCCGACCAAGCACCATGTGGCGGACCCGGCTAGGGTGCCCCCCAGCATCACTCCCGGTGCCTGTTCTTGCGATCCGTGTCCGGTTCCGGGATAGTCGCAATCGCTGCCTGCGTCTGGAACTGCTTCATCAGCTTGTCCCATTCCACCAAATTGTAGATGGTGCGCTGAATGTCGAGCTCCTTCTCCACCACGTCATTGAGCAGGATATCAACGGAGGGCGCGAGGGACGACATCCTTACTGCAGGAGTTGAATGAATCACTCGGGAGGCTACTGACATCGAAAAGGCTGCGTGGATCGCATCAGTAAGTTTGAATGTGTGGTTTTCGGTGTTCTTAAGTGATTGGCCCCTACCTTGCGCATGTGGCGAAGTACACCGACACTTGAACTTAGACAAAGTTTTCCCTAACATTCCAACATTGGTAGCAACAGACCAAGGCTTCTTAAGAGGGATGCCGTCGGCGTTCACTATACCCACAGCACATCCGTCAAAGTCAGACTTGTCAAGTCCGTGCTTGTCAAGAATGCTCTTCACCTTTGGAAGCTTCCAATACGTGCATCCCTTGGGCCATTCAATGGCGATTGAAGGGTTGAGATGTCCCATTTCATCCAAGAACGCCTCAAAAGACTTCCACAACGTGTTGAACAACTTTTTGTGGTTAGCAACTTTCTTCCTAGCTGAGGGAATCTTATTGTTGATAAAGTTCCATGGTGTACCCCCCGTGCAAGGCAGGCTGGCCCAGATCAGTATGTGTTGAAATTGTTTCGCAAACTCAACAGCAATCTTTCGGTTTTCATTCTGATTGAAATCGTTATTGAGGGTGAACCTGAACACCTGGCATCCAGCTGCAGTGGATCTGCCTACGTCACCTAGCTTTGAATCCTCCCCACAGCACACTTCAATGATGCATCTGGGAGTTGGGCATGGTGCCGCGGCAGCAGGTTCCCCTGTGCGTCCGTCCATCCTGGGGGACGATCCGCGATTCTTCGATGTATCTGAATTGAGATCGGTATGACTGATTAGCCTGAGGGCGTTTTTCCATTTGTCACTATTCGTGAAAGGTTTGGTGCAGATGTCGGCAGATTGCCTGACTGTGTCTGCATGAACCAATTGATAGTGCTTCCTACGGAACTGTTCCGCCAACCAAGCTAAATTTACTCTTTGGGTTTTGTCCGTGTGACGAAATGCAGGGGATTTGCCTGATTCAAGGATCCTAATAGTCGATTGATTGTCTTCGACGAACACTCCTCTAAGACATTTGGGTCCGAACAGTGAAATGCTAGCCGAGCCAATCCTCTCATCTCCCACGTAGTCCCAATCGGTGACGGCTTCCCTGATCTCGGTGGACTCAATTTGGTAGTCAACATCAAACATCCCATACTCGAAACAATGTTCTTCCCGTCCATCTTTTCACAGGCCTATGGGGTTGGAATCTCCAATCGTCCTGCATGAGATCTACCTCCGCTTTCTCGTCAATCATGATGGTAGTTCTGGATCTACCCAACATTTTGCAATCAACGGGGCAATCTTTGGTGGATTCGGGGTCAAACAAAGCATTCCGAACGCGTTTGTGCACTCTAGATAAAATGAATCTGTGTGGTTCGTAAATTCAATAGTCCCCAGAATCGACTTTGGTTACGACCTTGCCTTCCGGCGGGCTCTTCGTGCTTATTCCCCCCGCGTTCTGGAGGTACGCCCACAGACCGGCAGAAGGAAGTCCTACTGCACGAAGGCTGACGTTGGCTGCCACAACCTCACTTTCAGTGGAGCTCATCGACGCTGAAGTTTGTTTCTTGCTAAAGGCAGTCAACGGATAGTACGTGTTGGGGCCAACTAGCGCCAACACGCACCCACTTGTGGACTTGCTGTCATGTTCACCGGCGTGGTCTGCATCTGCAAAGATCCACAATCTGCATTGAGTGATTGGATCGCCGATGAAACATGACATTTTTAGATCTTTGGTGGTATCTACATAGCACACAAGTCTATGCAGTGCCTTGTCACAATCGGCAGACCACTTCGTTACTCTTGATGCAAGGCCTTGGACTGCTCTCAGCAAATCGAAACGGGCCATTCTCGCAGCAAAGAGTATTTTCATTAGCACTTTAGTTGCAATGGGTGCCAAAACGCCCTTGATTTCCTGCTCGTTTTCAACGGGTCGAGCCATTTTGTCATCATGAAATGGCGTTGGAACCCTCTTGATTGTTTTGGCATTACCCCCCGCAAGGTCAACATACCTTTCAACACAGCTTTCAAGGAAGGAACACATGTCATATTCAACCACGGTTACCGGTTCACGCATGGCTGGTTGATCCTTCTCTAGCTGATCAAGGTAGAAGAAACCTTGCGCTCGGGCCTCAGACTTCGCCTGAGATTTGCTTCTTGATTTCTTAGCGGCCGCTAGGGCTACCATGGCATCACCTACGGAGCTGTCGAAGAAGTACGAGGTTCCCTGCCACAGGTGCGGCAGCGACACTTTGGGATTCGTAACATCATCCCACATTTCTCCGGCATCCCCTTCCGGGGTGCAACCCCGGTACTCAGTGTACCTTTTACCCGTAAGGCCGAGCTCTGAGGTGACTTCATCATTTAGCCTCATGAGCTTACCATTCTTCGCTGCGGGGTCGGGCAAAGAATGCTGAAAAACATCAGCGAATGGATGGTCGGTTACGCTAAGGGTTTCCCCTCAGCGCACCATGTGCTTACAACCCAAATACCTACCAATGGGCTCAGGCTCATCCATGTCAATCTGGGTTGAGATGAGCCTCCATCCCTCCTTCATGTTCTTCTCCGGGCCTGACATTTTGAAGTCATCAACGTAAACTATCAGCAACAGTTGAAGTTCATGGTGATAGAATAGAGAAGGCCACGTGTCAGGGTATAGCAAAGCGAAGTTTACTACGCCCAATCTATAGGTGCAATCGATCTCCCACAACCCCCCGGAGTCTGGATGCCCATATAGTGCAAGCCTAAGCGGCACAACCGGGTCCTTGTACTTTCCAATCCACGACTTCGGCCATCTGGTTTTAGGGAGCCTTACCCAAGTCTTGGTACCGCGCATTAATGATTGCGTGTATGCTTGCTT
This sequence comes from Effrenium voratum, assembly GCA_963377175.1. Lineage (NCBI taxonomy): Eukaryota > Dinophyceae > Suessiales > Symbiodiniaceae > Effrenium > Effrenium voratum. The sequence continues at coordinate 936,107 of CAUJNA010000957.1, forward strand.
TCCATCAGCCTGTTCCGTTTTGTAACCAGGCTGGGCACCGTAGGCATCAACAACTTTGCCGGCCTCCATCGTCGCCGGACTCGAACCCAGTTCTGCAAAGAGTGCTGCCTCTGAATTTTCGTCCTTGACGTCATTGCCCTGGAAAACAGTTCGCCCTTTAAACTTCCTAAGTTTATGGCCCTTGGGTAATTCACTACCCTTTTCAACGCAAATTTCAAAAACGCGTCCAACATGAGCTTTTTCACCAGATTTCTTTGCTTCGGATGACACGTGGTCCCATTCCCGAATACCTTCGAGATCCCATGCTTTCTTCACACTGAGCTTTTCCCATTCAACATCGAGGGGCTTTTGAGCTTCGGGATTTACGCGAATCTCGGCGGCGTTGACTGGCCTAGCCACCGCAGCATACATGTGTTCATGGAAACCTAGCTTGTGACGGTGCGCCTGCGACAGTCCCTTTACCGTCGGCATGGCGGGTGCCGGGTCCTCTCCCGAAAACATGATCAATTCGGTCAACTGCTTGACTGACAGACCGGCAAGACCTTCCGATCTGCGCTGCTCCTTGGCTTCGGCGGCGGCCGCCTTGCGCTCCTTGCTCGACGCTGGCCGATCAGCTGTGCTTGGCAACGTCTCGACCAGTTTATCCTTTTCATACTTCTGCTTAGCCTCTCTACGCTGCTTCTGAGACATAGATTGCCAAATGAAAGAGGATATAGTGGGTGGTCGGTTAGTCCCTTTGTACTTCCTCACCAGAAAGCCTCCCGCCTCTGAGAATGAGGATCCTTCTTTCGGGATTTCAACTAACCTACCAGTTTTGTGATCAACAGTTTTGATTGTTTCCACCTTGGATGGAGCAGGTTCATCTAGAAGCGTCTCATCTTCCACATCGGCAACAGCCTCCGGATCTTGTCCCGCTTCTAGGAGAGGGGCATCCTGAATGGTGGGACCAGATTGAGTTGAAGAAATCTTACCCTCTCGAAGGGACTTGTAACGGTCCTGCATCGGGAAAACAAAGTTTCCATCGGGCCTCGTGATTTTGAAAACACGATGCAACTTCACAACATCATCAAAGTCCGTTTCATTCAGCTCTTTCAACGATGCAACAAGGTAATCACCTCTCCATAGAAAGCCGGGGTGGATAACATATCCCACAAATACTCCCGGATTGGACGTGGGATCAAACTTCAAGTCCTTCTTCGGTTTCTGTCTTGGGCCAATCCAGTAGTCTATGCGACATCCGAACGGCAAGAACTGACCTTTGAACTCTTCTTCGAACCTAAGATTCCAAGGTGTTCTGGAACCAGAAGGTGGTTCACAAACATTCTGAGATAAACACCAATGCCTTGAGGCGTGCGGCCAGTATGAATGATTCAATCCGGCCTGTGCAAGTGCGACTCGAGTTCCCTCGAGCACGGTTCTGATGCTTCGTTCGGCCACCGCGTTCGATTTGTGAATGTATTCTTGACTGAGGACATGTCTCCAGCCCATCTCTTCAGCTGCAGCAATTAGCTCAGGGGCATTGTCGCTATAAAACGTGCCAACCTCGTCTGACGAGGAAGTGAAATGCTGAAACGCCTTCACAGTGGCTTCCGTGTTTCTTTTAGCAAAAGGGTATGCATATTTGAAACCGGTGGCAACGTCACTTATGACAAGAGCAGAGTACTCATCGTCTATGCCTAGTTCCTGTTCGTCTGCAGTGATTATGAAATCGGCTGTGATGTGCTCAGCAAACTTTCGAGCATCAACTTGTCTGGATCCCCCCCGCGAGCGAGAGGGAGACTTGGTCATCTTGGCGCATTTGCACACTTCGCAGAATGGATTCTTTGGCTGGTGTGTCATCAGGTGCTTCCGTGATGCTGCTTCCTGCCTTAGGGCACTTTCTGCAAGTGATCTAGGGCTCTTCTTATCGGGATTGCCAACAACATCTTCCCCTGCCAAATCTTTACTCTCTATCGGCTCAGCATGTTCATTTGGTTTGACTTCGATGGGGTCATCCGCCAGAAGCTCAGCGACAACTCTAGCATGCACCTCAGGGTCCTCTAGAGGGGCAATGCTAGGCGTGTACTCCTCTCCCGCTGCATCTTCAGCTTGCTCGGAGGAGGAGTATGACGATTCACTCGATGCGCTGCTTCTGCCGACCTGACCTTCCGGTCGGCTTGGCGGCGTGCCTTTGGCGGGACATGCCATGGCTGAGTCGCCATCCCACACGTCGTAGTACGGGACATAATCTCGAACTTTGAGATATATTCTCGTCCCATCAGGCTTGACAAAGAATGGCTTGTCCTTCACGTACCATATGAAGTCATAACCCTGATTCATGCATTTCAAACCTACAGAGAGAACAGATGGTGTTTGTGGCAACAAGTATGGATCCGTGTTCCCGAGGTCACCTGCGGCCATGTTGGCCTGCTTTGACGAATCACTTGGTCCATTGGCAGTCATCAACATCACGGGGTCATTTGAATTATAGATTGCATATTCGGGGCAATTCGCACGGGTAAAAAGGTCTGTTCCACTCCCAGTGTCGATAATCCATGAACAGTTCGGAGAGAACCTCTTGCTCGCCAGCGCGGGCTTTGCGCCCATGTCTCTCGGGGCGCAGTGATTGCATCCGATATCGCTGTCACATTCGTATTTGCATCTAGTCGGATGGCCTTCCAATTCACGTCTCACAATGAAGGCGAGCATGGTTGCTCCGAGCCTAGCATCATCTATGCTGATCATCATGGAAAAACTGATGGTCGATTGGGTAGACCTTTGAATACACGCGCGGTTTGTCCGCGATCTTAAACTGCTCACCATGTGCTGGTATCCGATTCATTTCAACCTTCGAGCTGAAACGCACGCTCGGGAGGGCAGGCACATGCTTCCAGTCCGACATGAGGTTCCCCTCAGCGATAGGGGCGTTCATCATGGAAGACAGCAAGCATCCCAACACACAAACAGCAGCAGGAGAAGGCTTTCCGGAAGACTTTCCCTTGTGACCCTTCTTCTTTTCTCCCTTCGAATCACGGGAAGTGGATCGAGAGGTCGACTTGGAACGATCCCTGCTCGATTTGCGATGCTTCCGATCCTTTCCCTGCTTCTTATGCTTGTCTGCGGATGGCTCCCTTGACCCTGGAACGGCCGGCTTCGGGTCGATGTGAGCAAACGGGCAGTTTTCACCACGGTCACACCTCCCCTTGGGGTAGAAACGGCACTCTTTCTTCCCCTTTGGGCTATTCGTTCGGCCTTTACCCTTACCCTTCTTAGGCTTAGCGTCCCTTGATGGGGTCCTACCCCTGGCATCGCCCGATGGCTGTTCATGCTTGTACGTGCAATTGTCCCGCCGACACGACCCATACTTGACAAATGCAATGCAAAATCCCTTAGGCACACGTTGGCTCTCAGCGGCGGGTGCGGCTGGCCTACCCCCGTTCTGCCTAGCAACCCGTTCTCGGTTGCGCTCGAGTCTGGCTCGAGACAGGTATTGCCTCACAGATTCAATCAAGTAGGTGTATGAGTGATCGGCGGACTCTTCCGAGGCGCTCAAATAGACATTCAAATGGTGTTGCATTTGCTTACTTTTCTTCAGCTGGTTGTAGAACAGGGCCTCAAGCATGGAGTCATCCGGTGTCTTGGCATTCATCCCTGCAAGGACACCCTCCCAGCTACGCATGAAGGAAGTGAGGTTATCGTTCACGAGCCTCACGTTGAGGAGATCCTCCATGGCATAGGTGGCTCCGTGCTTGATGTTCGTGCTCAGGTGCTCGTGCACCATGAGAAGCACTTGTCTCCCACGAACTGGATTCCTCTTCTGCGCCTCTACCTCCTTGAAGGTGTCGACTTGTCTCGCCAGGTCACCCTGAATGATGTTGGTGAGGGCGGACAGCAACTTGGCGTCCAAGGTGAGGAAAGTACCTGGTTCTTTGAGCTCCTCGATCGTAACGGCGGGCTCCCACACTCTGCTGATCCATGTAAAAGCGTCATCGGGGCGATCGGACGCCGCGCACACGGCTTCCCGAACCTTGATGCGCCAATTCCTGTAACTCTCAGGAAGTGGGAAGGAGGGAATGATAATCCTTTCCGCCTCCTTGACCTTGGGCTTGTCATGGTCTGCGTCCACGGCGCTCGCCTGCTTACCCAAGATCTTGTTGAGCTTCTTGCGGATCACTCGCGCTTTCTCCGATGATGATGATGAGGATGATGATGTTGAGGAGCTGGACGATGAAGAGCTCGGAGAGTCGGAAGGAGACCCACTCTTTCGCTTCTTGTGGCTCTTCTTCTTCTTCTTCTTGTCCTTCTTGCTCTTCTTCTTTTTGTCCTTCTTCTTCTTCTTCTTGTCCTTCTTGCTCTTCTTCCCATCGTCATTCCCGTCGTCATCGTCGTCATCATGATCATCATCATCGTCGGGATCGCCGGCAGGTGGTTCCCCACCGCCTCCGCTCTGGCCTTTACCTGCGCCTGATGGATTTCCACCACCATCGTTTGGGTCCTGTGCCGGAGATGTTCGTTCGTATTCCTCGGCATCCCCGTCAAGATCATCGGCGGCACCTGGCCCATCACGGCGGAGTTCGGTAGAAGCTGACCTGATACGTACCTTAGAACTAAGATCCAGGCCGGGAGGAGGAAACGTCTGTACAGGAGGGGTTTGGTCTCAGACCGAAAATCGGAACATTAGAAGAACTACTCTGCTCACTGCGAGATTTCAGTTCATGACGTAGTGCCTCAATGTCCCTCGACTGCTTCATGATAATCTCCCTCATTTCAGCAGCGCTCCTGTCCGCGTCCTCCTTCTGCTTGTTGTGGGTGACTTCCCAAATCAATTTGAGCTGTTCATACTTCTTCTCAGCTTCTAAGCGTTGAGCAACCCACTGCTGCCTTGCCTCGTTGAACTCTCTTTCCTTTGCCATTGCCTCTTGTTGGCATACATTGATGTGGTTCACCGCGTCCTGATAGAGTCGGCCTTTTTCCTCAACATGGCCGGCTTGGAGCTGATTGATGATGGCGTCGTGGCGTGCCGAAGCATAGGCAGCCACTTCCTCAGTACTCGGACCTGTGTTGACCACATTCACCGTCTGGCTATGTTGATATATGTTCGGGGCGCTCACATGATGTTGATGAAGGTGAGTCTCATTCTTAGTCATGTGCGCGTGCATCTCTTGCCTAGGTTGATGTCCGGCGAGAGGTTCCCCTCCGCTTCCCATTGAATCCTCCGGAAGGACAACCGAAGTGATGGGCACAAGCGCGTCGCCTTGGTCGGACTCAGGAAAACTGCTTCGGGAGCGCTGTGACGGATTGCATGGCGGTTTCCCTTGCGGATGCCCACCCTTGATCAATTCGTTGGCCACTGCTTCGTTCATCCTTGCTATGGCAGGGTGGCATCCGTCGCCGCTTGACGCCATTGCGGCGCGGGTGAGAGCTGACTGTACAAGGTACCAGCGATACGGCTGATAACCTGTTGAAAGGTGGAATCTACCTAAATGTCAGCACGGGCGGCAGTCAATTTTTCTTGAGCCAGTATCATGTCGGAATGCCACTACCTATCAACACCTTCCAAAGGCAAGGCAGGGCAACATGTGCAAAGCGCACCAGGCAGCCGATGTTTCTCCAAGCCACGTGGTTGTGGTGATAACAAAACTTGGTGCTGACTTGGTGTAAACCGTTCACGTCATACCGACTTGTCGTAGATGCTTGCAGGGCGGTTGGCAACGCACCCCTTCCACAATGCAGCCAGGACCCTTAATCTGAAGCCGCTGCGTCTGCCAAACAGGTGCCAAACCCCCAAAGCACCGAACATCGGTTGGCGTGGTGCTTTTTGTTGCGGTAGCCACGTGGCTCGAGACCAGCTGATGATACCCTGCCAACCCTCATCTCATCGTGTGTGACACCCTGCCAACCTCCCTGCCCGGCCGGCCAAGCTGCTCCGGAGATTTGCCTTAGCAGTAGCCCAGGGGATCTCCCCAAAGTTGCTGTGGCAACCAACGCTGTTTTTGACACCGCAACGCTGCTTGAAAGGTTTACACTCCCTCAGGCTAGTCCCTCTCTGCTGCCTAGCAAAGGGCCGCATGCTGGGGATCTGCTGAAACAAAGAAACTAGGACAGGGTCACTCAAGCTGAAAGCCCGTGCAACTGTGAGCCCATCTTCCAAATCGATTTATCTGCGTTTGTTTTTCGCTTCCCCGAAACATGTCCGCCTCGGCTCATAGGGGTGTCTTTTCTTTGCGAGCACCATGGTTGACTGGTTTCTAAAACAAAAGAGGGAAAACCGCTTGGCCACGTTGTGGGTGCAACCCAAAAAGGAAAGACGAGCCACCACAATTCAAGACACCCATCTGCAAATTCAGCCAAAGGGATCCCCAAATAAAGGACCTTTCGCATGGCTTTCACCCGTGAGAGCTCCCCAGCTCATCGGTTGAATCGCTCGCGTCCTACTGATGGACGAAATCCTACACTAAGAAACCCTGGTTTCTGATTCGATTCCCCTGTAAATACCAATGAATTCTTTCGTGGTGCCGAAATGGAGTTCGCAACCATCCACACTATGGGCTGAGTTCTCCTCTCAGCTTCCCAGGCTCAACGGCAAGGCTAAACCAAGCGCTGGCAAGACTGAACAAGTGTTGGTCCTTCCCAGCTCAAGCAGATCCACCCCATCCGGGGCCCCCGCGGCAGGCGCAGGCCTTCCGCCCGCGAAGCGCCGGAGGCGCCGGAAGCGCCGGAAGCGCCGGCCGTCGCGTTGCTCCCGACGCCCTGGGCCAAGGTCTCCAGCACCGCCGCGCCAGCGCCCAGCGCCTCCATGGTGGAAGGCCAATCCTGCGGGGCTGCGTTGAATCGTCCATTCATACCAAACATATATCTATATATATATATATATACACCCAGATTTTTAATGATGTGTATATATAAATATATATATATATATATATATACGTATATTTATATGTAGAGAGAGACAGAGGTATGTATAGTTCCTATATAGATACATATATATATATATACATATGGTCACGTGTTCCGTGCGTGTTGCTACCCCCCCCCCCCCCCGCAGATGGTATGGTCCCCCAGGACCCCCCCCCCCCCCGCCCAAGACCCCGAGCCCCGGATGTATTTAGGGTGTATTTAGGGTGTATTTAGGGTTAATTTAGGGTTGGTTTAGGGTTGGTTTTTGTTGATTTAGGGTTGGTTTAGGGTTGGTTTAGGTTTAGAGGTGTACGGTTTAGGGTTTGGTTTAGGGTTTGGTTTAGGGTATATTTAGGGTTGGTTTAGGGTTAGGGTGTATTTGGGGTTAGTTTAGGGTTGGTTTAGGGTTAGTTTAGGGTTGGTTTATGTTGATTTAGGGTTGGTTTAGGTTTAGAGGTCTACGGTTTAGAGTTTGGTTTAGGGTGTATTTAGGGTTGGTTTAGGGTTAGTTTAGGGTTTATGGTTGGTTGCGGGTTGGCTTGTCCTGGGTGGCGGTGCCGGGGTGTCGGGGTGCGAGTTCAGGGGGTCGGGGTGGGGGTGGGACCGTAGGTGCCAGGACCCTAAATATACCAATATACCCTAAACCAATTCTAAACCAACCCTAAACCACCACAACCGAACCACAGGCAGGGGGGAGGGGTACTTGTCTGACCCATGACCATTGGCGGGGGGGGGGGGGGACTGGCAACGCTGTACCATATATATATATATATATGTATGTTTGTATGTAGGTAGGTAGGTGTGTATGTGTGTACTTAGGTAGGTGTGTGTGTGTATGTACCTACGTGCGTACGTACGCAAGTACGTACGTACGTGCGAATGTATGTATGTACGTACGTACGCATGTATGCCTGTGTGTGTGTGTATGTACGTACGTACGTACGTACGTACGTATGTATGTATGTATGTGTGTATGTATTCATGTATGTATGTATGTATGTATGTATGTAGGTATGTATGTGTGTATGTGTGTATGTGTGTATGTGTGTATGTGTGTATGTGTGTATGTGTGTATGTGTGTATGTCCGTACGTACGTACGTACGTACGTACGTATGTATGTATGTATGTGTGTACGTATTCATGTATGTATGTATGTATGTATCGATCTATGCATGTATGTATGTATGTATGTGTGTATGTGTGTATGTGTGTATGTGTTTATGGTATGTTATGTTATGGTATGCTATGTTATGTTATGTATGTATGTATGTATCGATCTATGTATGTATGTATGTATGTGTATGTATGTATGTATGTATGTATGTATGTATGTATGTATGTATGTATGTATGTATGTGTCTGTCTGTCTGTCTGTCTGTCTGTCTGTCTGTCTGTCTGTCTGTCTGTCTGTCTGTCTGTCTGTCTGTATGTATGTATGTATGTATGTATGTATGTATGTATGTATGTATGTATGTATGTATGTATGAAGGCATGCATGCATGCATGCATGCATGCATGCATGCATGCATGCATGTATGCATGTATGCATGTATGTATGTATGTATGTATGTATGTATGTATGTATGTATGTATGTATGTATGTATGTATGTGTATGTATGCATGCATGTATGTATGTATGAATGCATGCATGCATGCATGTATGTATGTATGTATGTATGCATGTATGTACCCGTGTAGGGAGCTTATATATATATATTTATATAGACATCACTTGAAGCACCCCACAATTCAAGTAACATCTAAAGTCCTCGAAATGCTCTGCTGCGCATTTCTGAATGCATCAAAAGCCAACATGGCGCTGATAATAATATCAGCGCTTGCAATCATGTGACGAACATCTGAAATGGTGCTGAACATGGCGATTAGTTTCTCTCCCAAACCTAACCCCTAATTCCTGTTGGCTTGCTGTTTTGCCCAGTATTTTTCCGGCATATCCCTGACACCAAAAATCTGGTGGCTGAAGACGCAGGCGGTGCACCTTCCCCAGATCCTGAACCTCGACCGTAGACCCCGCTAGTAATTCCTATTTTGGCTAGTGTGTTCGTTTACGCTAGTATGTTTGTCTTCGCCAAACTTCCATCGATCACAATCCCGTGACCACATTCCATCGGAAAAAAATACAGGGCCGAGGCGAGCAAAAATCAACAGCCGGTCAAGACTAATCAAAGCACCAGGTCTTGTCCCAGGGCAACCTTTTTTCGGCACCTAGGTTTGACGCCACAGCCATAGCCAGGCGTGGCAGGCTCCTCGCTGAGGTCGCTCAAGCCTGGCCATCGAAACATCCCAGCTTTTGGACCCCCGGTGACGACTGCTTCCCTGTTCCTCAGGGACTTCTATGTCAGAATGAAACGAAATGTTGGGATTCTTGACTAACCTGCAAAGAGAAAGATTTGGAGCTTCCAATTCCAGGCAGTCTATTCCCCGACAGCTGCCTTGGGAACATGCAACGCTGGCCCAAGAGCTCGATTTGAGGCATGGAACCAAATTAGGTCATGTCAGAAAGACTGCTTGCCACCATGGAAGTGTAGGGAAGGTATTTGTAAGCCAAGAATACTGTGGATGGACAAAATCCTGCACCACCTGAAAACATGGGAAACCATTGTTTGTTGGTATGTACAGGGGAATCATCATTCCAGGGTTTCTTAGGTGGTGCAGAATTTTGTCCATCCACAGAACCAAGGACCGAACAGTCACTGCCCTACCGTCGCTTTTGACCCTACCCCACTTCGACCCCGGAAAGCATCATTGCCATATGTTGAAGCTCCCCAACTATCCACAGAGCCGTCGTCCAGGATGGCAGCAAAAGCGCTCGCTGTAGCTTGCATCTGTCGGGCCAACACCACATGCTCTCATTGGCTGCTGCTGTCACGTTGCAGCATTGCCACACACAAGCACTGCGCCTCCAAATGCAAGAACTGTGAAATGCATCGCTTGAAGCTGGCTTGGCGAGCTGCATGATAGTATCAACGCTGTCCCCGTCTTGCACGTCACACTGATCCATCTGACCTCCGAAAGCAAGCCTCACAACGCTTCGCTCCAACTGCCGTGGCCTTCAGTTCGCGGACACGGTAGCGCGAAGCGTGCTAAGCAACCCCTTCAGTCTCAGCGCGAGATCAAGAAGCCGCAAGATGTCTCAACAAGCAAGCCTCCGAATCCGCTTCTTCATTACACTCCCCCCTTCTCAAACCCACGCCTCGCAGCACCATGTCCAAGTACAGCAAGAACCGCGTCAGCGCATCCACAGAGATGCGACCACCCAGCGCCAGCAGCCCCCCAAGCGCCAGGCTCAGGGCTTGACATGCACCTCACGAAACCGCGAAACGCATCCCGCCACCGGAACGGGGCTCCGATCTCTGGATCTCAAATTTGCCTCAACCCCAGCGGGGGAGAAACGGGCCAGGGAGGAGAAACTGAAAATCCTGGCCTTTGCCCTGGTATGTTAGCTTCTGCGAGATCTTACTTGGTCTTTTCCATGTTCCCGCACGCGTCGGAAGATGTGAGGCGGAAGTAGTCCAAAGTTTTGCACAAGACATCACGGCGTCTTTGTCGCCCAGTGCGGTCCACAACAACAATCAGGCCAAAAACCCGAAACATGTGCAAATCGAAAGGGATCCTCAGATCCTCACCGCAACTCCCTAAACGAAACCCCCAAAAGCTGCTCCTTGCCCTCGATTTCGAAACACCCGTCTGAGGCTTTTTCCATCTGTTTTTCTTCGGTCGCCCGATTTCACTCGCCGCCGAGGCGCCGCTGAGCAAGGCGTTGCTCAGGCAGAAAGCGCCCAGAGCGAGGCCTGGCGCTGCGCGACGCGACGCGGCCTCCGCGGGGTCGTGGCTGGTGCGGGTACGTAGGGAATGCGGGACATGAGCGCAGGGATTTCCCTTAAAGGAAACCACCAGTTTGATGGGTTTTCAATAGGGCCATTCCATTTCTCATTCCCTGCCTATCGCACCAGCAAGTTGTTTAAGATCTAGGCAACACTCCTAGAAGTGGATGGTTGATGTCTAGAGCAGTTGTTGCCTGGTGGTTTGTTTTTGAATACGGAGCTGATGAACTAGGCAACACATCTTCGAAATGCTCTGAACCTACGCTGACTGGCCGAGCAAAAAAAGCATGATTTGTTTTCCCCCCGAATCGGTGAGCTTGCTTTATGATTAGTGCAGTTGCAATCTGCCACAAAATGGGTGCATAAATGTCCTGTAGCATACAGCACCGGACAGCTCGACATCTGCTTAGCTGGCTCGGTGTGATGACATACTGTGGATGGACGAAATCCTGCCCCACTTGGAAATCATGGAAAACCATTGTTTGTTGGTATTTACAGGGGAATCATCATTCCAGAGTTTCTTAGGTGGTGCGAAACGGATTTCGTCCATCCACAGTACAACCAAAGTTGCATAATTAACGCACATACGGCAAATGTCTTGTCATCAGACCGCCGACATCTGAGGAGAATTAGTGCCCACCCGCAGAGGAGCCTTTGCTCGGTACAGCCAGAGACGTTCGGTGGCGTGCAATTGCAACAACGAGCAGTGACAATGGCTAAGTCTGCTCGAGCTGACTTCTCTGCCACCCATTGTCATAAAATCCGGCTTGTGTTTTGAGAGAACATCAGCTTGCTTCAGGATTGCAAATCAAACGCAAGCAAGCCCAAAATAACTTTGCGTGTGGGGTATCAATGCTTTGCATGCGGCCGTTTGCAAAAACAAACCGCTTTTGCAAATTCGGTGATCATTCAAACACACAGAGAAAATCTACCAAGTGCTACCCTCCAATTACCAGGGTTTTGATGGTGACTCAGGATTCCAAGATGAGACTTGGGCGGCTTGATATGCTGGGCCCCCGGCTATTTCGCTTCTGCACATCAAGAATGATCTGCGTCTGCTCGTTAAAAAGATCCTTGTGCTTCTCCTCCCGGCCAGCTGGGCAGAACACTTCTCCCCCCAAACATTCAGAGATTCAGCATCGGAGACAAAAAGGAGGGGGAAAAGAAAAGAACAAAAAACCCCAAAAAAAAAAAAAACGGGGCCGTGGCAAAACGCTCCCGTCGGAGAGCGCCCGGCCGCGCCGCTCGCGCCGTTTTGCGCTTCTTCTCTTCGCTCCTCCGCGGCGAGCGCCCGCACCGTGTCGAGGCCCTGCAGCGTTTCCTCCGTGACGCGGCTCAGCTCCGCCACCGCGTCCTGGACCGGACCGGAGCTGGACGGGGCATACGGTGCATGGCTCACCTTTCAGCCAACCTGAAAGGGTACCCCCGAAAGCTCCAAATACCCGGCCTTTTTTCAGGGTATCATGTCGACCCTCTACCAAAAAAGGAGGTATTTGCCATGGAAAACCGATCGGTTTTCCCAAAAATACCCTGAAAAGGGCGGGTATTTTGAGTAGGGGGCATTCTCATGTACATATTTATGTGTATATATATATATGTATAAAAAAAGACTTTCTGGGCTGTTCGAAGCGGAGGCTCCGATTTTCTGAAGAATCCCTCTTCAACAGCCACTTCAAAGAAAGGGGGCCCCTTTTCCTTGTCAAGCCAAGGTAAGGATCTTGCGGATTGCCTTAGCTTTAAGCCAACCTGATGGTCAGTGTCTTGCGGCTGTTGCCTTTTCTAAATAGCTTTTGGGCAGGTGTTGGTGGTTTCTTCACTGGTGTGAGATTGATATGTGCAACATGCCTGCTAGACGGGTACACTTAGTGGCCTCATGCTGAGTCCCGCCCAAAGCACTGCAACACAACTAGTGTCGTTTGCTGTTCATTGTGAATGTAGGAGCCCCAGAACAAGGTTCGGCTTGACCCATAGGGGTCATCGTTGAGTAGTCATGTTTCTTTGACGCGGCCCACACTACTACCGTTTGTTGCCAACAAGCGCGAGATGGCAAGGATGACGGCAAGGGGTCCAGCCTGGGCCAATCTTACTCTGTAGCACACTGTTGGAGGGCATAGATCAAGCAAATACCTTTGTGGATTCACGTGATGACAAAACCATCCTGTCACCCACACGTCGCATGGCTGTGGTGAGGATATTCCCAGAGCTGGAAAGAAGTTGACTTTGAAAGGGCTCCCTTTGGCAACGCCCATAGCATCAGCGGCTAAATGGCGAAGATGAGGGACACCGTTTCGCCGAAAGCGGTAGCGCATTGAATGTATTGGAGGTTCCTCAAGCAAAACCCAACACCTAACAAACAAATCTAGCTCCAAATTGGATATGGCCATGGGTCAAAAGCCCGTACCCCCAGTGAACATCCGATTCAATCCAACCACTAAAATAGGTTCTAAAATGGGTGGTGAATTCACCTACCAACCAAAATGGGATCCCAAAACGGTTTTGACAACCACAGCCATATCTCTGCAAGCCCACCCGCGGCCCCCCGCCCCCCCCCCCCCCTGCCTGCGTTTCTGCAGTAGTGGAGCGCCGAACCTGGGCAAAAAGGTTCAGGCCGTGCCAGGCTGGTGGCGAACGAAATTGCCTGCCGCGCCTAGGCTGCGCCAGCCGAAATTTGTTGATTTTCCAAACATCCGCCAGAGAAAGCGCCTGGATTGTTTTTTTTCTCGGAGATCTTCTTGGGCGTTGCGAGTGCGTCCCTGCAACACGGCCGGAAAGGCTGTGTACGAACCCCCCACCATCTTGTAAGGATAGCTTCGTCATGCATGATTGAGGGGACGTTGTGAGAGACTACTATGGACAGGGCCATGCCCTGCTCAAATCATAAGCTATAGGTATCCATGCGTTGGGCAAATATCAAAACCTGCCCTGCATGCCCAAAAACGGGGCATGCTGTGGCATGCCTGACCTTGACAAGCCGCGCCAGGTCGTACTTGAATCGCTGCGCAGCGGTCGGCTCGGCGTAGGTTCACTTTTTCTCTTTACAACATTCTCGAAGCTGCGCGAGCCATGTGGAAGTCTATTCAGAGAGCCCGAAATACAAGTGCAAAGCCTCAACAAAACCAACCACACCCTCCCTTTTTTTTCCGGGACGATCTATGGAGCGCTGGGACTTGTTCAAAGTGTCCACGGTGTTGGGGGGGTTTGCGGAGGGAGGGGGGTTGGCACCCTACCCTCCCTTCCACACACAGAAAGGCACCTCAAGAATTACCTGGAAGATCTTTGTTTTTTCTCTTGTGACCCCCACTTTTCGGTGCCATGGCCTCTAAGGTGGGAAGTGAGACTGCCCTCCACACGCCCCACGCCATCCACCCGCCCCACGCCCCATGCCCCACGCATCGACGCCCCATTCGCCCCACGCGTCGAGTCGACGCGCCTCGGCGTAGCAGCGGGTGGCCGCCAGCAGAGCCAGCAGCAGCACCGTGGCGCTCAAAGTCAGCTGCCAGCAGCAGCGCAGCATCGCCAGGTAGCCTCTCCAGGCAATACGAAGGCCAGGCGCCCCGCCGGCGTGGCTTTTTGCGAGTTGTTTTTGTTGTGTTTCCTATTTTTGTTTCTTGTTTTTTTTCCGTTAGGAGGAACCCCCGGCTTTTGGTTGAGGGCAAGGAAGGAAGAGTTGCATGTTTGCTTCATTTTCCCTTTTTTCACTCGGAGGAACCCGCGGCTGTTGAAGTTAAGGGGAAGGAGGAGTTGGTTCAGGGTGAAATATGCCGGTGCTCTTTTTTGGCGGGAACCCTTTTGGTTGAGGGGAACGAGGAGTTGGTCAGGGTCAAATGTGCTTTCCGTCTCTTTGTGTTTTTCAGCGGAACCTGCTTTTGATGAAGGGAAAGAAGAATTGGTGGTGTCAAAACTGTGGGCCATGGGGATTCCATAACACGGATCCCGACCATGGTGCGCAAATTGTGCTTGCCGCAAAATCGGGAGGCAAGAAGAGACTGTTGGACGGGCATGCAATTTTGAGGGTGCCCTTGTCAGGTTAGTTTAAAGGGAAACTGCAAGAAAACAATGCATGCATGGAGGTCCTGCATGTTGACGCATACTCAAATCTAGCTGATCAAAATGGGGTTTGGGGGGGCACTCACTGACTCACTCGCTCGCCCGCTCGCTCGCCCGCCCGCCCGCCCGCCCGCCCGCCCGCCCACCCGCTACTGCACTGAGTCACTCGCATCGCTCACCTCACCTCAACCTCACGCACGCACGCACGCTCTCTCTCTCTCTCTCCCTCTCGCTCTCTCTCTCTCTCTCTCTCTGTCTGTCTGTCTGTCTGCCTGCCTGCCTGCCTGCCTGCCTGCCTGCCTGCCTGCCTGCCTGCCTGCCGCCCGCCTGCCTGTCTTTCTTCTGCAACAAATCTGTTGAAAGACAACAACCTGCTGTGTGTGTGTGTGTGTGCGTGTGTGTCCCTTGTTTGTTGCTTGCCCAGGGGCGGCATCCCTGTGAAGCCAAGTATGGAAGTGCCGGCACTTGATGGACAAACAACCTCCCCGTATGATCCGCAGAACACCAAGCCACCATCAAAGGCTCGTCCTTTGGGTGTGCCAAGATTGGAGGTAGCACATTAGATGAGCTACATGCTGGCTTGAGCACCTCCAGCACATCCAATCTGAGGTCTTCAGGAAAGGAACATTCATGTCTGGCATTCCAAAACTTTGAGATTCCCAACGATGTGGCTGTGGGTCAAAACCAATGAGACCCCATTTTGGGGTAGGTGCACCACCCATTTTAGAACCTATTTCAGTGGGGATTGGGATGTTCACCGGGGGTACGATTTGGATTTTGACCCATGGCTCCATGTCCCTGGAACTCCGTTTCGGGCGGAAACAGACGTGCAGCCCACGGGGCCCAGCAGCGTCACGACACCGGAGCGCAGCAGGAAGTTCAGCACGTCGTCCAGGCTGGCAAAGACCTCCGCGACGGGTCGCTGGCGGTTTGGAGCCCGGTGGCTTGGTGGTGAAACGGAGGCCTCCATTTGCTTAAGCCCCCTGGACAAAATAAACATATGTCCAGTAGTGAAATCGATTCCCTTTCAAACCAACAGGGGAGAATAAAACATATTCTTAACCAAATGGAAGGAGGGGTGTCCCATTTTCCCTCCACAAACACCAGGGCTCAAATCCCAAACCACCAATGAAGGGCTACCTGCGTTTAGGTGGTTGGAAACCGAAAAAAACAAAATAGCGAAACAACCAAAGCACAAAAGCGGCTGTATACGTATTCCCACCGGCATCTGATCTGAACCAGCGGCTGCATACGTATTCCCACTTGCCTTCGACCTGAGCTCTCGTGCGTCAAAATGGGGAGCTCCGTTTTCTGTGTCTACCTCTGTCAGTCGTGCCCTTCCCACCCGCTCCCAGGCTCCCCCTGCTGCATCAGCATCCCGTACCCGGAGCGTGGGCTGAAAATGCGAGAGGACAAGATACGAACACGCCAGCTTGGCGTGAAAATGGGTATGCGTTGAATTTCAGCCCCTGGTGGATACCATTTGGAGTCGGATTCATAGTGTCCAGCAACCAAAATATATATATATATATATACATACATATATAATACATATAATATATATATATAATATATATATAACTATAAAACTTCACGGACAAATCGTGTCCGCTCCACCCCAAAGCCCCGGTTCGTAGAATGCCAAGGCGCCAGCTGGCAGTCCGAGGTCAGCCTGGAGCTCAACTCCGCGGCGTCCACCTAATCAGAACCCAGGGGGACCCTTTGCTCTCTATTCCCATGTGGATGTGGCTCAAAATCAAACGATCGGAGGGGCAAACCGCAGGTCTTGGTCCATGTTTCCACTTACCAGGGCAAGCCATTTTGGAATTCCGGTTTTTTGAGCCACAGCCACGTGCGAGCATAGCAAATTGGAGCGGCAAACGGGAAACTGGGGGGGGGGGGGGGAACAAATTAGTCATGAGTCATGCTCAAAACCTGGCCCTGGAGAGGTCCCCAAAACAGATGAAGAATCAAACCCGCGGCCAAAGACCGATTCTTGGGACTACCGCCTACCAACCCTGATCTACCCCGGTCTTGTGGCCCAGGCGTCAATGGCACGCTTGCGCAATGCTCAAAGACGCGAGTTGCCAATTTGGGAGTTTCCTCAGAGGATTCCAAACGAACACTTCGGTTTCCCTCCCCTTCAAAAATCGTTTCAGGGGCGGAGGTCCCTGATAGTCCAAATTCAAACCAGCCTGCAGAAACGGGCTGCGCGCAAAGTTGTGCCATCGGCTCTCGGGCGTGAACTGACATTTCAAGCAGGCCAACTCTACTTAAAAGCGCCCAACAATTCTGAAGAAGCACGAGTATTGCCGACCATACTGAAACAGACAAGGAAATTGATGGCATTGCAACGTTCAAAACAGCTTTGGGTGCTGCGGCATAGTGCAAAGCGTGAGGCGACGAGTTCCAGCCTTGTCGTAGAAGCTCATGCTCTTTGACCTGATGGAACTAGTCTCGCGCGGCGTGTCTCAAATGAGCTCAATGCAGGAAGAACGTGAAGGGTCCTGAACTTTGTTGCTGTTGACCCCATCTGCAAAAAGTGCAGCTTTTTGCGGTCTGGTGGAAAATCTAACCTGTTTCGACCAAAAAGTTAAAGTCCGAATGTCCAACCAAATGGCCATAAAGTGAACTTGCCCCTGGCCGCCCTGGCCATCAGGCACACGGGTGAAGGGAGGCGTTGTCCAGGAAAACGTGCCCACCATCTTTTACAGTTCGTTCAACCGTGGCAATTGCACCCATTTGGTCTGTGCTTGAGAAACGCCCATGCGAGGCCGCCAACGCCGGCCAAACAAAACCAAAGCATCCACACCCTTCAACTGGGCTACTGCGAGACTGAGCCTTGAAACTTCGCCGCCCACTTCACCAACCATGGGGTCACTAGATTTCCCCAATGAAAAGGTCATCAATTGACCGGTACCTTCCATGGTCACCAAAAGTGTCAAACTGGCGGCTTCCGTTGGAACGATCCATCCCAGAGGTCCCTCCAAATGCCTCAAAAAACCACCCAACCCAAGTCCGCCTCCGGGTCCCCGAGCTTTTCGGGCCCGAGCCGGGCCCCGAGGCCCCGGGGCGCGGGGCTCAGCGGGTCAGGGCTCCGGGCAAGTAGCAGTCGAAGGTCTTCTCCCTCAAGGCCTCCACGAAACTCAGGCGAGTCAGGTGGAAGCTGAAGCTGCGGAGGCCGTTCATGGCGGCCACCCCCAGCGCCTCAGCGCCCCATCGGCGAGAGGCCGATGAAGTCACGGCTTCGGGGATGGATGCGCCCCTGAAGGCTTGCCTTGGAGCCCGAAGAGGCAGGGAATGAGTTGGATGGAATGAGCCTTGAGCGCCTCAGTAGGCAGAGAGGGGGCCAAGTTGGGCTCGGCAGGATCGGGCCCCGAGCTACTTAGGCCCTTTTTTGGTGTGAGAGAGGCAGATGGAATGAGGATGGAATCATCCCGACATAAATTCCATCCAACTGGTGGTTGTCTTTGTAAGGGAATCCCCTAAACCGGTTCAAATCCGCAGCCCCTACTTGTCGCACCAGATGTCTAAACCAACCCTAAACCCATCCTAGAGGAAAGGGAAGCAGAAGGGTGGTGGTGGAAATGAACCAGGAGAATAGTTTGAGAGATTTGCCAAACACCCCAGGGAGGTGTGAGTCATGGACCAAGCACTTATAATTACTTTCGCGGTGTACGCTCTCGCCCGAGGGGAAAGGAACATCCCTGATACGTGCCAGGGGCGCCAAAAAGCCATGCAAATGGAGGCTCCAAAACTCCAAGGCATCAAACAACCGGAAAAGATCGGGGGATTTCTGGTGGGTCAGCTCATCTCATGCCAGTCCATAGAGGAAACCATCGCTCAGTTCGTTGTGAAGAACGAATCTTGCAACCGCAGGAAGCAAGCAGGCCTAAAGACACACCCAACAGGGAGACTACACATGTTCATGCTCATGGGGAAGGGTTCCAATTTGCACAATTCACTGGAGCATTGGACGTCAAAATGCTTGCTCAGGCCCGCCCGAGACATCAACCTTAAAGTACTTGCTGCCATTCTGGAAGCGATTGGCAAGGCACCACCAGGCCCAGCGATTGCACCTGGCTGCCATCCAGAACTACTAGTAGGATTTGTTTTTTTCCGGTTTGGGCTTGTCAGGGGAAGAAATCCTCACCTGCCACCCCTCCAAGCAAGAAGTCCACTGTCTACATTTCCTAGTCGTTCATTGCATGTGACCTCGTGGCAAGGCATGGCTTCTGCATCATGTGTCATTATGGCCAGCACGCGCCAAAAGGCATGGTTCCAAATGGTCACAGACTGTTCGGACTGTGTGCAATTCTGAAGATCCACCACACACTTGCAAATGATTGTTGTTTCGGCATTTGCTCGCTTCACAGTCGTGACTCTTCGTGCATCCTTCGCTATTCTGTGCATTATGCGTTTGGCTCAAGAAAGGGAACCCCCCCCCCCAAAGTGGATAAAGGACCCAAACTCCCATGCAGTCAAAACTGTTGGAAAAAGGTTCATGAACCCTCCCGCCCTAAATGGTGGGTATCAGTACACCTAGTCAAAACTCCTGAAGGGTTCCTTAACCATCCGCGCCTAATAAATGGGTTCATTAAGCATCCACGCGCTTTTCGGGTGATCATTTTGGGTTTCACTCACACCCATGTGCTCAAAACTCCCAAAGGGTTCGGCCCTTTCTGGTGGTTTTCATTCTCATTTTGATCATTTTCGGTTCCACTCGGGTTGAAGCCCCGAACCTTCCCTCCCCCCCCCTTCCCCCACCCCTTCCCCCCACCCGCCCAAGCCCCCACCCCCCCACCACCCCCACCACCCCCCCACCCCCCCACCCCCTCCCCCCCCCGGCGCTCATCGAGGCCTGGGGCAGCGCCTGCTGCCCGCGGCTGGCCGCCAGCAGCGCGGCGGCCGCCAGCGGCGGCACCGCCAGCTGCAGCAGCGAGGCGCCCAGCAGCCCGAAGACGCCCAGCGCCAGCCTCCGGAAACCCAGCTCGTTGAGGCCATCGAGTTGATGTCTTGTTGTTTAAATGTTGCTGTCGTGTTGTTTAAATGTTGCCTCTTGTTTGTTTGTTTGTTGGTTTGTTTGGCTAGTTGTTGGCTTTTTTCTTTTCTTTTGTGTGTGTGTGTGTGCGAGTTTTCCCGAAAGCATGGCGAAGGGTTCTTCCGCTGGGTTCACTTGAGTTGTTCTCATGAGAGTCATTACAAGGTGTCACGGCAAGGAATCATCGTCATGGAAGTCGTTGCAAGGAGTCATTGCAAGGAGTCATTGCAAGGAGTCATTGCAAGGAGTCATGGCAAGGAGTCATTGCAAGGAGTCATGGCTAGGAGTCATGGCAAGGAGTCATTGCAAGGAGTCATTGCAAGGAGTCATTAGGAGTCATTGCAAGGAGTCATTGCAAGGAGTCATTGCAAGGAGTCATTGCAAGGAGTCAAGGAGTCAAGGAGCAAGGAGTCAGCAAGGAGTCATTGCAAGGAGTCATTGCAAGGAGTCATTGCAAGGAGTCATTGCAAGGAGTCATTGCAAGGAGTCATTGCAAGGAGTCATTGCAAGGAGTCATTGCAAGGAGTCATTGCAAGGAGTCATTGCAAGGAGTCATTGCAAGGAGTCATTGCAAGGAGTCATTGCAAGGAGTGTGCAAGGAGTCATTGCAAGGAGTCATTGCAAGGAGGCAAGGAGTCATTGCAAGGATTTGCAACTTGCACTTAACTTACTTGCACTTGACTCCTGCACTTGACTTCCTTGCACTTGCAACTTGCACTTGACTCCTTGCACTTGCAACTTGCACTTGACTCCATGCACTTGCAACTTGCACACTCCATGCACTTGCACACTTGCACTTGCAACTTGCACTTAACTCCGTGCACTTGCGACTTGCACTTGACTCCATGCACTTGGCTCCTTGCAACTTGCAATGCTCTCATGACTCCTTGCAATGACTCCTTGCAATGACTCCTTGCAATGACTCCTTGCAATGACTCCTTGCAATGACTCCTTGCAATCTCCTTGCAATGACTCCTTGCATGACTCCTTGCAATGACTCCTTGCAATGACTCCTTGCAATGACTCCTTGCAATGACTCCTTGAAACAAGCAAGGAGTCAAGTGCAAGTTGCAAGTGCAAGGAGTCAAGTGCAATTGACTTGCGAGGAGTTAAAATCTCTTCTTAGGGCGGCGGGGTAGTGCCGACGACACTACACGAAAATCGACCCTCTGCGGGGATCGGCGTGGTCGAGGTGCAAAAACCCATGGTTTTTTTGCGATTTCTAAAATGCTGCGGCAATCGGCGTGGTGGAGGTGGAAAAACTCGAGGTTTTTGCGACTTTTGTTGTTCAATTGTCTCGTGGTTCGCGCGCCTGCTCCCGGAACCGGCGGGTCGCGGGTTCGATTCCTCCCTGGTCCCGGGCGGGCGTCGCAAGATGCAACTTGCATTTTAAAGCAACTTGCGCAGAGCAACTTGCGCAGAGCAAGTTGCACAGAGCAACTTGCGCAGACCAACTTGCACCGACCAGTTTGCGCAGAGCGCCTTGCCTAGAGCAACTTGCGCAGAGCAACTTACGCAGAGCAACTTGCACAGAGCAACTTGCACAGAGCAGCTTGCACAGAGCAACTTGCAGGGAGCGCAATTTGCACAGAGCAACTTGCAGGGAGCCACTTGCAGGGACCAACTTGCCGGAGCAACTTGCGCGGAGCAACTTGCGCAGAGCAACTTGCACAGTGCAACTTGCGTAGAGCAACTTGCGCAGACCAACTTGCACCGACCAGTTTGCGCAGAGCACCTTGCCTGGTGCTGTCTCGCGCTTGCTTCACGAATGCTTCGTGTAGGGAAAAAGAACGCATCCTGCAGCGTTGGGCCGACCTCGCTTGCGATGTTCTGCTTTCGGGCCAACCGTGGTCTAGTTTCTTTGTATTCTTCAATGTTCTTCTATGTCCCTTTGTGTTGCCTTGCATTTTGTTTTTTGTTTTGTGGGGGGGGAGGGGTGGCGAGTGGGGCACTGCTTTGGCTTTTCGAACGCCGCGGGGCACAAACCTGCTCGGTGAGACTAGTTCGTGCTTCTGGTAAATGTGGAGGGGAACCCTACACGTTTAAGTCGGCCAATTTTCCCAATACGGTTGTTTTACAGGGGCGGCGTGGGATAGGGTGCGAGGGTGGCTATGTTAGCGCAAGGGTTGTAGTTGCTTGCGTTGGATTGCGGGCTCGATGGTCTAGAAACTTGTTTGGCTGACGCGGTTGCGCGGTTTCAGGAGTTCGTTGTAGTTCAACAAACACCAGCAAAGAGTGGTTTGCGTTGGTGCTTTGCCAGGGTGGTGCCCAGAACACGTCAAGCTGGCTTGGTGTCTGGGGTCTGGCGTTAGCTCAGGCTATGTCTTGCTGGACCTCCTTGCTGGTTGCTCCGCGCTGGGTTCAGTCTTCCCAAGAGCGCCGACGCTGGACTGACACGTCCGGGGACGCCTTGAGTTGTTTTGCGCCAAGTGGCTGTTGTAGCTCTTACATGAAACCCAATGACGACAAATCAAAACGACCCCAAGTACCACACTCGGGCGCGAACCAACATGTAAGGAAGGTATCCTGAAAAGGGCTACATCGTTCGCGCCACGCCGTGTCACACGGTGCGCCGTGTCACGCCCTCCCTCCCAATGGCACCAGCGGCGGTCAGCGCGAGGAAGCAGCTGCCACATCTGCCCGGAGCTGGAGCTGAGCACCGCAGGCCTTCAAAACTCCCGAGCCAGTTCCCCTTAAAGCCTCACCCCAAGAGACACTCGCCTTTGGGCCAAAAAGGGTGACGTTAAAACCCACCCAAAAACAGAAAGATAGGAATCGACCCCTGTTCCAGGGCAGCGCGAATTGCGTCAGCCAAACGCGCCCAACCACCCACAAACTCCCGGCCTGCGGCACGCCGCGCGAAGGCCGGGCACCGGTCCTGGAGCGGGGGGGAGGGGGGGAACAGGCGCTTGGTGGCGCGAGGGCTACGCGCGCCACTGCCATGAGCTTAGCAACGTAGAGCCCCATTCGTCAGTTTGCAAAATTTGAGCGCCCAGCAGCGCCATCTACGATATTAGGGGTGCTCCAAAGCAGCGCGGGCGGCCAGATGAATGACGAGGAACGGTGGGGATCTGTTACAAAGCGAGCAGCAGCGAGTGCTCTCAAGTGTCTTTGTGGCTTGCGTTCCTGACGTTTGCAGTCCAGTCGCTTGCAATTTCTGCTGGTGGAGTTGGGTTGCCCTTCCCTCAAACATGTTGAAATTTCAACGTTGTTTCTTGAATGGTCCTAGGCACTGAAATGACCTGCCAGGAACCGGTTCCTGCGCAGGTTCTTTTTTGGAGGGAGGGTAAATGTCGCGCATCAAGAACAGTAGAGTTTAGCCTGCCCTAAAAACACCCAAGCATCCCCAACAGCATGGGGGGCAAACTCCAATTCCCCTAAACCTATCCCGTCCCCTCCACCTTGCCCAAGCCAAGCGGCCTACGCCTAGGATTCCTGCGTTTTGAGCATGTCACACCGGAGATGCCACTGCAAGAAAGTCAAAGGCCAAAAACATCCCCGGCGAAAGTCTTGCTGCCCTCTTCCAGACATTTGCGTTGCGCTTTCCTTGGAACCAACGGTCGCAGTGTCAACCGACTGGGGCATTCGCAGCTTCAGCCAATCGGATTCGCCCAGACAGCTGTAGAAGGCTCTGGCTCTACAGTTTTCTTACAAAAAAATATTCCTAACATCAAACTAACCTTCAGCACGTAAGATTCTTGAAGATACCATTGCTTTGCAGTATTTCACAATACTTACGTACATGAATTGACAACATCGCAGGTACTTGAGGCATGTGCATTGTAACAGTATGACCTGCATTACTCGCAGCCCGCTTCCGCAAAAACCCGAAACCGATCGCCTCCGGGCCGCGGCGCTCTCGCCATCGGACCTGCGGAACTGTGGTTGGCCCTGCGAGCTGCTCTCAGGTTTCCCCGAAAGCTCCAAATACCCGAGCGTTTATTTAGGGTATCATGTCGACCCTCTACTAAAAAAGGTTTGGTATTTACCATGGAAAACCGAAACCGGTTTTCAAGCAAACATACCAACTGAAAAAGGCGGGTATTTTGAGTAGGAGGTTCCCCGACAAAGCCTTCAGGGATGAAAGGTCGGATGTGACCCAAGGCATGTGACAGGACAAGAAGGGAGGAAAAAGTCGGCATGAGCCCATGCCCTCTGTCTGAATGCCTTTGGTCATCTTAACCAATCTAGTCAAAACTTCTCATAGAGGCCAATGTCTTTAAAGGCTGAAACTTCCACGGGGCTGCAACGAGACTACCCGTAACTAGCTGCCCCAAGCACTCACGCGGAGCTCATTTACTGCGGCCAGAGGGTGGAGACTAACACAACCACCAAATCGCCCCATGAGTGCGTCATGTTTTGAGGGGATCCTTTTCAGGTTGACTTGAAAGGTCAACCAAGATGACACCAACCACTTCTGGGGTCCCCCCCAAAAAAAATCGACGCGCCCGCAGTGCCGCGCTTTCTGTGCCTGGCAGGTCGTCTCAGAGGACTCGCAGCTGATCTGGGCTTCCCTTTTTGGGGGGTCGTTTTAAGGGACGCCAAAGGAAAACCACTCTTTTGGTGGGTCCCCTGAAAATAGGGTCTCCGGGATACATGGCTTTCTCGTCACCTGCTTAGGAATGAGATGTGCAAGGGAACAGCCCAGTGTTTCGAGGCGAGCAACAGTGTGAATGTGAAGCCCGGGGAAATGCGGCGAGATAGTCTTCACATTGCTCCCGTGAAATAGGGCAAACATGCTGCGTCACCAGGATCTAACGCAGTGATGTACTGACGGCTCAAAGGCATTTCTTGGATGCTTGCCCTTTGAGGCTACTCCGAGGAACCCAAACCTGCAACTTGTCTGATCCTCTGACCACCCCCAATTTCTGACCCCCGCCCCCCAAAAGCCGCCTACGAAGAGCAGCGGCGGCTGCGGCCGCGGGCGGCGCAGCACCACCGCCGTCACCGCCAGCACAGCCACCAGCCCCAGCCTCGCGCTGAGGCGAAGCTCGGCTGAAGGTGGGGGTCACTCCCTCAGAGCTGCCAGGCCTCTGTAAACGGAACCAACCCCCTACTCCAACAGTACACCTGAACATTGCCTTGTAAATGGCGTTGTCCCTTTATTTTGGTAGAAAAAGCCATGTTTAAGATGGGCAAAATGTATCTTTTAAGGAGCCCTGTCCAAATACCCGGCCTTGTTTCAGTGTATGATGTCGACCCTCTACTAAATAAGGTTTGGTATTTACCATGATCGGTTTTCCCAAAAATACCATGAAAAATGCGGTATTTTGAGTAGGGGGAAGTCTTCCAAACAAAACCTGGGAGCTTCCACGGAATCGCCCGGGGGAGAAAGTATGCCGGCAAGTGGCTCAGCAACCAGAAACCGCACGCATATGCATTGAAGGCTCCCTGCCCCTCCCCACAGGGCACCCTTCCGAGCCAAGCCAGAAGCTTCCAGCTCGTTCACATACTGCGCCCCTGAACCATCTAAACGAGTCAGTCACCATGATCAAAGTCACCCCCTAAATGATGGGTTAAAAGAAAACACCCCATTTTCTGACTTTGATAACCCCTAGAAACGGTCAAAATAATGACCCCAGAGTCATCCATCAGACTTCAAGGAGAGATGCTTCCTAGATAGCCAAGTTGAGATTGCTTTTTGCAGTCACTGTTGCTGTGGGGTCAACTGGCGATCCAGGTTGTTGCAGTCACCCAGCGAGCTGACCCGCCTTTTTCAGTTGGCATTTTAAGGAAAGCCGGTTTCGGCTTTCCACGGCAGATACCAAACCTTTTGTGGTAGAGGGTCGACATGATACCGGGTATTTGGACAGGGCTCCTGAAAAAAGATAACTCCATTTCGCAACCAGTTGAAACATGTGGCTTTTCCCGCCAAGATAAAAGAGAACACCGCCATTTACAACTGAAAAAAAGTGGTAATTATTTGGAGGTCACGGGGTCCGTCGGACTTCAAGGAGAGAAGTCTGGATTTTCACCCCGACCGAGCGGTCCTAAACTGGGGCGGATTCCGACCATTTTCAACGAGCCTTCTTTTCAAGCCCGTTTTTCCCCCGAGTCTCCGGAGGTTTTTGTTGGAAAGATCCAGATCCCTGGAAAGAATGGAATGGGCAAGGTATTTTTGAGAGAAACAAAAGTCGCTCCTCCACCAGGGGGAGCTCACGCGCTTCAGCCGCTGCGACCAGCGGCTCACCTTCACCTCCTGGCCGACGCGCGTTATCGGAAAAGCGGGGTTGATGCTGTGGGTTGCGAAATCCATTTCGCACCACTTGGAAAACATGGTTGAAACCAGTGGTTCTTGGTATTTACAGGGGAATCATTCTGCCAGGGTTTCTTGGGTGGTTTCACCTGAGAAACCATAGATTGATGATTCCCCAACGGAAATACCAACGAACAATGGATTTCGTCCATCCACAGTATCACTCTCTCTCTCTCTCTCTCTCTCTCTCTCTCTCTTCATGTTCCCTCGTTCTTTGGTGGTTTGGAGCCCGGTGGTTCGGTGGCTAAGGAAAAAGGGTTGCCGTTCAAATCCCCCAAACCGCCAAATGTTGCTTGATCCTCCATACTGTGGGTGGGCAACCTGCACCACCTATGACACTCTCGAATGATGGATTCCCCAATGTAAATACCAATAAACAATGCTAGGTCCTCCAGATTTGAGAGGTTAGAATAAGGGTACCCGAATTGTTTTCTATAGTCTATTGTAGTAGGGGAATCCTCCCCCAAAAAAGGGTAAAAGGGCACTACTGAGGGACCTAGCCAATGAACAATGGTTTGCCATGGCTTCCAAATGGTGCAGGAGTTCGTCCATGCAGAGTAGGACCTTTCCGGACAGCAATTGAGACCCCGGCCTTGGCGAATGCCGCCCCAGCACCAGCTGCCAGCAGAAGTGTTACTCGGATAGGCTGAGTTCTCCAGGGCAGAAAGGTGCAACATGAATCCCACGCGACACTGGCCCTACTGTGGATGGACGAGATCCTGCACCACCTGAAAAACATGGGAAACCATTGTTTGTTGGTATGTACAGGCGAGTCATCATTCCAGGGTTTCTTAGGTGCAGGATTTCGTCCATCCACAGTATGGCGGTTTCTTCAAAGCGCTTTGTGTTGAAACCCGAGGCGTTTGATTGTTGCCAGGCCTTCCCTGGAGCACGGCTGCATCAAGCATTAAGTCCCCGAATCCGCCAATTTGGCTTGGAGAGCCGAGGCTCAGATTGCAAAGGTGCGCTTGGTGTAGAAAGGTGACATGTGGAACAAGTCCAGCAGAATCTCGATGACGATCAGGTAGATGACGATCCACTCCTGCGCTAGACCGGACCGTGGCACTCTCTCTCTAAGTCTGGCTCTGGGCATGTATATAGCCAGCGAGGCATACCAAACAAACAAAACAAAAAGGACAGCTCCTTCTTTTCAGCTTGAAGGCAACCATACAGCATCCTGGCTCCAAGGCAAAGCTGAAACCCCTGCACCAAGCTCATCCCTCCATCTGGGTCAGGAAGCTGAATTCACAGATAGCACGGCAAACTCTGGGACACTTCCGCTAGGCAAGCTTTCAAGTGCGCCTCTGTGCAATCGGCATTCGGTGGCGAAACATTAGATTTGCTGCACCCACAGTCCTCAATAATTCCCTTACTATGGCTCAGACCTCTGTTATTGTTTCTTGCTCTGGGTCAGCTACACCTGAGTGGTGAACAAAAATACAAGGACAAAACGTCAGAATCCGCAACCTTCCGCGACACGGGGTGTTGGCTTCTTCATGGGTCTTTTGATGGCTCTTTTGCGGGGCAAGCTTGTCGGTGGGGTCCACACCCAAACCGCATTGCGCTTTTGCTTCGGCCCGGGTCAACCCGCGTCTCCAGCTTGTTGGAGTGCTTCACCTCCAGCTGGGTCTGCAGAAAGCTGTAGAGGTCGTTCAGCACCCCCAGCCGCTGATCCAAGATGTCCACCTCTGAGCCAAAACGCCGACGCTTGAGGCTTGGGGGGGGGAGGAAGCACGCCTCGCAGACTCAGATTCAACCAAGATGCAAAGATGTGGCCCTCGCCAAATGTTCCCACGGCTCAAACACCCTTCAGCTTTCCCATGGCAAACCTGGTGCCCTCGCCAAATGAGACATCTACCGACTTCCAAAGCCGGAGGGGACCTCCGGCAGGTCCATACTTCAAGGGGCGATCGATTCGGTACGTCAGGTAAGTGGTGTTACAACCATGGCATTTGTGGGTTATAAATTATAAAGTTATAAATCCATGGCTATTATCTGCTTACTAAGTACCAGATCACCCCTTTACATGCCCCCTTTTGTCGATAGCTCTCCTCAGGTCCCACTTGGACTGTCCCCCCTACTCCGAATGCCCTCTTTTTTCAGGGTATCATGTCGACCCTCTACCAAAAACGGAGGTATTTACCATGGAAACCAGGGTTTCCCAAGAATACCCTGAAAAAAGAGAGTATTTTGAGTAGGGGGCACACTGTATTAGCTTCGTGTCCAGGCCGCCCTCTTGCCAACCTCGAGGTACTTCCGGCACGCCTCGTACTGCCTCGATTCGCAGCCGGCCCCGCGCGTATCGAATGGCAGAAACGAAACCGAGCTCGCCGTCTCACGTCGTCCTCTCAATATTCCCCCTACTCAAAATACCCTTTTTTTTTCAAGGTATTTGTGGGAAAACTTGGTTTTCCATGGTAAATACCTCCTTTTTTAGGTAGAGGGTCGACATGATACCCTGGAAAAAGAGGGTAGTTGGAGGGGGTTGGGGCACTCTTCAGCTTGCTGGTTCGATAGGGGAATGAGAAATGGAACGCCCGCGAGCAAAACTATCCCCTGTGGTTTTGTTTAAAGGGAATCCCCTTCCGGTTCATTCCCAGCACCCGGAAGGTAAGTCCCTACCTATCGCACCAGCCAGTCAAGCGGGTCCAACCGTTTTAGCAGGCTTCAGCACATGGTTCCCAGAGCCAACACTCATGAGCGAATGCAGTCGCGCACCTTTCTCAAGTCAGAATAATTCACTGTGTACGGGTTGTGAGCCGCTTCAAAAAACTGTCATCGCATTCCACATTGCTTGCATTTGCATGGCCTTCCAACAAAAAGAAGCGGCTGGGAGTGTTAGAATGAGCTTGTGTGCGGTCTTGGCCTCTGCTTGATCGTCAGCCTTCTGCCCAATCAATTTGGAAATACTTCTGGAAGGCGTTCCATGACCTGAAGGCGTTCCATGACCTGCCCCCCCCCCCGCACAGCACCTGCCGATGTGTTGTTCATTTTTAATCCACATGCTTTGCATATCGGGCAAAAGGACGCTTGGGAAACACGCAAAAATCGGACGCCAAGGAGAACACTGAGCTGCACGCGCGTAGATCGCTGGACTGAGAGTGCCAGGTGGTCATCCGGCTTCGTGGAACGGCCACGGGCGTTCCGAACGCTCCGTTCGGGATCCAAAGAAGAACGCTCAGGCTTTCAGCTACCCCCTACTCAAAATACCCGCTTTGTTCAGGGTATCTTTTGGGAAAACCTGGCTTTCCATTGTAAAAACCTCCTTTTTTAGTAGAGGGTCGACATGATACCCTGACAAAAGAGGCTATTTGGAGTAGGGCGTAGATCAAAGTAGAAGGTTATGTGACTCAAATCCCTGTCTCTTGAAGAAAGGCGTGGAAGCATTTCGCTGAAGCTGACTGAAGTCAGAATCGGCCAGACGCGCTTGCGTGGCTTTTGTGTGTGCAATATCTTGGTCGAGCGGCCCCTACTCCAAATAATCTAAATCATGTCAACACTCTACAAATGTCCGGAAGTATTCTGGAAAACAAAACAAAAACTGGGGGGCTTTCCGCAAAAATGCCCCGAAACAAAACCATTTGGGGTAGGCGATCCGAGTTCCGAGTTTCTCGGGTTTCGAAAATCCGATCCGAGGGGCGCGTCGAATTGGTCGTGCTCCCAAAGGATCTCGGGGGTGCCCAGCATGTCGGTCTGCAGCCTTTGGCTTTAGATGGCGCCGGCTGGCGCCTTTAGGCTTTGAGGGGGAATTCGAACCCCATCAAGATGCTGAAAAAGGTGTGTTTGCCAACCCAGCCAAGTGTTGGGTAGCGGCTTCCCAAAGTGTGCCTCTTGGGGGAGCTGCCGAAATGGTGGGGGCTGCCGTTTAGGGGGCCTCGGAAGCAAGCCACACCCAAATGAGGGAGTACCGGTGGTTTCACTCCGGTGCACTTTCGTGGCATGGAAACAGCATGCAAACACCTACCAGCAAAGACGTTGTGCTAGAACTCTGGAAATGGGGTTCATCAAAAGGTCCTTTACATGGGCGACCATTTGGGAAGCCACCACAAACAGGCAGATACCACCAGAAAACCGCAGGTTAAATCGTCCTTCCCTTTTCCAGGGCTCCGTTTTTGGGGTTACCCTATTTTTGCCCACCACACCATGCGAAAAGTGACCCGTGGTCATTTTGGGGTTACCCATCGATTCTTGTTCCAGCCCAAGCCCATCGGTGGCCTTCCATGGGGCCGAATCAAGCGGCCGAGCGGCGTCAAGGAGCACTTCGTCACAAAGATGCCGCCCATTTGCCTCGCGCGAAGCTTGGCCGGGTCTCTCAACAATGGGTTCCCAAAATGGGCGGGGCTTCCTCTGTCCCTTTAAAACCATAGAAGGCTCTGCCATGTTGAGAAACCCCCATTTCCCCCCGAAATCTGCATGCCCAGACCTCTTGCAAGTAGGGGAGCTTGCGGGAAATACATCGAAATGCCAACATCCAACATGCGTCTGCATGGATCGCTCCTCGCACAGACCTTCCAGGGCCCGGAAGCTCAAGCGTTGACCATGCCCCCGAAACGGCGGCAAAGAAACAACAAGCATACTGGGCACGTCAAAATGGCCATGTCAATGTGAAAACCAAGGAATCCACAGTTCGTCCTGTGTGTTCCAATGTGAAAATCAACCAACCAGACATCAAAACTGCCATTGTGTCAATGCAAGGAATCAAAAGTCCCCTGTCAAACCAAGGAATTACAAGTCTCTTGGGAGAATCTCAGCCCTGGGCTGCCCTCAGATCCCCTGCTAAAAGTTTAACGTTTGGTGGGTCAAATGGAAACCCCCACTCAACACTAAAAGTCTAAAAAGCTAAGGGGATGGCTGGAAGCCACCAAGAACCGTTTTCCTGAAGACTGATTGGACCTCGTCGCCAAGTCCCACCGGCCGGCCACTTGGCCCCGAGAGACGTATCGAGCGGCATCTTCACCAGCTTCTCGTCCATGTCGAAGGTGCCATACTGCGCCAGCGACTCGGGGATCGGCTTGGCCTCAGAAAACAAATCCATCAGCGCGTTATACTGGCCCCAATATTTTACCAATATCAAAGTCACCCCCTAAGTGGTGGGTTAAAGGGAAACAACCCGAGTTTCTGACTTTGATAACCCCTAGAAACAGCCAATATAAGAACCCCAGTTACAGGCTCCCTTTGGTACCAAACTGCACGGTGGCAATATGCTATTTGGCCAGTGGAGCGGTGGAGCAACGTTGCCTCTCTCTATGGCTCTCACTGGAAAAACAATCCAACTGATTCAAAAAAACAACTTGGATTCTGGTGTAAAACAGAACTTCGATTATAAGCGACATTGTATTTAGAGGTTCGCCCCGGGAAAAGAAGAAGAAGCAGAACGAGAAGAATAAAACACGGTGAATGCAGCTTCCTGTATGGTTTTGTTTGGAGCTTCGTGGGCCAAACCCTCGGCGCACGTCAAGCGCCTTCTCAATGGCCGCATCCACAATCTTCTCGAAGGTCGCCAACTTCACGCTCTGCGCAAATGCGTAGCCTCGGGCCAGCCAGTTGCTCGGATGGAGTGGAGTGGTGGGGGTTGGCGAAATCCGTGCAAACGTCTGGCACCACGGAAGGATTTTCGATGTTTCAGGGGGAATCATCAGAAACCAACGTTTCACAAGAGCGATTTGCGACATGGACGTTCCACAGAATGCGCTCTTTCTTGAAGCCAGCCAGCCGGCGTCCGTCCCTCACAGCCCCCAAAGAAACAAAAAAACACTCACACTCCAACCGGGGTTAAGAGTCGACCCCCCCAAAAACAAAACGGCAGCCTTACGGGGCCTTGGTCAAGGCCCCCGCTGTATGCCAGGGCTTCATCTCCCAGGCAAGTGGCTAAAACGATGTGGTCGCCGCCTCAGCCGCTCGAGCGGTAGTGCCCGAAACGACGCTCGAGCCGTGCATGGTCCAAATCAGGGCATTGGGAAAGTGAACACTTGCTGAAAAGATGTCGAACAGGGTTCCATGCAACCAATGGTCATCTTCCATGTTTCCTGATCAACGCGTAAGTTGTTAGATTTCTCTAGGGGTTGATTCCAATTCCATTCTTTTCAGCCATTCTTTTCAAAAGCCGATCGCCATTTCCCCAGGGTGATTGGTGGAAAGATTCGGATCCCTGGAAAGAATGGGGAAGTTACCCCTAGAACTGTCTTACTACCACAATGACTTCAACCCCCTCATGTACCCCCAAAAAAGGGAAACCTGGGGTTAAGTCTATCTGCAGGTAGTCAAACAATGGAACATATCACGGTGCTCAATCCTGTCCAATGTTTCCAAGCACAAAACGACTGGAAGCGAATTGCTGTCCCGGGCATCTTGAGTGGACTCTCGCAAAAATGCAAAACCACGGGCGTCCAATCCAAAAACAATGGGCAATTGCTCCGGAGACTGTCCAAAAAGCCAGCTAGAATCAACTGCCCATAAACACCTTGCATCATTCATGTTACAGCCACATGGCCATGGGTCAAAAGCTAAATCGTACCCCCAGTGAACATCCCAATCCAACCACTAGTGCTGCATTCACCTACCAACCAAAATGGTTCCAAGGGCTTTGACACACAGCCGGTGGTGAATTCACCTACCCCCCCCCCCCCAAAAAAAAATGGGATCCCAAAACGGTTTTGACCACAGCCACATGGCGCCAGCGTCCGAGAATGCTGGGGCCCCGCCAAAAAGGGCGCCAAAAGGAGCCCACGGGCACGGATCCGGGAAGGATCTCTAGCGCGAGTCAGCGCAAGGTCCCCGAAACCTCCGAAAGTTCCGAAGCTTCGCTGCTGAAGAAATCCTCTGACCCCTGAGTTTTCATATGTTTTCATACTTGAAGGCATGTGCAAAGCCGAAGAGTCAACATGCCGAAAATTGGCGACTCACAACATGAGAATCGATGGAGATACTCACCTTCTCCCGCGCTTCACCCTCCAGGGCGCTCAACTTTGGTGCGGCAGGGGCTTGCAACTCCAGCTCTGTGACCTGCGCTCAGGCCGGAAGTTTTGGCTAGTGAAGGCTTCGGCATTGATCTTCGGCACCCCATCTTTTCAATGCCTGACATGTTGTAGCAGCTTCATCCAGCGAAGAGGGAGTTTACCAAGCGAGAGAGAAAGAGAAGTTGAACAAACTTGCAGATGGTATGTTTCGCAGACTGAGTTTGCGGCACTCAGGGACCCTTTCGTTCCCATTCTCTGAGGCCTGAGCCTCGTGCGATTTCTCGCCTCGTTGTTGGCGGCCTCCATGGCGAAGGTCATGGTGTCCGTCTCCACGTCCTCCGGGAAGAACGTCTCTCCTGGCCGAGAAAAAACAAAAACAAAAGCAGAAGAAGAAAACAAAAAACACCCTCGTTCAGTGTTGTTTGTTCCCCTTATTTTTCGGGCAAGGAGGACTTAAACTCCACTTCCCCGGCGAAAAGAGCGCAAAACCAGATCGAGCCCAAAGTCTTCCCAACCCACAAAGGCCTACCCACACCGAACGACCCCCCGGAAATTGGGAAATTTGGAGAAGCGATCGCATTTCCGTAAGTACCAGGACTTTTCTTCACGCTGACAGCAGGCCAACTGAAGGCAACGGAAATAAGCTCGGGGGTTCACTCAGCTCGCTGCAGGTGTTCAAACCAGCAACGTAGATCCAAACA
The DNA here is from genome assembly GCA_963377175.1 of Effrenium voratum. NCBI lineage: Eukaryota > Dinophyceae > Suessiales > Symbiodiniaceae > Effrenium > Effrenium voratum. The sequence goes on from CAUJNA010000957.1 coordinate 969,834, forward strand.
GGATCTGTGGCGAATTTTTGTTGGCCCTTGCCATTGCTGCCCCAAAATCAGGTTTGTTTGTTTTCTGCCGAATGGCAAAGTGTGGGTTAGCTATAGCATGCAAACCGCTTTCCACGCGATATAGAAGCAAAGAACTCTCACAAAAGCAAGGCGCAACTCGTGCTGGTTTTGTCTCAAAAGCAGTCCAACTGAGCCTGAATCCTACTGCTGTCACCGCCAAAGTTAGGATCGCCCCAAGTGACCACAAAGCCGTCGGCCAGGATGGCAGCAAAAGCGCAGTCAGTTGCTTGGATCTGCTGGACCTGCACCAACTGCTCTCGCACCTGGCTGCTGTCACCGCCACTTCCTGAAAGACCCCAAGTCACCACAGAACCGTCGGCCAGGATGGCAGCAAAAGCGCCGTTAGTTGCTTGGATCTGCTGGACCTGCACCAACTGCTCTTGCACCTGGCTGCTGTCACCGCCACATCCTGAAAGACCCCAAGTCACCACAGAGCCGTCGGCCAGGATGGCAGCAAAAGCACGCCGAGTTGCTTGAATCTGATGGACCTGCACCAACTGCTCTTGCACCTGGCTGCTGTCACAGCCATACAAATTCAGGCCCCAAGTCACAACGGACCCATCTTCCAGGACGGCCGCAAAAGCACCCTGAGTCGCTTGGATCTGCTCGACGCGTACTAACTGCCCTCTCACCCGGCTGCAGTCACCGCCAAAGTCACGATCGCCCCAAGTCACCACAGAGCCGTCTGCCAGGATGGCCGCAAAAGCACGCTCAGTTGCTTGAATCTGCTGAACCTGCATCAACTGCTCTCGCACCTGGCTGCTGTCCCCGCCATTGACAGGATCGCCCCAAGTCACCACAGAACCGTCGGCCAGGATTGCAGCAAAAGCGCCGTTAGTTGTTTGGATCTGCTGGACCTGCACCAACTGCTCTTGCACCTGGCTGCTGTCACCTCCACTTCCTGAAAGGCCCCAAGTCACCACGGAGGCGTCGGCCAGGATGGCAGCACAAGCACGCTCAGTTGCTTGAATCTGCTGGACCTGCACCAACTGCTCTCGCACCTGGCTGCTGTCACCACCATCCAAAGGATGGCCCCAAGTCACCACAGAGCCGTCGGCCAGGATGGCAGCAAAAGCATACCGATTTGCTTGGATATGCTGGACCTGCACCAACTGCTCTTGCACCTGGCTGTGTCTGTAACCACCACGGCCAGGATGGCCCCAAGTCACCACAGAGCCGTCTGCCAGGATGGCAGCAAAAGCGCTCTCACTTGCTTGAATCTGCCAGACCTGCACCAACTGCTCTCGTACTTGGCTGCTGTCACCACCACAGCCAGGATCGCCCCAAGTCACCACAGAGCCTCCTTCGACATACAGAGCGAATGCTCGCCGAGTGGAAGATAGCTTCACGTGCTGCGCTATTGCAGTTACACTGTCCCCATCTCGCAGACCCACCTCAGCAAGAGTGCGCGATGGGTCCAGCTTCTCACTTCCAAAAAGGAGCCTCAGAAAGCTGCGCTCGAGCTGCTGTTGCGCCTCAACCTTCAGTTCACGAACGCTCGACTCCGGAGGCAGCGCAACACAGCAGCTGCTTCCACTCGCCAAGTACACATGCAATTGCATGGCGCCGAATTTGCAGTTCGAACAGGCAGGCAACTTTACGGGAGACGTGATCGGAGAAGCTGGTGGAGAATGTGATTCGCCCGTGAATCCCGAATCCCGAATCCCAAATCCCGAATCCCGAATCCCGAATCCCGAATACCAACCCTAAACCAACCCTAAACCAGCCCTAAACCAACCCTAAACCAACCCTAAACCAGCCCTAAACCAACCCTAGACCAACCCTAAACACCCTAAACTAACCCTAAACCAACCTCAAACCAACACTGAACCAGCCCTAGACCAACCCTAAACCAACCCCAAACCAAACCCAAACCAACACTGAACCAGCCCTAATCCAACCCTAAACCAGCCCCAAACCAACCCTGAGCCAGCCCTAAATCAGCCAAACCTAAACCAACCCAAACCCACCACAAACCAGCCCTGAGCCAACCCCAAACAAACCCTAAACCAACCCAAACCAGCCCTAAACCAACCCTAAACCAGCCCCAAACCAACCACAAACCAACCTTAAAACCCTGAACCAACCCTAAACCAACCATAAACCAACCCGAATCCCAACTCCCGAATCCCGTATCCGAGGATGGGCCTTCGTCCCGAATCCTGACTCCAATCCCGAAATGTGATTAAATCCCGAATCCCGAAACTGCGCACGACCTCCGGATCACCACTGGACCGACTGAGCCACTAAGCAACCGAAACCATCACGTACAAACTGAAGGTACAGCCGGACATTCTCTCCAGATTCCTGGTTTACCCCTGGTTGCCCATACCCGCGACACACCAGCTTTGTTCAGGGTATGATGTCAACCCTGCAATTTCTACAAAGAAGGTATTCGCCCTAGAAACCCGGGTTTCTCAAAAAAGTCACAAAAGCAGGGGTTGCGTACACATGTTTACACACCAAAACTCCCGAAATCCATTTCGATCCTGGCTTGCTTGTTACCAAGTCCCCCTGTGCGTGGGTTATAAAACCAGGGCTCCTCCAAGGAATCCAAAACCCTGCCTGCGTTAGCATTCGGATTTGTGGTTTCCTTCTTTTCCTGGACTCTCTGTGCTTTGTTTTACTGGCAGCTGGTGTGTGTTTAAAAGCCCTCGAGGTGCAATAGGTGCGTCTGGGCTCCCGAGTGGATGTGAATCGTAATGAGCCCGTCAGTGGATCTAACCGCAAGGTGATATCCCCAATAGCACCACACCCATATGGGTTCTAATGCGGAAGGTGCAAGGGTTCGGTCCTCCGTTTCCGGAACCTTGCTTGAACCTTTCACCTGGACCCAGGCCTTCCTTGAACCTTCCTTGGACCCTACTGGCCTGCAGGGCCTGCACCAAACCAATCTCTTCCCCCTATTAATAAATACGCCCCCCCCCCCTATTATAAATAAATCCTCCCAAAAATGGATTTTTTTTTTAATTGGGGTTTTCGGGGTTGGGTTTTTTTGCTTTTCCAAAAATGTGAGGGTTCGCGTAGGATTTGGAGGAAATGGATTGAATTGTAAGGTCCGCGAGTAAGCGGTTTAATAAGGAAATTTCATGTGTCATTCTATTTGTTTTTCAGTTTACTGGTTGTTTGTTGGCAGCCAGGCAGGTTAGCCAGCATGTATGGGGGAGAGACAGTCGCAGCTTAAAAGTGGGGCTGGAAGCTTGTTAAAAGTGCCCCCTAATAAGGATTCCAAGACTTTAGTATTGGTTTAGTATTGGCGCAATTAAAAATCTATTGTGCGGAGTGGAAATCTGGTCTCGGGCCCCGGATTTGCATTTATTATTAATGGGGGTCATTCATTAATTGGGGGAGGAGATCACTCCGGAACCTCCGGTGAACCTTACATCTGGCCTGCACCCGGCCATCCCAACCTCCGAACCTTCCTTGAATTTCACCTGGACCAGCCCAGAACCTCCTATCATCAGAACCTGAAGCCACCCCCAAACCTAATCTGGGCTGAGACCCCGGAGCTTCCAGCTGTTGGGGAAAAACAGGTCTTCGGAGCAGGGTAGGGTAAACAAGCGTGTTACACACTAAAGCGAAGGGGTGTTGACAGGGATCTAGTCTTGCAGCTCCAATGCTTACAAAACACTGCAAATACCCTGCGTTTGTTGCATGCGCAGACGCTGGCAAGTAGGCGAGATGCACATTCTCACCTCTGAGAGTCTTCAGCCACCTGCATCTAAATTTGCGCGTGGAAATATCGGAAGAAAAAACAACGAGAAAACCGAACAAACTAAACAGCCCAAAAAAACAATATTCAGTGAGTGTTCCCACGTTGTCTGCATGTGAGAAAAAACCTCGGTGAGACCCCCGACCCGTGTGGGTTCTGCAAATGCAGCCGGACCGTCCTGTGGTGCCCGGAAAACTTGCGGAAGCCTCGCAGAACTTGTGGAACCCGCCCCGGACCACCCCACAACTCTGCCCTTGAGGAACCCTTGCGGAATTCTCGCAGAACCTCGGAACCGCCGCGTGCATTTTCTCAACCTTGCGGGACCCTCGCAAAACCTCGCAGAACCTTACCTCAGAGCCGCCCTGGACCACCCCGACCAAATAAGGGCTGAGACGCCATCGCTTTCAGCTGTTGGGGAAAACAAGGCTTTAAGATAGCATCGTTGATAGTTGTATCGCGTCTCACGGTTTTTGACACATTCTTGCCCATGTGCCAGCGCAACATGCTACAGGACAAGCTTTACAAGCTGGAAGCCCACCCGAAAGCATGTCAAAGAAGGACAAATATGCCAGATTGCCAGACTTATCAGTCCTTGAACATTACCTGGCATACCACGCCGACCTCGAGCCTTCCTTGAACCTTACGGAGGTTCGGAGGTTCCATCCCAGAAGAGTCTCTGTGACGAGGGGAGCACGCAAACGACCCGCTTGCTTCATAGAGAAACTCAATGTATAGACAAATGGCATCTTTGCAAGACGATATACCAACTCAGCTGCACTCTAATGTGTCTCGTTACATGCATCGCTTCTTCTTTTTTAAGTATCAGCTTCGAGAAGGATTTCTGATTTCTGCGTGCAAGGTTCAAGCAAGGCGGGTGGTCCAGCAAGGTTGCGAGGCTCTGGGGTGGTCTGGTACAGGAGGTCAAGCGCCGGAGGTTCTGGGGTGGGCCAGGTGTAAAAGGTTCAAACAATGGTTCCGGAGGTTCCAGCCAGACCTACCTGGAACCTGACACTTGCATGGCCTGCACCAGACCGCCCCCGATTGAACCTTCCTTGAACTTTACACCCCTCCGGATCCTGCAGAACCTTTCTCGAACCTGACTCCTTCGAGAAAGCAAACAAACAAAAGAGCAACTAATATTTAGAGAATCTTCTGGTGTTTCAGTGTCTGCATCTACACGACAAACAACTCGTGGGAAACAGCTGAAAGCTATGGGGTCTCATCCCAGATAAGGTTTGGGGTAGCTCGGGGGAGCTCTGTTTCTTTGGCTTTCTGTTCCTCACGTACACCCTGCTTAGACTGTCAGTGAACTTCTCGCAAAGGTCCCGCAGCGTTTGCCTCTTGACCCTGGGCAACCTGCTTGAACCCACACACACACACACACACACACACGCACGCACGCACGCACGCACGCACGCACGCACGCACGCACGCACGCACGCACGCACGCACGCACACCCACCCACCCACCCACCCACACACACACACACACACACACACATGGCCGTGGGTCAACGGTTTTGGGATCCCATTTTGGTTGGTAGGTCACCACCTATTTTAGAACCTATTTGAGTGGTTGGATTTTTTGATGTTCACTGGGGGTACGATTTGGATTTTGACCCACAGCCACAGCCTGGATTGCAAGACTCCATCACCAGGACGCGGTCGGACAATCTAAGCTACTCTGCTTTCGTTCCTGATGAACTCTATATAATTAATATCGTCAAACTCTACTCAATGTCTGACTGAAATTAGAAAGACTTCAATCGGAAATAATCAAATCAGAAATTCTACGAACTGGCTTTGTAGCAATGAGTATTCTATTTCAACTCACGTGGTGCACATGACTCCCATTTCCAATAGACTTGTCTTTTCAAATCAGTAAACATTGAAGAACAATATTCAACAATTTTGGGACCTCTGATTTATTTCCGTGAATTCGTATTTAATATCTTCATCAAAGTCTACTACGATCCGCGGCCGAATTTCAAACAAAACCCATGCAGGGCCTCGGCCCTGGCCCCAAAAAGCCCCGAACTTTTGGCAAATTCGCGGGAAACACACAGGTGCTTAGCCAAAAAGGTCAAAGATCCAAACAGCCACGGATGTGAGGGCTGGCGGGCCCTTGCCATTGCGGCCCCGAAGTCACATTTTTTTGCCGAATGGGGAAGTGGGGCCATAACCAGGGTTACTACCGACTAAGACATCTGCCCCGTGTTCCATGATGTATTATCAATGGAAGCACTGAACTCTCACATCAGCAAGGCAAACCTCATGCTGACTTTCTCTCACAAGCAATCAAACTGATCCTGAATCCTAGTGCTTTCTCCGTCATAGTTAGGATCGCCCGAAGTCACCACAGAGCCGTCGGCCAGGATTGCAGAAAATTTGCTTGCAGTTGCTTGGATCTGCTCGACGCGTACTAACTGCCCTCTCACCCGGCTGCAGTCACCGCCAAATTCACGATCGCCCCAAGTCACCACAGAGCCGTCGGCCAGGATGGCAGCAAGAGAACGCCGAGTTGCTTGAATCTGATGGACCTGCACCAACTGCTCTTGCACCTGGCTGCTGTCACCGCCATACAAATTCAGGCCCCAAGTCACAACGGACCCATCTTCCAGGACGGCCGCAAAAGCACCCTGAGTTGCTTGGATCTGCTCGACGCGTACTAACTGCCCTCTCGCTGCAGTCAGCGATCGCCCCAAGTTCCAGGATGTTGCTTGAATCTGATGGACCTGCACCAACTGCTCTTGCACCTGGCTGCTGTCAGCCATACAAATTCAGGCCCCAAGTCACAACGGACCCATCTTCCAGGACGGCCGCAAAAGCACCCTGAGTCGCTTGGATCTGCTCGACGCGTACTAACTGCCCTCTCACCCGGCTGCAGTCACCGCCAAAGTCACGATCGCCCCAAGTCACCACAGAGCCGTCGGCCAGGATGGCAGCAAAAGCACGCAGGGTGGCTTGAATCTGCTGGACCTGCACCTGCTGCTTTCGCACCTGGCTGCTGTCACCGCCATACAAATTCAGGCCCCAAGTCACAACGGACCCATCTTCCAGGACGGCCGCAAAAGCACCCTGAGTTGCTTGGATCTGCTCGACGCGTACTAACTGCCCTCTCACCCGGCTGCAGTCACCGCCAAATTCACGATCGCCCCAAGTCACCACAGAGCCGTCGGCCAGGATGGCAGCAAAAGCACGCCGAGTTGCTTGAATCTGATGGACCTGTACCAACTGCTCTTGCACCTGGCTGCTGTCACCGCCATACAAATTCAGGCCCCAAGTCACAACGGACCCATCTTCCAGGACGGCCGCAAAAGCACCCTGAGTTGCTTGGATCTGCTCGACGCGTACTAACTGCCCTCTCACCCGGCTGCAGTCACCGCCAAATTCACGATCGCCCCAAGTCACCACAGAGCCGTCGGCCAGGATGGCAGCAAAAGCACGCCGAGTTGCTTGAATCTGATGGACCTGCACCAACTGCTCTTGCACCTGGCTGCTGTCACCGCCATACAAATTCAGGCCCCAAGTCACAACGGACCCATCTTCCAGGACGGCCGCAAAAGCACCCTGAGTTGCTTGGATCTGCTCGACGCGTACTAACTGCCCTCTCACCCGGCTGCAGTCACCGCCAAATTCACGATCGCCCCAAGTCACCACAGAGCCGTCGGCCAGGATGGCAGCAAAAGAACGCCGAGTTGCTTGAATCTGATGGACCTGCACCAACTGCTCTTGCACCTGGCTGCTGTCACCGCCATACAAATTCAGGCCCCAAGTCACAACGGACCCATCTTCCAGGACGGCCGCAAAAGCACCCTGAGTTGCTTGGATCTGCTCGACGCGTACTAACTGCCCTCTCACCCGGCTGCAGTCACCGCCAAATTCACGATCGCCCCAAGTCACCACAGAGCCGTCGGCCAGGATGGCAGCAAAAGCACGCCGAGCTTGAATCTGATGGACCTGCACCAGCTGCTTTCGCACCTGGCTGCTGTCACCGCCTGTGCCACGATCACCCCAGGTCACCACAGAGCCGTTGGCCACGATGGCAGCAAAAGCACGCGGGCTGGCCTGAATCTGCTGGACCTTCACCAACTGCTCTCGAACCTGGCTTCTGTCACCGCCATGGACAGGATCGCCCCAAGTCACAACGGACCCATCTTCCAGGATGGCAGCAAAAGCAGTCGAAGCTGCTTGAATCTGCTGGACCTGCACCAACTGCTCTCGTACTTGGCTGCTGTCACCACCACAGCCAGGATCGCCCCACGCCAGCACAGAGCCTCCTTCAACATAAAGCGTGAACGCTCGCCGAGTGGAAGATAGCTTCGCGTGCTGCGCTATTGCAGTTACACTGTCCCCATCTCGCAGGCCCACCTCAGCAAGAGTGCGCGATGGGTCCAGCTTCTCACTTCCAAAAAGGAGCCTCAGAAAGCGGCGCTCGAGCTGCTGTTGCGCCTCAACCTTCAGTTCACGAACGCTCGACTCCGGAGGCAGTGCAACACAGCAGCTGCTTCCACTCGCCAGGTACACATGCAATTGCATGGCGCCGCATTTGCAGTTCGAAGAGCCGGGCGACTACCGACTGAGCCACTAAGCAACCGAAACCAACTGAAGGTACAGTCGCACATACACCCGACACACAACACCCGCTTTATTCAGGGTATGATGTCAACCCTGTAATTTCTACAAAAGAAAGTATTTACCATCCTGGAAAACCAGGTTGATCAAACAATGACAACTAAAGAAAACCAGGTAATCGGAGCAGGGGTAGCATAAACATGTTTGCTACACACTGAAACTCCCGCAATCCATGTCGAAAACAGGCGATTGGTCACTTTGACGGGGGGATGGTGACCCCCACTGCTTATAACTCTGGGTTACAAGTTTTCTGGTCTCCTCCAAGGAGTCCGAAACCCTACCTGCGCTAGCATCCGGATTTTTGTGTCTTCCTTTTTGCCTGGACTCTCTGTGATTTGTTTGACTAACGGCTGGTGTGTGTTTTAAGGCCGTCGAGGTGTAATAGGTATGTCAGGGCTCCCGGGATGTCAATCTTGATGAGCCCGTCAGACAGAAGCCGATGGGTCCCGGTCCAAACACTTTTAGTAGGCCAAGGCAACGTTTACGTCCTGACCCGACGCCTGACCTAATGACTCAACGAATCCGGATCACCGTCCGACCCTCATATGGCCCACACTATGTTGGAAGGCTACGGTGCACGCCGAAAAGTCTGCAACTTTTCTGTAAACAGAGAATACACCTGGCCAGACCAACCGCCCCTGCAAAAGGTGACAATTGTCTAGCTGGTCAGCAAGCATGTTTCGCAAGCCCACAACATCAATCGCACGGCCAAAAGCTAACCCAGCACTCTTGATCGGCATTTCGCCATAGGTAACCCGAATCGGTATGTTGACGATCGGAAACAGATGTCAAGTCGACAGCAACTTGGCACCAAAGTGCCTTCAGCCCATGAGAACAAAAATACTTGAACTAGCTAGTTGGGCCACCACGACCCAAGATCCGCACAAAGCTGTTTGGGGACATACCAACCTTCCATGTGACTTTGCGCCTGGACAAAAGTACGAGAAAAGATGTCCGGCAGTGAAGTCGATGTCGTTCAAAGCCAGCAAGGGAAAACAGAAACTATTCTCAAGCAAATTGAAGCTTGGGTACCAATTTTAAAACAGAGCCCCCAAGGGAATGGAGCCAGCCATGCCTTTTTGATTGAGCAAACTCCCGTTTTTTTCATGGACATTTGAGGGTCCAGGTCCAGATAAATTAAATTGAAAGCTTTGGGGGCAAAATCCCGCGAAGATTGTATTTCAAGCGTCGAGGGTCCAGATACCCCAGAAAGTTCCAAACAAACATGAATTCCTGAAAAACTTCTGATCACTGCAAGCACCCCCGAAATCTCCAAATACCCGCATCTTGTAGTTGGCACATAGAAATAAAGGATCTGTGCGGGATGTCCCCTACTCCAATATCCTCCCTTCGTTTATGGCATTTTTTGAACCACCTGGTTTCCCAGGTGAATGATACCAACCAACAACACCGGGTATTTGGACAGACCTCTTCGGGAAACATGAGGCATCGGGTATGGGAAAAGGTCCGAGTGGGCGGATTCCATCTGCCAGTGACCAGGCTGTTGCCTGTCGAAACTGAAACGCGATGCAAGCCACCAAAATCCATTGACTTCGGGTTCTGACTTTTGGGGGAATAATACTTTTTGGAAGGAGGAAAAGACCATTGTGCACATTTGGTAAGAAACAAACAAGCACTACAATGGGCAATGGGGGTCAAATGGCGCATGACACAAGGGCGGAAGTCGTCCATCTACGGACTCAGAGTGGCCAGAATCACAAAGAGGAAATCCACTGAACTGGGCGTCCCCGGCCCCAACAAGCCCCGAGCTTTTGGCGGGTTCGCGGGAAACACACGGGCGTTCAACCAAAAAGGTCGAAGATCCAAGCAGCCGACGATGTGAGGGCCAAATTTGCTTGGCCCTTGACTCATTGCGGCCCCAAAGTTTGCTTTTTGGCCAAATGGGAAAGTAAGGGTTATAGCCAGGGTTACTACCGAAAACATCTGCCCCGTGTTCCATGATGTACTATCATGCGGAAAGCATGGCAAACCGCTTTCCCCGCGATGGAAGCACTGAGCTCTCACATCAGCAAGGCAAACCTCATGCTGACTTTCTCTCACAACAAATCAAACTGATCCTGAATCCTACTGCTTTCTCCATAGTTAGGATCGCCCCAAGTCACCACAGAGCCGTCGGCCAGGATTGCAGAAAATTCGCTTGCAGTTGCTTGGATCTGCTTGACGCTCACCAACTGCCCTCACGCCTGGCTGCTGTCACCACCCCAGTCAGGATGGCCCCAAGTCACCACAGAGCCGTCGGCCAGGGTGGCAGCAAAAGCGCGCTGGGTTGCTTGAATCTGCCGGACCTGCACCAACTGCTCTTGCACCTGGCTGCTGTCACCGCCATACATATGAAGGCCCCAAGTCACAACAGAACCATCTTCCAGGACGGCCGCAAAAGCACCCTGAGTTGCTTGGATCTGCTCGACGCGTACTAACTGCCCTCTCACCGGGCTGCAGTCACCGCCAAAGCCACGATCGCCCCAAGTCACCACAGAGCCGTCGGCCAGGATGGCAGCAAAAGCACGCAGGGTGGCTTGAATCTGCTGGACCTCCACCAGCTGCTTTCTCACCTGGCTGCTGTCACCGCCTGCGTCACGATCGCCCCAAGTCGCCACAGAGCCGTCGGCCAGGATGGCAGCAAAAGCACGCCGAGTTGCTTGAATCTGATGGACCTGCACCAACAGCTCTCGCACCTGGCTGTTTCTGTAACCACCACGGCCAGGATGGCCCCAAGTCACCACAGAACCGTCGGCCAGGATTGCAGCAAACGCGCCGTCAGTTGCTTGGATCTGCTGGACCGGCACCAACTGCTCTTGCACCTGGCTGATGTCACCGCCATACATATAATGACCCCAAGTCACAACGGACCCATCTTCCAGTACGGCAGCAAACGCGCCGTCAGTTGCTTGGATCTGCTGGACCTGAACCAACTGCTCTTGCACCTGGCTGCTGTCACCGCCATACATATGATGGCCCCAAGTCACAACAGAACCATTTTCCAGGACGGCAGCAAAACCATTCTGAGTTGCTTGGATCCGCTGGACCCGCACCAACTGCTCTCGCACCCGGCTGCAGTCACCGCCAAAGCCACGATCGCCCCAGGTCACCACAGAGCCGTCGGCCAGGATGGCAGCAAAAGCACGCAGGGTGGCCTGAATCTGCTGGACCTGCACCAACTGCTCTCGAACCTGGCTGCTGTCACCGCCATGGACAGGATCGCCCCAAGTCACAACGGACCCATCTTCCAGGATGGCAGCAAAAGCAGTCGAAGCTGCTTGAATCTGCTGGACCTGCACCAACTGCTCTCGTACTTGGCTGCTGTCACCACCACAGCCAGGATCACCCCAAGCCAGCACAGAGCCTCCTTCAACATAAAGCGCGAACGCTCGCCGAGTGGAAGATAGCTTCGCGCGCTGCGCGATTGCAATTATGCTGTCCCCGTCTCGCAGGCCCACCTCAGCAAGAGTGCGCGATGGGTCCAGCTTCTCACTTCCAAAAAGGAGCCTCAGAAAGCGGCGCTCGAGCTGCTGTTGCGCCTCAACCTTCAGTTCACGAACGCTCGACTCGGGAGGCAGTGCAACACAGCAGCTGCTTCCACTCGCCAAGTACACATGCAATTGCATGGCACCGAATTTGCAGTTCGCAGAGGCGGGCGACTACCGACTGAGCCACTGAGCAGCCGAAACCAACTGAAGGTACAGTCGGACATTCCCTTGGTTGCCCTGGTTGCCCATACACCCGACACACAACACCCGCTTCATTCAGCGTATGATGTCAACCTTGTAATTTCTACAAAAGAAAGTATTTACCCTCCTAGAGAACCAGGTTTTTAAAAAAGTGACAACTAAAGAAAACCAGGTAATCGGAGCAGGGGTAGCATAAACATGTTTGCCACACACTGAGACTCCCGCAATCCATGTCGAAAACGGGCGATTGGTCACTTTGACGGGGGGATGGTGACCCCGACTGCTTATAACTCTGGGTTACAAGTTTTCTGTGCGTGGGGGACTTAAAACCAGGATTTGTGTGTCTTCCTTCATTCCTGGACTCTCTGTGCTTTGTTTGACTGGCAGCTGGTGTGTGTTTTAAAGCCATCGAGGTGCAATGGGTATGTCAGGGCTCCCGGGATGTGAATCTTGATGAGCCCGTCGGACAGAAGCCGATAGGTCCCCACGGTCCAAACACTTTCAGTAGGCCAAGGCAACGTTTACGTCCTGACCTGACGCCTGACCTAACCGCAAGCTTTCGATGACTCAAGCGACCACACTATGTTGGGAGGCTAGCAAGCATGTTTCGAAAGCCCGCGACATCAATTGTACGGCCAAAAGCTAACCCAGCACTTTTGATCGGCGTTTTGCCATACATAACCCGAATCGGTATGTTGACGATCGGAAGCAGATGTCAAGTCGACAGCAACTTGGCACCAAAGTGCCTTCAGCCGCAAAGACCCGTGGCCCAAGGCCTACTTTGAGTTGGTAGGCTATGGTGTCGACCCTACTCAAAAAGGGATCGGTATGTTCCATGGTTGCAACCAATCGGTGTCTCGACACAATACGCTTGACCAAGAGAAAAAAACATGAAGTTGCTAGGTCGGGCCACCTTTACGATCCAAGATCCGCACATCTACATCTAAAGCTGTTTGGGGACATAACAACCTTCCATTTGCTTTTGTGCCTGATTCCCTGTAGAGCCATCAAGGGAATATTAAATATATATATATATATACTCCTTTCAGCCAATGGAAGCAACCAATCAACCCCGCCGTATATTTGGAGGGGATCTCTTGATTTTTCTCGTGATTCACCCTGGCCAAAAAACAAAAGGTCTTCGGAGCAGGGGTCGCGAATCTGCCTGCACACTGAAACTCCCGAGATCTATCTCGAAAACACCTGCTTGGAGGCTCGGGGGATCGGCAACTTCAGGCGGAGGGCGACCTGGACGACTTGTAACTCGTTACAAGTCGTCCAAAGCTTGGACTCGAAAACCAGGGCTAATCCAAACCCCTGGGCGCGTTCGGTTTCGTTCGGATCCCCAGAACTCTCTGCGCTTCAGTTGATGTGCTTCAACTCGACGGTATGGCAAGGGGATATGTCGGGGCTCTCGAGTGGATGTGAATGAGGAATCCTTTAGTGGACAGAAGTCGATGGGTCCTGATTCATGTCCAAATGTTGGGACCCCAACTTCAAGACAGACCCCGAAGCGAGCCATGGTCAAGGGATCGCATGGTTTGTATCCTGTTGGGGATGTTTTAGCCTCAGGGTTCTTCCGGGAGGCACGTAAGGAGTGACTGCCCACGGCTTTGATTCCAGAAAATCTGTTGAGCCTCCCCAGTTGCAATCGGTGGATTTCACCCACATTTTTAGTGGTTCTGCAGGGAAACCAAAAGGAAAACCACGATATCTGTTTGGGGTTGGGGGGTCCCCTAATAAAAGACACGCCCATTTGTTGTGTGTGTGTGTGTGTTTGTTTGTGTTTTACAAAACTGAACGACTGGTCACTCAAGTGACCGGCTGACCCAAGGATCGCGTGGTTGCAACATCCAGAATTCGCACCCACTTGGAAACCCTGGTTGAAGCCATTGTTGACATTTACAGGCGAATCATCACAAACCAGGGTATCTTAGGTGATGCAGGATTTCGTCCATCCACAGTAGGCTGCCCCCAGTTTGATCCGATCGCCCTGTTGGGAAGAGGACCAAACAGACATCCCTACATTCCCTTCCCGAAAGGAAACTCACTGGAAGGCGATATGATCTGAAACCACATGGGGAGATTGGGGAGCCCTGAGGCCCTGAAGGGCTCCCCACTGAGAGTAGCATGCATCGCAAGTTGCAAACCACTCGGCTTCTCCATATGGAAGTGACCCTTGACCGCTGCTCGGACCGAGCAAAGGAGGAGGGAGGGCAAAATGGATTCATCGTTCACATGAACGGGATCCCCAACTCATCTTGGCTTGCTGGTCGTAAACCAGAAGCGAGACCTTGCAATCCCAACAGAAACCCTCCCTCAAACCTCTTGAGTGTTCTACCCAGAGAGCTTCTTACGCAGGCCCGTTTGGCCACCCAGCCGGGCTCAAAGTCTTGGCCCCCCCCCCACGCCATCTTACCCCAGAGCCCCCCCCCCAACCCGCCCCCAACCCGCCCCCAACCCCCCCCAAGCCCTTCAACCACCAACCCAACCCCCCCCAACCCAACCCCCCAACCCAACCCCTTTGACCGCAGACCCAAGAAAACTCCGCCGCCGAAAAAAAGTCCTGCGGACTTCCGGATGAGCCGCCGCAGGCGGCGCAGCTCCATCCAGGTGAGGCCCCAGGAGACGATGGAGCCGAAGGCGAAGGCGAAGCAAAGCCGCCCGTCCTGGACGCGGAACGGGGGGGGGCTAGGGGGCCAAAGGCGTGCCATGGACACCTGGAGTTTATTCTTGCAAACATACCCTAAAAAAACTACTACCCTAAAAGAGGAGGTTGCAAAATAGACCCTAAGTGTCCACCATACGGGGGGCCCAAAGGTGCTTTCAAATTCTAAACCAACCCAAAAGGGGGGTACCCCCCCCCCCCCATTTCTGAAGGGAGGGCTTTGGAAAAGGTCTCCGTGCACGAACAGCGAATGAAGGTGTTGGATTGGTGATGGGAACGGGGAACACGTAAAGGCCCATCATGGCCCTAAAGGTGGATGGTTGCGAAATCCGCTTCTCGCACCACCTAAGAAACCGTAGAATGAGGATTCGACTGTAAACACCAACAAACAATGGCTTCAACCACGGCCTCAAAGTGGTGCGAAATGGATTTTGTCCATCCACAGAAATGCGGGAACATGCGAGAGATCAGTGCGAGAGATGCGATCGGGGCCCTCAGAAATGGAATAACCCCCCGAGGTTCATTCCCTCATTCCCTGAGTACCAGCAAGGGCTGAGAATGGCCTAACGTAGCTTTGCGAGAAGGAGACTTGCAAACTGTGGATGCGTGGTTGCAAAATGCAGAGATCGTACCACCTGGAAACCATTGAAACAGACTCGTTTCATCACAAACCAGGGCTTCTTGGGTGGTGCAGGATTTCGTCCATCCCACTGGCTTTCTCCGGGTTTGGGCGAGAGCGAGCCCTCCGAAACGCTCGCAGCATCACAAGATCGGGGTTTGATATAGCCAACGTGCAGCAGCTTTCGCCTGCACTATGACGAACAACGCGCTATATCACAGGCGGGGGGGCGTGGTGTAGCGAAGGCTTTTCAGCCTTAGACTCCAGAACAACCAACAACTCGCTGTCTCACGTAGGGCGAAATACAGCAAAGATTCATCAGCTTTGGACTCCACTATGACGACCTAAAACTCGCTATATCTGTTTGAGAGCCATGCTGCTCAAGTCACTGCAAGTCAACTTGGGAGCACTGCAATGACTTTAGGGGAGCAAACTTGGCTCCACTGAGATGAAGCTGGAGACCCATCATGTTGCGGTGCGCTTGTGCTCGTCACAGAAAATCTGAATTAAAGTCAGCCTCACTCCGAACTCAGTCAGGCCGATAGTGGCAAGAGGACGCAAGACTTCATTCTAGGGGTACCTTCCAATTCCATTCTTTCCAGGGATCCTTCTTTCTAGAAAACCACCAAAAACCCTGGGGAAATGGCGCTCGGTTCTTGAAAAGAACGATGGCTGCAAAGAACGGAATCGGAATCAACCCCTAGATTCATGACACCTTGACTCCCGAAGGCCAACCGCCGGAGCGAGCGTGCCTCGAGTTCCAGCACACAGACATCCGCCGAGAGGCGCCGTGCACGGGCAGCAGGCACACTGCCTGCAGGGGCGCCCAAGAAAAATGAACGGGAAGCCAAAAGGAAAGCAACCCAAAGAAGGGCGTCCGGGACCCTAGTTGAGTCACTTGCTCAAACCCCGGTATTCAAATGGTCGACCCAGAACCATGCTTCAAGAAATAAGAAGGCGGCAGCAGCTATTTATCGTTGGGATTGTCCCTTACTAACCTTCATCTACCCGGGTTCTGATTGTGGCTCATTTTGACACATTCCCATGCATCAAACATCTGGCTAGCGATGAGCTGAAGCCGATGACAACCTTGAAGACAAATCACTAAGTCTGCATCCTATGTCCTCTTCAGGGCTTGTAGTAAAAAAAGCAAAAAGGCGGGCTACGGCGAGGGGCTCTTTCCGGTGGGATTTGCGCACCACCAAGACTTCTCAAATATTCTGCGGGGGTGGCCAACACTCAAGCTCTCAAATCTTCCAAGTCTTCAATGCCACAATGGCCCTATTGGCAAACAATAATTTTCCTCATGCACATTCTTCAACACCTTGCTGGAGTCATCATCATATGACACTGCATGTCGGCCGTTGATGTGGAAACTGCAAGCCAAGATCGGACCTGCACAGTGGACGATCCCGACAGAAAGAGCAGTTCTTACTTGGCGAAGACCCAAGCGGCACCCCCGGACCCCCTCCTGAGTTGGCAGCTGCATTCCGAAATCGACCCGTGAGCCTTTCTTGCTTGCAACAGTTGTGACAGGGACGCTTGAAAAAAACCCGCCCGATGAAGTCGTGTCTTGAAGTGATCCTGTGCCTTTTATTGCGAGAGATGCAGCAAATTGCCCGGAGAGTTCTGGACGGACCTCGAGAAAAAAAACATCCAGGTGGCTTCCCTGATTTCACATGCCCGAGTCAGCAAGTTGGCCAGTTTTAACAGAGCCACCAGACCCGGCGAATGGGAGGTCATCAAGATGCCCCGAAGGATGGGCTTGAGGAAGCCGGCAAACCAAGTGGCAACAACTAGGACCAGATCCACTGGTAAACCAGTATGTGGGGCTATGTTTTGTTAGGTTCCCCTTTTGGTGGGTGTTTTCAAGTGAAAGCAAAAGGAAAAACCACCCTCAGATCCCCCACTTGTGAGAACCCATCTACGCTTCTCACAACTTCAACCCCGTCCCAACGAAACCGGAGGCCCACCCGGGCCTTGTTCCGCCGCACCGGCCCAGGCGCTGCAAATCCGCTCGAGGTCCAGCTCCTTGGCCGAACCACGCCAGAACCAAACGCCTGGTCGAGAGCCGCAGAAAAAAAGGCCGGGTGGAGCGGGCCAGGCTTTTTCTTGCGGAAAGGGGCTAGGCATCCAAGTTTCTGCTCACACGCTACTGCTCATTGTGACACTGTTGCGCTAATGACAAGTCCGAAACATGCACTGACCTTTGGTCCACATAGGGAAGGCAGCCCAGGCTGAACACATAGAGGACCGGTCATTCGGTCTCACTCGTCAAGTTGAG